>OX421499.1:32722189-33202189 GCA_949126835.1 Anisus vortex
TATAGTCTAGGCCAGGTGGTCTGCAGCCTATGACACGCAGAGCAGTTTTTAATGGCAGCGGAAGACCACTAAAAACATGAAAAGATCAAGGTGACTTTTAAGCTGCTGTCACTTTGAATGATTTAGAAGTGCTACTTTGGCCACATTATTATCAAAACGTTGCCGACCCACCGGTCTAGGCCCTACATTTTATTTACATTCTAAAGTTCTGCGTTTGTAGTCATGAAGTATTAACAAAAACTTAATATTCTTATTATTAGTTATATTAAACACAATAATAGATGTATATTATTTCTAACAATTATATTTATTACCCAGGCAGCAGACATTTTTCTACATTCGTATTTCTACCAACATTTTAGAAAGAGGCCTCGCGTTTCTCTTAACATCACGCACACAATGATGTTCAAATATAGATTACAATTAATTACATAATGTATTCATAGAATATAAATATATATATTATAAACAAACGTACAGAAATTACGGTCAAACTAAATACCGAGCTGAAAAGTATTTAAGTGACTCTCGCTTAATACACACAAAATTGCCTGATGTGTGGAGGAAAAAAAAGACGTTCCGAAGATGTAAAATAAAATAATAAATTTATTTAGCTATTCTGAAAAAAAGTAAAAGCCGAACACCTCAAAAAGTACTAGAAAGTAAACATAAATTAACAAAAAGACTGTTCAATATCATTTTTTTTTCTTCTCTTCCTGTTTCGTCAAGTAGACCAATAGTCCGAAGCAAAATTTTACTTTAAAAGTAACACTCCTATCAACAGTGTGTTTTTATCTTGCTTAGACACAGTATAGATGTTTTGTTCCATTGAATGTGAGTGTTGTAATGTAATAATATAATATAGAGCAGGGCTCGGCAACCTATGGCACGAGTACCAAGCTGGAAGGCAAGGGGATTTTCAATGGCACGCGGAAGACCCGCGAAAAGGCAATTGCATGTCTCTTATACAAGAAACAGAGTGTTAGACTGGGGCGATTTTATTCGGTTGGCACGCTGAATGAATTAGAAATCCTACATTGACACATTATTATCAAATGGTTGCCGATCCCTGATATAGAGCTGTCTTTTTTTAAATTGTTAGATTGGTAAAGAGTTCTATTAAATAGTGTTGCTAAAAAGTGTAAATCTAATTTAAAAAAGTTGGTACCGAAAAATCTTGAGTATATGCCGCACTTTGTTTTTACCGAATACTTTTAGGTCCGTTAAACGGGTGTGGCTTATACACGTGTAAAAAAAATAAATGTGCTTTATTTTCCTAGGTTCGTATATCAACTGAAATTGACATGTAGGCTAGCGTAAGCAGTACCGAAAGACTAGACTCGTACATTATGAACAAAAATCTTGAAATGTTATCAAATGCTACGATAAATCTATTTTGATCAACATAGTTTTATTTCAATAGTTTAAGTTTAACAAAATAACAGTTTATTTCAGACACTATATCAACATGCTGTAGATCGCCGTTTCGCCGATGTTTCTAATACGTGACCCCATTCTTTCTGTTTTAAATTTTGAACTTTCAGTCATTAAACTGACGTATTATAGGCCTAATATACTATAAAGCTGATATTTGGTCTTCCATAAGACAAATAAATAAACATTTTCCAAAATAGCAAAAAATTAATGAAAAATAAATATATGGATCAGATACTATACAGGTACACCAAATTTATTTTGAGTGCGGCTTATACACGTGAATTTTCATTTTACTTGCATTTCATCTACCGATGTAAGCTTCTTATAGCCTACCTGCGGCTTATGTTTAGGATTTTAAGGCAAACAGAAAGAAATATGCTTCTTTCGTGTCTACTGCTTCTGTTGTCTATTGCAGGGATCGGCAACCTAGACCACGCAACACCAGACTTGGCACGCAAAGCGATATTTAATTGCACGCGAAACACCCCAAAAAAAGCAATAATTCATGTCTCTTCTACAAAACTTTGAGTGCTAGAACAGGGTGACTTTTTTTGCGACTGGCACGCTGAATGAATTAGAAATCCTACTCTGGCACTCTATATTCAAAAGGTTGCCGACCCCTAATCTAGTGCTTCTGTATAATGTCTTATATTTGTTTTAGATGTCTTGTATTTGTTTTCTGTGCCTTCTGTTGCAGTTGTTTTTTTTTTCTAATGTCTGCAATTGTTTCTGATTTGTTCTGTTTCTAATGCCTTATGCCTTATGCTTTTATTTTGTTGTTTACTGTCTCTGTAGTTTTTGTTTTGAGTATTTTAGTAGAAAAAATCTTCAAAAAATAATAAATAATAAATTTAAAAAAATTCATTTGTTTTGTGTTTTTACCATGAGGCCACAAATTAACGCCATCGGGCAATCGCTATCAAATTGTTCTGGTCTCTTACGACTTTGAGACATCCCTTCTACAGCCCTTTGTTATGAACTGAAGAAAGCGTCGTTAGGAGCAAAGCGGTAGAAGTATCAGCAGAGCTGCATGCAGACAGAACTTATACAATTAATGTAACCTGTCGTCAAAAGGGGATTGGCTTGCCAACACACTGTCGACATAATGGCTCTTTGGGATGAGCACCGACTACAAAAGATAGGAACGTTTTGCTTCCGCTATTAGATTTGCCAACATACAAACAAATAGTTCTAGTATGCATAATAAAACAACAAAATAAGTTTAGTATTGCACTAAGGATAGCTCCGTTATAGACATTGATAGATTCGATATCGCGTTTTTGCCGGGGAGTAGGCCGTTGCGTCCTCTTGGCCTTTTCGGCTGCCTGGTGGGCCGCTTTGATTTGTTCGTGGCGCTAGGGGCGCAATCGACCGAGGAAGGCCTCCTGATCACCACAGCAGACCCCTGACCCCGGCTGAACGTCAGCATGGCGGATGTAGGGCGCCCGAGCTCCGCGTAGCTCGAGTTGATGGCCCTGGCGTTGCTGTGACCCTGGCAGGTTTTACACGTCCTGGCGCCGGAGACAAGGGGAGGCGGCCCGGTGGTATCCTCCCGCGGCGCGCGCATGCGCTGTTCGTACGCGGTCTCCGAGCACTCACCGGCGCAGAACTGCTGTCGGCAATTGTCGCAGATTTCCGGCTTGGCCCGTTTCAAGGGGCAGTCGCCAACGCAGGCAGGCTGCAAGCACAACTTACAGCACCGCTTGTCTCTTTGCCTGGATGCGTTCCTTCTGCCGTGTGGGGTCTTCTTCCTCTGTCTCTTACTCCTCTTAGATTCCCAGTTTTGAGTCTTGAACTGATGTCGCTCCATTTCTACAAGCCTGTCCATAAAATCTTGACTAAGGGGGTCGCATACGTTCGCCGCATAGCCGGAACAACGCCAGTCTACTTTGTTCACGGCACAGTGGCGCAGGTTTATTCTGGTCAGTTCGGCGGGCAGCGGGCACCGAAACTCATATTCGGGCCGTACATTTTTCTCGGCGTCAAAGTCAAACCGTCTCATGTCTTTTTTGCTGAGCGGGACGTACACGTTGTCGAGGTCGTCGGGGCGCAACCTGATGTCCGGTGCTTTCCGGTTTCTGTCCACCAGTGGCTCGCTTCCCCGTTCCAGATCGGACAAGCTGTCGTTATTGCTGAGGTCACCCCTGCAGTCGTCATCGCTGGACACGCCAAAGTCCGTGTCCAGTAGCTCCACCAGCGGGGAGCGGTTCCGTGGTGCCACCAAAGTGTTTCTGTGTGGGCGCCCTTTGCGACTGGCGCCGTAGGTGGCGGTAGTAGTGTTGGGCCGGGTGTCTGAGATCAACTCGGAGATGACATCGGGGCTGAGCGTGTCGAAATCCCCTTGGCCCACCC
This sequence comes from Anisus vortex, assembly GCA_949126835.1. Taxonomy (NCBI): domain Eukaryota; kingdom Metazoa; phylum Mollusca; class Gastropoda; family Planorbidae; genus Anisus; species Anisus vortex. The sequence continues at coordinate 32,725,979 of OX421499.1, forward strand.
TTGGGGTGTCCGGGCGATGAGGGAGATACTTGGCTGAGCCAGCGCGGCTGATGACTTGTCTTGGAGGCATGTAGCCGCTGGATGCAGTCGTTGGTCGGATCTTGCGTAGACGGCATCTGAAATGGATATTTTGGCAATAATGATTAGAATCTATATTTGTTCAATATGAATTAGTTTTAAAGTGCCGGGCAGCTCAAAGAAAAGGTCTATAGTTGCGCACAACAGAGAGCCAGATAGATAGATAGATAGATAGATAGATAGATAGATAGAGAGAGAGATAGAGAGATAGATAGATAGATAGATAGATAGATAGATAGATAGATACCGTATATACTCGCGTATAAGTCGCACCGGTGTATAAGTCGCACCCCTAGTTTAAGATTATTTTTCTTATATGTTGACATTGACCCGCGCATAAGTCGCACCCCGACTTCCCGGGTTACACTGTCTTTTAATATCTCAAAAACGCATACCTTTTAAACATAAAAGTTACTAAATATTCACCCTAATTTGGAAATTTTCCTTAAAAAATGGTTTTAATCGTGCATAAGGCAAACATAATCAAATAAAGGCAGCGCTTCATTTATTTTTTTTAAAAAAACGATCAATAGGCCTACAAACATTAGTGAGATGGGAAAGTAAGGTATCTGTTTCTTCATCTAAGTCCCCCTACTCAAGTTCCTTTCCCTATAGCACTACACACAAAAAAGTCTTTGAAGTACGTCATTGGACTCAAAGTCGCCTAGACTGGAGACTGGGAGGCGCCGGCATTTATGACGCGCTATACATGTGTCCTAATTGCCATTAACATTGTTTGTATTGATTTAAAGTGCGTCTGCGCGACCGACAAATAATGAGCTGTGTTTTTTTTTTCAACTCTTACATGCAACTAATGAAAAATAAAACACACTTTTGACATTTCACGCGTCCATCCGCCGTAGTTTTGGAAACATTGCCTAGACATGACGTGACGGAATGCTCAACACTGCCTTATTAGTAGGCTATAGCCTATAAGCCTAGACCGTAAGAACTAAATAAAACGCATCTTAAGCTTATTGGCCTACCTACATTATAGGCCTCGACAGGCTTTCACACATTTACGATTTTTTCCAAACTGTAATTTGCGTTCAATAAGGCTACCAAAAAAAATGGCGCCTTTAAACTTACGCTACGTGTCGGCAATACAAAATCGGTTCAAAAGTGCAAAAGAACAGCGGGTAGGGGGGGGGGGTCTGAAAAAACTAAAATATTTATCGATTTCAAATTCAGTTATATAAAGATAGTAAATTTACACCTACGAAAGTTTTCTAAATGTAAAATATTGGCCTAGGCATATCCTAGTAATTCTACATCACTACATATACGGGTTATGTAGGAAACTGTATTTCAAAAACAATGTTGGGTGTATAAGTCGCACCCCTACTTTTTGTCGAAATTTTCGGTAAAAAAAGTGCGACTTATACGCGAGTATATACGGTAGATAGATAGATAGATAGATAGATAGATAGATAGATAGATAGATAGATAGATAGATAGATAGATAGATGTACAAGGTTGGGAGGGTTGGGGGGGGGAATAGTGCACGGTAAAAAAAAAGGGGGGGGGGAATAATAGGCTTTGTTCTGAACTTCAACATAAACAATTGGCACACGCATGTTTTATCTAATTATCAACAGTTGAAAGATACAAGTTAGATTTAATTCGATTTAATTTCAAAGCTTTAATAAATTATTATTTTGTGAAAAAACTCGTACGAGGCAAAATGCGTACCGTAATTACTCTTGAGAATGAAAAAAAAACGCAGCACTAACGCAGCACTAACGCAGCACTAACGCAGCAAATGAATAGTGAAAGTAACAAAAGTAGCTTGGTCCAAAATAGTTCTATGGAGAGTCAAAGTCATAATAATTCATGAATAAATGGCCATAAATAATTATTAAAAGAATTACCGAGAAAATTGAACAGCTTTTCAAAGGTATAATAAAGTGAAGGCTAACACAATTTACAAATATGTTAATCTCTAAAAGTATCATTTTAAGACCACACACAGACAATATTTAAAATAAAAGAAGCAAAAAAACGATACAATTAATCAAATTGTTGTTTATTTCTACGAAAAAAAAGGAGGGGAAGGGGCATGGGATGCAGGTGCTCATCTTTGTCCCCTCACCAGTGGACAGGCCTATATAATATATATTTATTTATTTATTCAGAGAGAAAGAAAGAGAGACAGAGAGACAGATAGTCAGACAGAGAGTTGAACAGATAGATTGACAGATAGGAACTAATATCATAAATCAATAGACAGATCGATCAATAGATTAGGTTGATCAATGATTGTTTGATACGTGTCGATGGTCTTTGACACCCAGGGGGTGGGGGATTAACTACCTTGACAACTAACCGCTCCGACGCCCGGTTCAATAATTAAACACTCGGTTCAACGCTAACACTCGAGATATTCAATTCAAACACTTGAGATTCAATGACAACGGCTGTCTCAGAAGCCTATCGCCCCCCCCCCCCCCCACACACACCCCCCCCCCTTACCTGCCACCGGCCTTTCCGTGACATGGCTCCTTGGGCCTGTGAACGAGGTCAGGGGTCAAAGGTCGCCATACCCTGGGCTGGAAGGTCTGAAGGCTGGAGCTGAGCTGCTCGTGGAAAGACTGGATTTCGGGGTCTCCGCACACCGCCGGCGTTTCGGCGCCGACCCGTGGCAGCAGCGTCTCAGATGGGCGGATCCATGGCGAGTAACCACTTGGAAGAGCTAGCTTCTGTTGAGAAGAGAAGGAAAAAAGAAAATAATAGAAACAATTATAGTGAATGCAGTCTACTGTTTCAAAGACTCAAAGAAAAGCCAAGTCTACAAAAACCCAAGTCAACTAAAGAAACATTTAAAACATTCTGGCATGGAATGGGTTGCCTGAACAAATCTTCTTTATAGAAGTAGCGTCTGTAATGTATAAGATAAGATTATCCCTATTCCCTATAATTCTTTTATTTTTTCGATAAAAGAAGACATTCATTTTTAAAAAAAAAAACACAACTCGGCACTAAACCAGTCTTTTTTCACAATTTATCTATTGGATATGAACTGATTGATCTTTGAACTGTGATCGATTGCGTTAATTATTGTCATGCCGGCGTCACCAATGATTATGACGTCTCACCAATCATCTCTCAATTTGTTACCGAACCGTCGACGCCGCCCAACATACAAACATACACGCACCACGGATCAATACAGACCAATACAGATCACGGGACCTTTGAACTGCTGAGTCGAGAAGATTGCAAGGTCATTAACAGCTATTACAAAGAACTAATAATCAACGTATCGGAACGAGATAATGGCTTGTCTTTTTTTCAAAGGTGCGCTGTATTGTAGGCGTTAGTGTAATGGTTAAAGTCACGGACCCGGTAACACGTTGGTTTTAAGTGTTAATGGAGTAATGGTGCACTTCTCATCTTTTTGAATCAGGAGTACATGATACATTACTTTTAAGCTCCACAAGAAATAGAATTTGCAGTTCTCTATCAGTTTATATTATGAGAATGTCTGCCTATTAATGATTGTGAGATTTAGATGTTAATTTTTACATCACCAGACAGTCCCTATCATGGAACCCCCAAGGAAAGAGGAAGAGAGGCCGACCCCGTATCAGCTGGCCCCGAGACCTGGATGCAGACGTCAAGAGAACAGGCCATTCATGGGGACAGTTGGAAAGACTCGCTCGGGACCGGGATGGCTGGAGAGCCCTTGTTGGTGGCCTATGCCCCGAGAGGGGTAGTAGGCGTAAGTAAAGTAAAAATATATATGCTGTTTAAGAATAGATATACATTAGTGTGTTTTAAAAAAAGTAGATATGGATGCTATTTCATGAGTCGTCTTAAGTGTAGATGGTGTTTTTAAAAAGATGTAGATTAGTGTGTTTTTAAAAAGTAGATATGGATGCTATTTCATGAGTCGTCTTAAGTGTAGATGGTGTTTTTAAAAAGATGTAGATTAGTGTGTTTTAAAAAAAGTAGATATGGATGCTATTTCATGAGTCGTCTTAAGTGTAGATGGTGTTTTTAAAAAGATGTAGATTAGTGTGTTTTAAAAAAAGTAGATATGGATGCTATTTCATGAGTCGTCTTAAGTGTAGTTGGTGTTTTTAAAAAGATGTAGATTAGTGTGTTTTAAAAAAAGTAGATATGGATGCTATTTCATGAGTCGTCTTAAGTGTAGATGGTGTTTTTAAAAAGATGTTGATTAGTGTGTTTTAAAAAAGTAGATATGGATGCTATTTCATGAGTCGTCTTAAGTGTAGATGGTGTTTTTAAAAAGATGTAGATTAGTGTGTTTTTAAAAAGTAGATATGGATGCTATTTCATGAGTCGTCTTAAGTGTAGATGGTGTTTTTAAAAAGATGTTGATTAGTGTGTTTTAAAAAAGTAGATATGGATGCTATTTCATGAGTCGTCTTAAGTGTAGATGGTGTTTTTAAAAAGATGTAGATTAGTGTGTTTTTAAAAAGTAGATATGGATGCTATTTCATGAGTCGTCTTAAGTGTAGATGGTGTTTTTAAAAAGATGTTGATTAGTGTGTTTTAAAAAAGTAGATATGGATGCTATTTCATGAGTCGTCTTAAGTGTAGATGGTGTTTTTAAAAAGATGTAGATTAGTGTGTTTTAAAAAAAGTAGATATGGATGCTATTTCATGAGTCGTCTTAAGTGTAGATGGTGTTTTTAAAAAGATGTAGATTAGTGTGTTTTAAAAAAAGTAGATATGGATGCTATTTCATGAGTCGTCTTAAGTGTAGATGGTGTTTTTAAAAAGATGTTGATTAGTGTGTTTTAAAAAAGTAGATATGGATGCTATTTCATGAGTCGTCTTAAGTGTAGATGGTGTTTTTAAAAAGATGTAGATTGGTGTGTTTTAAAAAAAGTAGATATGGATGCTATTTCATGAGTCGTCTTAAGTGTAGATGGTGTTTTTAAAAAGATGTTGATTAGTGTGTTTTAAAAAAGTAGATATGGATGCTATTTCATGAGTCGTCTTAAGTGTAGATGGTGTTTTTAAAAAGATGTAGATTAGTGTGTTTTAAAAAAGTAGATATGGATGCTATTTCATGAGTCGTCTTAAGTGTAGATGGTGTTTTTAAAAAGATGTAGATTAGTGTGTTTTTAAAAAAGTAGATATGGATGCTATTTCATGAGTCGTCTTAAGTGTAGATGGTGTTTTTAAAAAGATGTAGATTAGTGTGTTTTTAAAAAAGTAGATATGGATGCTATTTCATGAGTCGTCTTAAGTGTAGATGGTGTTTTTAAAAAGATGTAGATTAGTGTGTTTTAAAAAAAGTAGATATGGATTGTTACGAAACGTAAATTCCCTACATTGTAATGTTAATAAACCAACTAAATCATTTAAGCGAATTGCGTTTAAACGATATAAAATATTTCTCAGCTCAAGGTTTTCCCCCGGGTTTTTCCTAACCTAATGAGAGCATTATTGTTTTTTTATTAACCTCGATAAAAACATGAACTGTTCACGTAAACACAGCGTGTCAAGGTCGTCCGGTCTCTCCTTATTTTGTTAGAGCATTATTGCTTGACATTCTGATCACGCAGTCAACATGCAGGCTTGATTAAAATATTCGTGTCACTATGCTGTCTGGTTTTTCCAACGATTGACCCGTAATATATTTCTACGCGATTCGACACTTTTGTCAGTTCTTGGCGTACATTCGATCTAGTAACATCAAATATTCTCCGCTCTGAGGATCATTTCTATTTGAGTTGTATTATGGAAAATTTATTATTCTACTATTAACTACAATGCTATATGTTCATTGAGGATATTCATTACTAATTGGAATATGTGTATTTCTTGATTGTGTATATAATATTATTTGGATTCCTACTGGATTGATTTTGTAAATTAAACCAAATTTATCGTTGCTTTCTACACAACTTGGTTAACGTCAATATTTCAAAGTTATCTACATGTGTGTATGTGTAATATTTATTCAACTATATTAATAATCTACACTACCACTCAACATCGAGGTTCTTGCTGTATAATATGAGCCACATAAATAATTATACATGAAGTAAATCAACTGAAAACTCTAAAACTACGCTATGTGAATTGCCAGGGGATTATAAGAACCAGGAATACTCTAGACAACTACAAATAAACTTCAGATTAATATAATAAGATCTTCACTAATACAAGGATACTCACACTAATAATAACAATACTATAACTACTATTTTCATAAATTGAATGGGGGCTCTAGCCGTAATAACATTATAAATCATAATTATACTTGTGTGATCTAAATAGAAGGTCTCATCCATAATTTATTATGGTGAATAAATTGCCTTGTAATAAAATGGGTTTTGCTCGTCAGTGATTTACTAACAAACGTTTAGAGGATTTACTTCAACTTCAAGAATCGTTATACTATTTACACAAACTATTTACAACTGCCGTAATACATACTCGTAACTTGGATGGATTGTGTTGGAAAATATGAACAATATACAATATACTAAAGATTGTGATTGAATTGAACATTGCTATTGAGAATCGGAAAACTTAACTATTCAGCCTGGAAAATTATCTGGTGTATTACCTTATCGAACAAAGTAACTCTAAGAAAGTATTATTTTTATGACCTTGTTGTGAAAAATCTGAACTGTGTGGTGTAGTGAATTATTCAAAGGACAGAAAGTAAGTTGGACACTTTTATTGTATTATTAACAAGATTTACAGTAACTTTTAATAATATAAAATGGAGGCCACAAATAATCTTACATTGGATCCAGAGATATTTGATCTAACCTCAGAACAGCTTAATAAAATGTCAATGATACAATTAAAAGAATTGGCTAAATCATTGGGCATTTCTATCACAGAAACTAGGCCATCAAAAACTAAATTACTTCAAGAGGTAACTGAGTGTTTAAGAAAACAAGGTACACTAATTATTGAAGAAACTACTGCTAATGATAACATTAATGATGAATCAGATGATGAATTACCTTTTCCTATAAAACAAAGAGTAAAGCATACAACTGGTGACTTAAGTGAAGAATTGAAATTTAAACTTGAGTTAAGAAAGATGGAATTAGAGATGGAAAGAGAAAGAGAAAGCCAGAGAATTGAGATGGAAAGAGAAATAGCAAGAGAGAAAATAGCAAGCCAAGAAAGAATTGAGATAGCAAGGTCTCGTACGTCAAATCATTCGAATGCAAGCTCTGAAGCAGATGCAGAACTGTATAAGTTTAAGAAACATATTCCAGTTTTTGAAGATAATTCGGTGGAAGAGTTCTTCATGATTTTCGAGAGAAACGCTAGAGACTATCAATTTCCCGAGGGCAAGAAAGCTATACTTCTACGCTCAGCTCTGAATAAAGGAAAGGCACTTGATGTTGTATTAAGTCTTACTGAAGAGGAATTGTATGATTATGAACTGATCAAGAATAGAGTACTGCTAAGTTATGCATTAACACCTGAAAAATATAGAAAAGTGTTTCGTGAGTCTAAGAAAGAACAGGAACAATCCCATGTTGATTTTCTAAGACAGAAAAAGAAATATTTTGAAAGATGGATTCGATCCAAAGGTGTAAACAAAGACTTTGATAAATTAGCTAATCTTATGCTAATGGAAGACTTTAACAATAACATCAGAGGTGATGTAAGAATACATTTAGCAGACAAAGGTGTAGAACAAGTAGAAACAGCAGCAGTAATGGCAGACGAATATGTTATTATCCATTCCAGCAATAAATTTACAACCGTTGATAAATCTAAATTCCAGAATCGAGATATGAAGGTAGAAAAGAAAACCATGAATCCAAATGAATCCTATCAATCAAAGAGACATCAGCAGAGCAATGAAGGTCCAACAAATTCCAAGCCAACCTGTAGCCATTGTAAACGAATTGGACATACTAAGGAAAAGTGCTGGATATTGAATGGGAACCCGAATAAAAAGAATGTTGTCTTATCGTATGTAGCAATGCCAAAACAAAGAACTCATGAAAATGTAAAGAAGGATATTAGAACTCAAACAGAGATACCTAGTGCTAATGCAGATAACCTGACAAAACACACGTATCTAGGAAACTTGAAACCAGAAATAGTTCCTGAAATAGAGACAATGGTTTTCAATAATTCTAATTCTAATCTGAGCTCCAAGGAGTCTATATCAGATAGAACCACCATGAGTACTAAACATACCTCTTACAAAAATAACTTGGATACAGATCTCATCGATACTGAGATACCAAGCAATTGTTTACCATTCATTGAAGAAGGTACCGTGTCATCCATAATAAATGGTGTCACTAGTGAAAAAAACATCAGAATACTCCGTGATACAGGGGCTGAGGTTTCACTACTTTTAGAGAATACTGTTCCTACGTCACAATCGACATATACAGGACAGGATCTTACTATTCAAGGTGTATCAAGGAAAAATGTACAAGTTCCTTTGCATCAAATACAGCTGAAGAGTGCGTACTTCACTGGAAATGTAGTTGTGGGTGTGTACAAATCACTTCCGTTTAAAGGCGTTTCTTTAATACTGGGAAATGATATTGCTGGAGATGTGGTGCATTCCATATCCAAGAAAAAACAATACCTCAATAAAAGTGAGAGCTTTATCAAACCTATATGCATCGTCACGAGAGGTATGGCCCAACAACAAAAGTCTGTCGAAACCATGTCAAAGTCAAAAATAGAACCAGAAATTGACCTACAGGCAACTTTCCTGGCTGACATCTTGAGTGGTCCCTCAGTCAAGACTACTGAAAGTAATTTGTCACCTCGACAATTACTCCTATTAGAACAGAATAGAGATTCAGGAATTAAACACCTGAAGAAAAAGGTGATAACTGAACAGGAGGCAGAAATGAACGGAAATGGATTTTTTCTGAAGGAGGGAATATTAATGCAAAAATGGAGAGATGTGAAATGTGATAATGACAATTGCAGAGAAGGAAGTCAGATTGTGGTACCAGCCATATATCGTAATGACATCTTACACATGGCTCATGACACGCCATATGCTGGTCATCTAGGAGTGAACAAGACTTACCGTCGAATTCTTCCGTACTTCTATTGGCCTGGACTACATCGTGACGTCACAAAATACTGCAAGTCATGCAATACATGCCAGATAGTTGGTAAACCTAACCAGACTATACCGGTAGCACCTCTAAAGCCAATACCCGCCTTTGCAGAACCATTTAGCCACTTGCTAATAGACTGTGTAGGTCCTTTGCCTAAAACAAAGACAGGACACCAGTACTTATTCACTATAATGTGCACTGCCACGAGATATCCTGAAGCTATTCCGCTACGCACCATTAACGCAGATAAGATATCTGACGCACTGATTGCATTTTGTTCAAGATACGGTCTTCCAAAGACTATACAGTCAGACCAAGGATCTAACTTTACATCAAAGCTGTTTAACCAGGTCTTAAAGAAACTAGGCATCCAACATGCAACTTCAACTGCGTACCATCCGCAAAGCCAAGGTGCCCTAGAAAGATATCATCAGACTCTGAAAACCATGCTCCGCACATACTGTTTTGAGAACACTGAAGACTGGGATCGCGGTATTCCATTCGCTCTTTTCGCGACTAGAGAAACTGTGCAGGAATCTCTTGGATTCAGTCCGTTCGAGTTAGTGTTTGGACATTCAGTTCGAGGACCTCTAAAACTGTTGCAGGAAACCTTGTTAAATTCTGATGAAGAGACTGGACTCGTAGCTTATGTGGAACAATTTAGCAATAGAATCTATCATGCTTTTAATCATGTTAAAGATAATCTTTTGCAGGCTCAGAAAAGAATGAAAGGGTACTATGATGTCAAGGCCAGATCCCGATGTTTCCATCCTGGTGATAAAGTCCTCATGTTGACCCAATTGTCTGGACAACCCCTGAGTGCAAAATATACAGGACCATATCAGGTTTTAGATAAAATCAGTGATGTAACATACCTTGTAAAAACCCCTGATAGAAGGAAAACACAGAGACTGTGCCATATAAACATGCTAAAACCTTATGTTGTTAGGGAAGAACAAACTGACATTAGGCCAGTGAGTGCTATCAAAACTGTTGAAACACCCCCGCCTAAATTTAAAAAGACAATCATAGAAAGTAAACTTCAAAACACTGAAGCACTTAAAAACCTCAATGATAAACTGGCACATCTAGACTCAGGTGAACAGACTTCTATCAAGGGTTTAATCTATGATCATGTAAATTTGTTTAGTGATGTTCCTAACAAAACAACTTTGGTTACCCATGATGTAGTTTTAAAAGATGATAATGTTAAACCTGTCAAACAACATCCGTATAGGGTTAATCCCATACAACTTGAACACATCCGTAAAGAAATTGATTATATGCTGAGCAATGATATAATTACTCACAGTAACAGTGATTGGTCATCCCCATGTGTGTTGGTTCCCAAATCTGATGGTTCACTACGCTTTTGTGTAGACTATAGGAAATTAAACCAAGTGACAAAAACAGATTCGTATCCCATACCACGGATAGATGATTTAATCGATAGAGTAAGCACTGCAAACTATGTAACTAAGATTGACTTACTAACAGCTTATTTCCAAATCCCATTAACAGATAGGGCTCAGGAGGTATCAACTTTTGTTACTCCTGATGGATTATATAAGTTTAAAGTAATGCCATTCGGAATGGTCAATGCTCCAGCTAGTTTTCAAAGACTAATAAACACTATTATCCATGATATCCCACAATGCCATGCATATCTGGACGATATCGTAGTGTTCAGTAATAACTTTAATGATCATCTACATCAGTTAAAACTATTATTCCAAAAACTAAAACAGGCTAATCTTACTATAAACCTAGTTAAAAGTCAATTTTGCCATGCAGAAATTGAATATTTAGGTCATGTAGTGGGTAATGGCAAAGTAAAACCAGTGAATGCCAAAGTCAAAGCTATACAGGAATTCCCTGTCCCTAAAACGCAGAAACAACTTCGAGGATTTCTGGGTATGGCCGGGTACTACAGGAAGTTTTGTAAAAACTTTTCTATTATCACTTGCCCTTTGACAAATCTCTTGAGAAAGAAAAATCAATTTAAGTGGACTCAGGAATGTGACCAAGCCTTTAACGATATAAAAGACATACTGACCAAGGCACCAGTATTAGTCTCACCTGATTATACTAAACCTTTCAGAATAACGGTAGACTCGTGTAATACAGGAATGGGCGCGGTAATCTCACAAATAGGAGATGATTCACTTGAACATCCCATTAGCTTTTGTTCAAAAAAATTTAACCCACATGAGGTAAATTATAGCACAATAGAGCAGGAATTACTAGGACTTATCCAAGCATTGAAACATTTCAATTACTATGTAAATGGTTCTCAGTTCCCAATCGAGATATTCACTGATCACAATCCCCTAGTATTTCTTTCCCGCATCAAACAAAATCAGCGCATTCTAAGATGGAGTTTGTTTATTCAAGCTTACAACTTAAAAATAACTCACTTATCTGGAAAAGATAACATCGTCGCGGACACCCTATCGCGCATGTAACAAATGTATAAGGAAATAGATAACTTCATGTATATATTCTGATAATCCTAACTAAGAGAATTGGATCATTTAAAATATAAATGCATGAATATATGAATATGTTGTGATTATTTTATGCAATATCTTATGCCTTATTTTATGCCATGAATATTTCCATTTGCTAAAACAAATATTATTATTGTTGTAGGAAAAAAAGAAAAAAACCTAATAAGTTACTTTTAAGTATTATTGATTTATGGACATAATTTTCTTTATTAGTAAGATAATGAATGAACAGAAATGTACATCCTTATTTTGAAACAATCAAACTATAGTTGTGATTATGTAAAAACCAAGATAGAGTAATGTGCATACACTTCACATGCTTACACACTTAAGATTAAACTCTTACTTTAAAATTTATTTAAATATTAATTTCATTTAAGTTGAATTAATTAATGATTGAATTGTTTAATATGATAACATTAGTTATGTTGATTTTTACCTTATAAATAAGATGATGATGTTTATAAGGAATGATATCTCAGAGAGTATAATTTTTTAGAATAACGCGAACATGTGTTATGGTCTAAGGATAACTTGAGATCCTATATGATGAGGGTTTAATAGAATATATTATTTCCCTTACTTGTCTTATTTAACGGACTACCCAGGTGGAGTCAGTTTTTTTTTGTATATTGTTTAGAACTAAAGTTAAGTGCAGGCGGTTCTAAAAGAAATTGCACACTTCTATTGTTTAGTATGCAATGTTCTTTTCCTTTTGGTACGGGCGACTGTTACGAAACGTAAATTCCCTACATTGTAATGTTAATAAACCAACTAAATCATTTAAGCGAATTGCGTTTAAACGATATAAAATATTTCTCAGCTCAAGGTTTTCCCCCGGGTTTTTCCTAACCTAATGAGAGCATTATTGTTTTTTTATTAACCTCGATAAAAACATGAACTGTTCACGTAAACACAGCGTGTCAAGGTCGTCCGGTCTCTCCTTATTTTGTTAGAGCATTATTGCTTGACATTCTGATCACGCAGTCAACATGCAGGCTTGATTAAAATATTCGTGTCACTATGCTGTCTGGTTTTTCCAACGATTGACCCGTAATATATTTCTACGCGATTCGACACTTTTGTCAGTTCTTGGCGTACATTCGATCTAGTAACATCAAATATTCTCCGCTCTGAGGATCATTTCTTTTTGAGTTGTATTATGGAAAATTTATTATTCTACTATTAACTACAATGCTATATGTTCATTGAGGATATTCATTACTAATTGGAATATGTGTATTTCTTGATTGTGTATATAATATTATTTGGATTCCTACTGGATTGATTTTGTAAATTAAACCAAATTTATCGTTGCTTTCTACACAACTTGGTTAACGTCAATATTTCAAAGTTATCTACATGTGTGTATGTGTAATATTTATTCAACTATATTAATAATCTACACTACCACTCAACATCGAGGTTCTTGCTGTATAATATGAGCCACATAAATAATTATACATGAAGTAAATCAACTGAAAACTCTAAAACTACGCTATGTGAATTGCCAGGGGATTATAAGAACCAGGAATACTCTAGACAACTACAAATAAACTTCAGATTAATATAATAAGATCTTCACTAATACAAGGATACTCACACTAATAATAACAATACTATAACTACTATTTTCATAAATTGAATGGGGGCTCTAGCCGTAATAACATTATAAATCATAATTATACTTGTGTGATCTAAATAGAAGGTCTCATCCATAATTTATTATGGTGAATAAATTGCCTTGTAATAGGATGCTATTTCATGAGTCGTCTTAAGTGTAGATGGTGTTTTTAAAAAGATGTAGATTAGTGTGTTTTAAAAAAAGTAGATATGGATGCTATTTCATGAGTCGTCTTAAGTGTAGATGGTGTTTTTAAAAAGATGTAGATTAGTGTGTTTTAAAAAAAGTAGATATGGATGCTATTTCATGAGTCGTCTTAAGTGTAGATGGTGTTTTTAAAAAGATGTAGATTAGTGTGTTTTTAAAAAAAGTAGATATGGATGCTATTTCATGAGTCGTCTTAAGTGTAGATGGTGTTTTTAAAAAGATGTAGATTAGTGTGTTTTAAAAAAAGTAGATATGGATGCTATTTCATGAGTCGTCTTAAGTGTAGATGGTGTTTTTTAAAAGATGTAGATTAGTGTGTTTTAAAAAAAGTAGATATGGATGCTATTTCATGAGTCGTCTTAAGTGTAGATGGTGTTTTTAAAAAGATGTAGATTAGTGTGTTTTAAAAAAAGTAGATATGGATGCTATTTCATGAGTCGTCTTAAGTGTAGATGGTGTTTTTAAAAAGATGTAGATTAGTGTGTTTTAAAAAAAGTAGATATGGATGCTATTTCATGAGTCGTCTTAAGTGTAGATGGTGTTTTTAAAAAGATGTAGATTAGTGTGTTTTAAAAAAAGTAGATATGGATGCTATTTCATGAGTCGTCTTAAGTGTAGATGGTGTTTTTAAAAAGATGTAGATTAGTGTGTTTTAAAAAAAGTAGATATGGATGCTATTTCATGAGTCGTCTTAAGTGTAGATGGTGTTTTTAAAAAGATGTAGATTAGTGTGTTTTAAAAAAAGTAGATATGGATGCTATTTCATGAGTCGTCTTAAGTGTAGATGGTGTTTTTAAAAAGATGTAGATTAGTGTGTTTTAAAAAAAGTAGATATGGATGCTATTTCATGAGTCGTCTTAAGTGTAGATGGTGTTTTTAAAAAGATGTAGATTAGTGTGTTTTAAAAAAAGTAGATATGGATGCTATTTCATGAGTCGTCTTAAGTGTAGATGGTGTTTTTAAAAAGATGTAGATTAGTGTGTTTTAAAAAAAGTAGATATGGATGCTATTTCATGAGTCGTCTTAAGTGTAGATGGTGTTTTTAAAAAGATGTAGATTAGTGTGTTTTAAAAAAAGTAGATATGGATGCTATTTCATGAGTCGTCTTAAGTGTAGATGGTGTTTTTAAAAAGATGTAGATTAGTGTGTTTTAAAAAAAGTAGATATGGATGCTATTTCATGAGTCGTCTTAAGTGTAGATGGTGTTTTTAAAAAGATGTAGATTAGTGTGTTTTTAAAAAGTAGATATGGATGTTATTTCATGAGTCGTCTTAAGTGTAGATGGTGTTTTTAAAAAGATGTAGATTAGTGTGTTTTAAAAAAAGTAGATATGGATGCTATTTCATGAGTCGTCTTAAGTGTAGATGGTGTTTTTAAAAAGATGTAGATTAGTGTGTTTTAAAAAAAGTAGATATGGATGCTATTTCATGAGTCGTCTTAAGTGTAGATGGTGTTTTTAAAAAGATGTAGATTAGTGTGTTTTAAAAAAAGTAGATATGGATGCTATTTCATGAGTCGTCTTAAGTGTAGATGGTGTTTTTAAAAAGATGTAGATTAGTGTGTTTTAAAAAAAGTAGATATGGATGCTATTTCATGAGTCGTCTTAAGTGTAGATGGTGTTTTTAAAAAGATGTAGATTAGTGTGTTTTAAAAAAAGTAGATATGGATGCTATTTCATGAGTCGTCTTAAGTGTAGATGGTGTTTTTTAAAAGATGTAGATTAGTGTGTTTTAAAAAAAGTAGATATGGATGCTATTTCATGAGTCGTCTTAAGTGTAGATGGTGTTTTTAAAAAGATGTAGATTAGTGTGTTTTAAAAAAAGTAGATATGGATGCTATTTCATGAGTCGTCTTAAGTGTAGATGGTGTTTTTAAAAAGATGTAGATTAGTGTGTTTTAAAAAAAGTAGATATGGATGCTATTTCATGAGTCGTCTTAAGTGTAGATGGTGTTTTTAAAAAGATGTAGATTAGTGTGTTTTAAAAAAAGTAGATATGGATGCTATTTCATGAGTCGTCTTAAGTGTAGATGGTGTTTTTTAAAAGATGTAGATTAGTGTGTTTTAAAAAAAGTAGATATGGATGCTATTTCATGAGTCGTCTTAAGTGTAGATGGTGTTTTTAAAAGATGTAGATTAGTGTGTTTTAAAAAAAGTAGATATGGATGCTATTTCATGAGTCGTCTTAAGTGTAGATGGTGTTTTTAAAAAGATGTAGATTAGTGTGTTTTAAAAAAAGTAGATATGGATGCTATTTCATGAGTCGTCTTAAGTGTAGATGGTGTTTTTTAAAAAGATGTAGATTAGTGTGTTTTAAAAAAAGTAGATATGGATGCTATTTCATGAGTCGTCTTAAGTGTAGATGGTGTTTTTTAAAAGATGTAGATTAGTGTGTTTTAAAAAAAGTAGATATGGATGCTATTTCATGAGTCGTCTTAAGTGTAGATGGTGTTTTTAAAAGATGTAGATTAGTGTGTTTTAAAAAAAGTAGATATGGATGCTATTTCATGAGTCGTCTTAAGTGTAGATCGTGTTTTTAAAAAGATGTATTTTTAAAAAGTAGACATGGATGCTATTTCATGAGTCGTCTTAAGTGTAGATCGTGTTTTTAAAAAGATGTATTTTTAAAAAGTAGACATGGATGCTATTTCATGAGTCGTCTTAAGTGTAGATCGTGTTTTTAAAAAGATGTATTTTTAAAAAGTAGACATGGATGCTATTTCATGAGTCGTCTTAAGTGTAGATGGTGTTTTTAAAAAGATGTAGATTAGTGTGTTTTAAAAAAAGTAGATATGGATGCTATTTCATGAGTCGTCTTAAGTGTAGATGGTGTTTTTAAAAGATGTAGATTAGTGTGTTTTAAAAAAAGTAGATATGGATGCTATTTCATGAGTCGTCTTAAGTGTAGATGGTGTTTTTAAAAGATGTAGATTAGTGTGTTTTAAAAAAAGTAGATATGGATGCTATTTCATGAGTCGTCTTAAGTGTAGATCGTGTTTTTAAAAAGATGCATTTTTAAAAAGTAGACATGGATGCTATTTCATGAGTCGTCTTAAGTGTAGATCGTGTTTTTAAAAAGATGTATTTTTAAAAAGTAGACATGGATGCTATTTCATGAGTCGTCTTAAGTGTAGATCGTGTTTTTAAAAAGATGTATTTTTAAAAAGTAGACATGGATGCTATTTCATGAGTCGTCTTAAGTGTAGATGGTGTTTTTAAAAAGATGTATTTTTAAAAAGTAGATATGGATGCTATTTCATGAGTCGTCTTAAGTGTAGATGGTGTTTTTAAAAAGATGTATTTTTAAAAAGTAGATATGGATGCTATTTCATGAGTCGTCTTAAGTGTAGATCGTGTTTTTAAAAAGATGTATTTTTAAAAAGTAGACATGGATGCTATTTCATGAGTCGTCTTAAGTGTAGATCGTGTTTTTAAAAAGATGTATTTTTAAAAAGTAGACATGGATGCTATTTCATGAGTCGTCTTAAGTGTAGATGGTGTTTTTAAAAAGATGTATTTTTAAAAAGTAGATATGGATGCTATTTCATGAGTCGTCTTAAGTGTAGATGGTGTTTTTAAAAAGATGTATTTTTAAAAAGTAGATATGGATGCTATTTCATGAGTCGTCTTAAGTGTAGATGGTGTTTTTAAAAAGATGTATTTTTAAAAAGTAGATATGGATGCTATTTCATGAGTCGTCTTAAGTGTAGATCGTGTTTTTAAAAAGATGTATTTTTAAAAAGTAGACATGGATGCTATTTCATGAGTCGTCTTAAGTGTAGATGGTGATTTTAAAAAGATGTATTTTTAAAAAGTAGATATGGATGCTATTTCATGAGTCGTCTTAAGTGTAGATGGTGTTTTTAAAAAGATGTATTTTTAAAAAGTAGATATGGATGCTATTTCATGAGTCGTCTTAAGTGTAGATGGTGTTTTTAAACAGATGTATTTTTAAAAAGTAGATATGGATGCTATTTCATGAGTCGTCTTAAGTGTAGATGGTGTTTTTAAAAAGATGTATTTTTAAAAAGTAGATATGGATGCTATTTCATGAGTCGTCTTAAGTGTAGATGGTGTTTTTAAAAAGATGTATTTTTAAAAAGTAGATATGGATGCTATTTCATGAGTCGTCTTAAGTGTAGATGGTGTTTTTAAAAAGATGTATTTTTAAAAAGTAGATATGGATGCTATTTCATGAGTCGTCTTAAGTGTAGATGGTGTTTTTAAAAAGATGTATTTTTAAAAAGTAGATATGGATGCTATTTCATGAGTCGTCTTAAGTGTAGATGGTGTTTTTAAAAAGATGTATTTTTAAAAAGTAGATATGGATGCTATTTCATGAGTCGTCTTAAGTGTAGATGGTGTTTTTAAAAGATGTAGATTAGTGTGTTTTAAAAAAAGTAGATATGGATGATATTTTAAGAGTAGTTTTAAATGTAGGTGGTGTTTTTAAAAAGATATAGATTAGTGTGCTTTTTAAAAAAGTATATAGATTTCTTTTTCAAAGTAGATTTGAATGTTGTTTTTTAAATAGATAGCTCATATATTGGGTATTTAAAGTTGATATACGTGCCTTTTTTTTAAATAGAGGACCGCTGGTATGCTGTAAAAGAGCAAAGTTTGTAAGAAATTATAAAACTGTCACACAACGTATTATTTCGCGGCGGCGAATGATGATCCCTGTAGGATGCACGCAATGTAGACCCCGCACCATTCTGGCAACCATCGAACACACGTGCACTCAATCGACGTCATATCCCTCCCCCCAAAGAGCTTGCTGCACATAGCGAGCCTGTCCCTTGGTTGAATTCCTCTTGTGTAGTGAGCCTACGAGTAGATAGCACTCTTGTCTTGGACCACGCTCGAAATGGACATCACAGGCACACTCACACATAATTTTATTTTGTACTTTAAAAAAATAATTAAACATTGGTGGCAGCGTCTCTTTAAAAAAAAATCATTATTATATTAACTTTGTATGTATGTTTCTGGCCACCAGACCTTCGGATGTCTAATTCAACTACTTCCCATCATGTTATCGAGCTCAAACTCGGCACATAGACGTTAAGCACAATATGACAGCATTCTCTTTCAAATTTTTTGTCATATCCTACCTACCCAATTCCATTTAAATTACTTTTTTTTCTTTACACTTTATGGCACTAATGAGTAAAACTCTATTGAACATTCCCGAACGCACATAAATGGATAAAGTCGTTCAAAATTGTAGTCACTATTAATATAGCTATATATCAATTAATTATTATTTTCCTTTTTTTTAATTTTTGGAAATAAAAAATAGAATTTGTACTCAAATCCGCGAAAGGAATCATTAAATAAATAAAAAATTTACTTTAAAATCAACAATAACCATACAACTTAATAATAATAAGACCCTAATGCGAGTACCTAGTTAATACAACTTAGTACATCAAATCAAAATAATAGGAAGTAAAATAGTCAAGTAAAATACACATCTCTTACAAGTTAATATTATAAACTACAATCATTAAGAAAATGATCAAACAATAAAATTACTTGTATTCATGTACAGGGCTATAGTTAACAATTGTATATATTGGCAACTCGATTCAAACATTACCATTATAATCACAACTTATCCAATTGTCAACAAAACAAAAACAAATATTCTGCAGACGATAGAGAAACTTAGGACAAGCCTCTGTGTCTCGTCTTGTCAAAATAACAATAAAAAAAGAAACAAGCCAGATTATTGTTTTTAGGCACTCGTGTGCTCCTCCCGTTTTAGCTGATAGGGTCCCTCTAAGATTTTTTGTATATCTTTTTTATCAATTTGCGGACCTCCAGCTGATACAAAAGACTCTTCACTTTGACATTTTTCAAGGGTATTGGCGACTGTATGGGCGTCCATATAATATGTGTGTAAAAAGTGTGCGTGTGTGTTGTATGTGCTGTAGTGTGTCTTTGTGAGTGCCCATTTCTACTAGTGGCTACAATCTATAAGTATATGAAATCTTTACTACTACACCTGTGTAGTTTTCTTTTGAGCGGAGGCCCAATAAGTAGGCTAATATAAAATGTGTAGTTTTGTCTATCCGTATATGTGTATACTTGCCTGTGTATCTGTCACTAAGCCGATATATAGATATATATATATATGTATCAGTATATCCGTCTCTCTACTATATATTTCACTATATATCAATAAAAATATTATATTCTATTTAGTCAACCTTATGTAATAAGCTTTCAGAACAGATGCGTCGCCATAGTTTCCCACCCCCACTGCCCTCAAAATCTCCCTGAAGTCATTAGTGCTACAGACCTCCACTGCGGGGGATTAGCAGTGATTCATTTCTTGCAACGGCAAAGGATTAGTGGAATAGTCTGGAGAGGGTAGGAAATAATTCCATGCCCCCCCCCCAAACCCCGTACGCCAAAGAAAAACTCAAAGGGAGACCTAAGATGTCATAAATCCCTCTTCTGAAAAGAAAAAAAATACGTATGTGAACCTGGGAAAGTCTTTTAGTACAAACATGAACGGTAGATTAATAAACAAATGCTTATTTGCTGCATAAATGAATATTGTTGTGTTTAAGTTTATCTAAGATACCATACTAATAATAATAATAATGATGACATTTGTATAGCGCTGCCAACAAACAAATACTGCGAGATTAGGACGAGTGTCTTTAAACCGACAGATAGTGTTATCTTCTGGAGGCGGAAATGAAGCCATGGTTGTATCACATCCCAGAAATCATTTTATCAACCGCGCCCTGACCCCCCCCCTCCCCCTTTTGCTAAAAAAGCTGTAAGTCTGTTTACTTGGTATCCAAGCAACGGACATGGTAAATAGTGAGGAGCTTATAAGAGGTTGTAATTGAATCTCGTTGTGTGTGTGTGTGTGTGTCTATGTGTGTGTGTATCTGTGTGTGTATGTGTGTGTGTGTGTGTGTGTGTATGTGCGTGTGTATTGTTTATTTTTGTATTGTTGTTGTTGTTAGATTTATTTATAGACTTCTTTAGTCCAGATTGTGTTGTGATTTGGTTTATGACTTCCGGGTAACTATTGCTAGGAGAAAAGAATTAGAAATTAGAAAGAAAGGTAAAGAGAAACCGTGAAAAGAAAAGCGAGAGAAATAAAGTGGAAGAAAGAGATAGAAAGAGAGGGAAAGAAAGAGAGGGAAAGAAAGAGAGGGAAAGAAAGAGAGGGAAAGAAAGAGAGAGAGAAATTAACAGAGAAAAAGAGACAGAAAGAACAAAAAGAGAGAAAGAAAACGAGACAAAGAAAGTGGGAAAGAGGAAGAGATGGAGAAAAAGAAGGGAGAAAGAAAGAAAGAGAGAAACAACTTCTTGGAGTAGGTCAATGAGCTTTGAAGAAGAGCAAAAAAAAATCGTTTCCATTATTTTTCATAGGTGATGTCAACTATCTTTGTAATTATTATTGAATTGAATGCTAATTTAGAAATGTAGTTCTGCCCTTAACCAAAATGAACAGCTAATAAATAACCTTGTCCAGCGGTTTGTTCACCGGACTGTCCACCAAAAACCAACGGACATGTCGCGGGTTCTAGCCCTGCTACCGACGGATCCCTGTCGCCCTGCATGAGTTTTGGGCCTAGTGGACGTAATAATCTTCTATCTAGAAGGAACGTCTGTAAACTTATAAGATATCAGATGATCATGATTCTGTAGCAAGGAAAATATAGAAGAAAATATGTTGGGAGCTATTCATGGCCCGAGTTAAACTCTTAGAGGCCCTTGACACACTTAAAGACTTTGGCGCCATCCCATTATATAATATGTAATTCAAAAGTCTGTATTAAAAAAAACACATGAGTAAAGAGATACAAATTTGATGGAATTACTTTTTGCTGCATTCAGTGCAGTGATACATGTCAAATGGGTGGACCAAAAGGACAGTTTTAGATACCAGATTTTATTTTTTTGTGCGACATCTCTTTTTTCATTTTATTTTGTGGCTCATGGTTCAGCTGCATCATTTTCAGTATTACACCATAGGTATTAAAAAAAAACGTAAAGCATCCCGTCGAACCAAATTAATTGTAATATAGAAGACTCAGGGACACCCTCTAGTCCCAAGAACAAACCCTTCCCCTTCAACAGGATTCGAACCAAGAACCTTCGGTTATGTGACATGTAATAGAGTAAAAAAAAACACTTTCCTCTTAGTATTTTACTACTTTTGATTTTTTTATCAAGTTTTACTCACCTTGTCGAAATCTCCAAGAATTTTCATAATTTTTTTAAAACCAAACTTTAACAACAATCATGAGATTTCACACTAAGCGAAGTAATCCAATCTTTTAAGTTCTGAATCTTGTCATTATCTCCCCCTCTCTTATTTATCTGTTTAGCAACAGAGCGGCACATTCTCTTGTTTTTAAAAAGAACATTATTGGCAAGTCCTTTTTTTTTCTTTCCTCGTGAATTCAGGAAGGAAACACAGGGGGCATTAACTCTCCGAAACAAGGGTTTAGACGAGACCGTTATTGATTATATTAGAATTCCGAAAACTCAGTGATTGATTTTTAGTCTAGTTATTATTAGAATATATTGTTAACCAAAAAAAAAAAAGAATGTGCTATTAGCCTACGTAGGATTAAAAAAAACCCACATAAAATGACGAATAATTCATTTAAACTCAGAAGATGATGTGAAAAATCGTGAATAAATTGTAAAAGTCTAATGAAGAACTTGTCTGTAAAATTTCAATTATATAACTCTGAATCTAGCTTATTGTTTAAATCCAAGCTTGGAGATTGAAACGCTCACACGCTTTTGTTGAGAGTCTTATTAATAAAGTATCAATGCAAGAATCCTCTAATGAAATATGTAAACAAGATGTACACAGCTCGACACAGCTATCAACGCCCCATGTGTCTCTTGTGTATAATACGTTTGTGTTCTATATCTTACGTGTATAAATGTGTGTGTGTGTGTGTAAGTCCTATGTGTATGTGTGTGTGTGTGTAAGTCCTATGTGTATGTGTGTGTGTTTCCTTGAGACCTGGGAAGGTAACAGGAAACACAGACCCGCCAGGTATTTAACCCTTGACGAATGTCGAGATTTATATTTTTTTTATTTGCCTTACGGAAACCACGAGTCATTATCGATCAGTAGGCCTATTGATCTGTAGGAAATTATTTCTTTCTCTTCTTTATTTACGACCCTATCGATAAGAAACTACATCGTGCAGCTTAGAATCATTGAAACAAGCATATCTCAAGGGGAAGAATTCATTAACCTGAGAAACTTTATTTGGCAGACGACACACACAGTTACCTTTTCTTATTTTATTTTTCAAAGTGCAATGAAATTGACATACGGTAAAAAGAATTGAAAGGTTTTCTAGAATAGAAAAAGTGCAGTCTACTAAATATACGTAAATTGTATTGCCTTTTATTTATAAAATATACGGCCGTTAAGTAAAAAGTAAAAGTTTATTGAGTTATACTTAACGTAAAATTATACATCACACACTATAGAAAAATTTTGTGGTAAGTAGGGTGTAAATTGGCGTAAGATGTATTTAGTTAAGCATCATAAACGTAGTATAAAGTTATATTTCTCTCTCTCTCTCTCTCTCTCTCTCTCTCTCTCTCTCTCTCTCATTTCATTTACCACCAGTAATCATTCACCTTCTTATATCTTTCTGAAGGAAAGAAAGTATAAATATAAAAAAAAGATCAGTTTACTCAATTTTTTTTTTATAAACCTTACGATATCTAGGTAGTGTCGGAGCCCAGACTCTTGACTCCTTTGGCTCTCTTCACATTTGATAATCCGTTCGCACAAATATATAAACAAATATATCGGAAAGCATCTTCTTTTTTTTAATTTCACTACCTTTTGACTACCTATGGAGTAGTTGGTAGTCTGTAGTCTGTAAACTTTTTTTTTTATTGGTAGAAAGACTGAATCGGCTAAGGGAAGAAGATATATATTTATATATATTGAGAGAGAGAGAGAGAGAGAGAGAGAGAGAGAGAGAGAGAGATTTTTTTTTTCTTGGTGATTTTTAAAACTGTTGCTTCGATTGTCATGATTGATGGGCGTTTTTTTTTTCTTTATTGTTTATTTGTCTTTGTACACCATTGCTAACTCCGCATGATTTTCTCTTATAGCGCTTTCGTTAGAAGTAGATCTAGGCCTATCAAGTAACAACTAGAAAATATTTCTACCATGTTTTCTAACAGTCACAGTGTACTTTCATGCCTGCCTGGTGTGTGGGTGTCAATTTAAAGGGAGGCTACCTCAATTAAATTTATACGACAACTTACTTGAAGTCTTTTGGCCTCCCCTGAAAAGTAAAAAAAAAAAGATAACTGTCGTTAGAGAATTTTGTAAAAGGAAAATACTAATTTAGACGAACTCTCAAAATTATCAAATAAAAACCTAAAATTACTTTTACAAATGTATCAGATCTAGACTTTCTAGCTTCTATAATGAAATTTCTTTAAAAGCTTAAACTGCATAAAAGGTATGAAACATATTTATCAGTAAATTTATCATTGACATCCAGAGACTAGAACTTTGTTTTAAAACTTAAGTTCAAATGAGAACTGTATTTGTAAAACCTTACAAAGCCTGTTCTTCGCACAGCACTATGGGCCTACTAGTCTCTTCCGTTTTAAGCTATGTGGTGCAGTGATGATTGATGAGCTGTATATCGTATTTTACTGTAGCGGTCTTGTCATGGATTGGTCTTTACGAACAATAATATTATGATAGACGTAGGAGAAGGAGAAGGAGAAGGAAGGGTGGGGGGGCGTGGATGGGGAAAAAAAAGTGAAAAAGATCACGTGAATCTTACCTAAACTACGGTTCAAACTCGTAGAAGTGTGAACGCTTTGCATGGACATTGAAGGCATGCAGTTGGCTTGGTGGCCGCTTGTTCCTGCGCCTGGGCGGCTCGATTTCCCGATGGAGATTTCCGAGTATGTGCCCGCTGGGCCCTGCTTGTTTAAAACAGCTTTGGCTACTTGGGGTGCAGTTTTCCCGCTCGTGTGGACCTCGTGGGGCGTGGTCCGCCCGTTTATGTCTTTTTCGTTCGCATATGGCGTCGTTTGCCCATCACCGCTGTTCCCACGGGGTGAGACCCGCTCGTGCGGGTTAGTGTTCACTGCAGCCTGTTTGGGCGTGGTCTCGCCTTGATGTGTGCTGTCTTCGTCTCTGCCCGGGTCAATGCTCCTCTTTGTACTCTCTATACAGTTGCAGCTTTCGAGCTTCATTCCACGCCGTTCTCCGTGTGAGTTCGACAAGCATCCAGCTGAACTATCTTGTTTAGGCGCTTTCGCTTCTGATTGACTAACCTTGTCTGATTCATTCGTTTTTGTTTGGCCAAACATGTCTAATTCTTTCATTTCTGATTCGCTAATCGTGACTGATTCTTTCATTTTTGATTGGCTAACTCTGTTCGATTCTTGTGAAATGTTATTTTGTTCGACATGCTTTTTTTCACAGCCTGTATTGTCATTATGATTGCCGGGCTCAGCTTGGTTAACTTTGCTGTCTTGTGCCAGGCTGCCATGGTCTTCTTCATTGCTCATGGGGTGTAGGCCTACTTCTCTATTACCTTCCTCTTGTTTAAATGGGCGTTGCTCATCATTGGGTACACCTGTGCTATTTTGACCTGCTTCTCTACTAGACTTTACCTTGCTAAATTGATCTTCTTCGTCATTCGACTTGGCTATAGGAAATTTAGATTCATGTTGGCTTAACTGGCCTTCTACCACACTGCATTCAGCACGTCTAAATTGGCCTTCTATTTCATACGATGTAGATAAACTAATTTTCAATTTCTCTAAACAATTTTCATCTAGGCTAAATAGTCCATGTGCATCTTCTGGGGTGAATCTTTCTTGGTGAATTCTGCTGCATGATTCTGACTTCTGAATCACATTCAAAGAGTCCACATTTGAAGTTGTATTTGACGAAAATTCACTGTTACTTGTACAGCGTATACTAGTTAAGACATTGCTGGAAATGCGAAAGTCTCTCTCGTATTCTGGGCATGCCACTTGTTCACACGAATGTTGTCGGCAGCGTGGGATGATTACGCAGCAAGGCTCCTGAGAAGTCTCTTCGGAGCGCACCAATTTCGCAGCAGCATTTGGATGGTGCTCGATATTCTTGGTTGCCATGTCTTGTAGGAATTTTTCAAACATGACATTTTCCGCCTGGCTCTCCTCGGTGGATGCTATGTGTGCGGTATCGAAAGTCCGGCTGTTGCAAAGATGAAAGACACTATCCTTACACCTTGCCAACCCACATGGTTCAGCACTGGTAGAATTGTCCAAAGAATTGTTAGGGATTTCGGGTTTAATGTTACAGTTTAGTAGTGAGGATCTTTGCCGTCTGGTCATGAAGTTCAAGATAAAGTCATGGTCGCTGCTGGCTCTAAACCGATTAATGTTATGTCTGCCGTCTGAATCTTTATCTACAGGACTAGACCTATATACATTTTCTGAAGATGATGCGATATTGTGGGGATTACGTTCTTTATTAAAAGCGTAATCCTCAGCATTGAAACTTGATGTCTTTTCCAAATCATTATCTTGACGTCTTTTGTTGTCTTCGAGTTCTACTGTTATGCATTCTCGACTATTCTTTTGCTTTTTGCCCCTTTCATCTTCATTATGTTTTTTTGTCCCTTGTGTGATGTTCGCTTTAGGAGAAACATCAGAATCTCTCGCCTCTGCATTTCCATCACATTGATCGCGCGATGCGCAGTCACTCGGAATCAATGTACAGCCCACGGCCTCTTCCTCAGTTTCAAAGGGTGCGTTGTTCTCGAGGGCATCTCTGATCCACGGCGCTTCCTTCCCTTGTAGCGCGTTTTGGGAGCCAAATGACGGTCGGCTTCTGCTCAATGATGATGCTTCGGTCGAGAAGGCTCCACTGCTAGCGCCCACGTCCCTAAAGTCTAGAAGCGACCACAGAGTGTACATCTCAGGTCGACTTTGAAATTGGGCGGACGACTCCAAGCGATTCACCTGTAGCGTAATCGCTTTGGATGTCTGGGCATTTTTCGGGCTGCTTTTCCCTTTGGACAATGTCATCGGAACGAGTCTTTCGTCTTCCCTTCTCCCCTTGCTCTTTTGGCCCATTGTCTTCACACGCGCCCCTGAATTTATTTTCACATCCGGGGTACAGCAATTTTTATTTCTGTCCCGCTCGGCAGCCTTGGTTTTATACTCTGCTGCAACACTGCCCATAGCGGGCAACAACGAACTGGTCGCGGCTATATAGGGCAACAACGAAGGGGGCCTAGTGGAAGACAGGACAGAATCACACGCTCTAGAGGGAGGTTTCACCCTTACACCCGGCTGGTCATTGTGGTTATACTTAACTTCTGGCGGGCTCGTTTTCTCAGATGGCGCACTTGGCTTGCAGTGATCAGGCCTTCGATCGCCGGAAGAGAGTAGATCGTGTTCGGGACTTTGAGGCGCCTGGAGATCATTGGTGGAGTGTGTTACTTTTGCTATCGTGCTCATTTTCTTCCTTTTCTGCTTCTTGCTTTTGTAAGGTATGAGACTCTGAATGGGTCTAGTTTGTATTCTTTCGGCACAGTTGTCTGCTGGGTAGAAATTACAACATGAGTTAGCATAAATAATAATGCATTGGTAGGCCTACTACTATCGTCTTGGTCTTAATTAAACGTAGGCTACGTAGGAATGTCGTGGCACAATGTCAGAGCAATGTAATGTAATAGCAATATAATGAGCAATGTAATACAAACCCATGGGTATCGTGTTAAAAAAAATGATTCCCCCACCCCACCCTTCTTTACCCACGTCGTGGCCTCGGTCGTTGTGGTGAAAGGGGATGAGCATTGTGCAGGCCACATTACCCCCTTGCTTGCCATAAAGTTGGCTGTCCCTGCTTCGCGACTGTTTTAAGAAAAAAAATTCTGTAGGCCTACTACATGTAGGTCTATTTAAAAATCTTAATCCAGTATTCATGATTGGCTATTATTATGCCCTAGGCTAATATTATAGACCTATTAGGCTTTGCCTATCTTATCTTAAAGGCCTCTAAGCCTATTACAGACGCTCCATCTATAAAGAAGATTATATCATCAGTGGTCTAAGTCTAGACAGTCTAGTCTTGCATTTTCATTAATCTTTTAAATGTTGTTGAATTCTCGGGTTTAGTTATTGGTTTTCCTGGTTTGCTCAGGTATCCCATTCCAAGCCCGGGTTTTCTTTGAATCTTGGAGCAAACGTGGTTTTATAAAAATGTTAAACCCTCACCAGATGTTCCATACTTTTCTGTGCTTCTTGGCATTTATTGACAGATCGTGTTAAACTTAATTTTTTTTTAAAGTATTGTGTGTGTGTGCATTCAAGATAAACACAATTAAACAGTTGTGCACTTTTTAGTGCATTGGCGACTACTAGACTATAAACAAACAACTGGTGTGTAAAATAAAAAAGCTTATTGACTTCATTATTTTTTACTTAATAAAAAAAAGTTGGGATAAGCCGTAAGTATGCTATTTGAACAGGAAAAAACAACAACATGTATATTTTTTTAGCGTTTTCGTTTTATAATAATAGATCTAGATCTATAGCCTATGTACTAGTAGGCCTATTGTTACTGAATGTTACTGATACTGACAAAAAGTTTTATTTATTTACTGTAATGTTCAATCTTATTTTTTAATATGTTGGGACGCATTCAGCTTTTTTAGTTTCAATAAAATTTCTACGCATGCGCATGACCCAGATTCGTATTCTTATTTCCTGACGAATATTTTCTTGTTGTCTCCAAGACATACACACATTCATGTGTTTATCAATTTTTTTCTGATTAACGTTCTGCCGCTAAAATCTTAGAAAATATGTATGCTGCAGTCGAAAATGCAGCAGGAAATGTTCCTGCGTTTCTAATCAAATTATGGACTCTTTGCGAGGATCCATCCACTGACGAATTAATTTACTGGGACGCGGTGAGAAAAAAGTTTTCCCGATTTATTTGATTTTGAGTTGCCATAATTATTAAATCAGCTGGGGCTTCACCCGGCACCTTGATATCCAAACTGCAAATGAAACAAACCTTAGTAAATTATCAAATATTAGCACATCGCTATTTCGTTGTCTTTGATATTAAATCTTCCCCTGAAAGTTGCTTATTTTATTTTATATGAATTTTTGATTGGCATTTCAAAACAAGGATTGGCCTTGAACCTTGATGTTGATATTGTTAATATTGATTACATCACATTTGATTTAGCATTCACACCTGATGCCTGATGATCTGATCACACTTCTTGCTTCACTTGCATTCACTGTTGTAAATTGTACCCTACTCATGGTGTAATTGTGGTCCTACATTCATATATTTAGCCTATGCCTATACATTTCTGCCTCAGAAAGATGGTGCTGAGATGAGCGGCTTGTTTTGGAGAATGAATAAAATAATGGTGTTGGAATTGCCATTTCATTTCTGATAAATACACAATTTCATAGTGCTAAATTTGATAAAATGGAGATACACCCTATACTCTATTGAGTCTATACCAATGTCACCAATGATCACCATCTTTGGCCTATGACTATGTCATGACATGAGATTATCAAACTTTGCCTTTGATTTCAATCCATCATAAACATTTACCCTGTGAGATTATGAGTCTGCTCTTCCACACACCTAGAATAAAACTGCCATTGCAGTCTACCTAAAATAATGATAATCAGTGAAGAAAAAACAATTGTTTAGACGTTTATACCAAACATATTGTTTGACATAGACCTTATATTATGTTAACATGTTATATGTTGTTGAATGCCTGGAAGATATAACCTGATTTAAAGTCTGAAGTGCAAATTTTTTTGCAAATTCTATGAACTGCTCGTAGTATTTTTACCTTTCAGACCTATGATATATTTTTTTTTAAAGCTTTAGGCCTATTTAACACTTATATGTAGGCCTATTATTATGTAGTTAATTATACAATATTTCGTTTTTCAAGGTCCAGTGTGTCTATTTGTAGTAGGTTATGAATGGCTGAGTAGAAAATTTAACATCTGCAAATTAATTTGAATAAAATATATAAATGATTAGGAAAAATTAATTGGGAAATTTACTGTTGCTGCTTAAAATAGACACTCGCCATCCAGTCATGCTCAATAAAAAAAATCTCTTGATATGAAAGACTGTACGAACTCATTACTTAAAACACAGAGATGCACATAGTAAATGTTTACTTGTTTTATTGAATTCATAGCTAAATAAACTCAAAACATCAATACAGTTAATCAATGCATACTAAGTAAAGTACCCTTCGGACCAAACTGATCATAGGGCTGGTGAAGCAGCATGCATCAGTTTCTGTGGCCCTGGCATACGAGGAGATGTGTGGCTAGCACAATACCCAGCGCCTTTACTTTACCTATCAGAGCTGGGTAGACTCAGGGGCACCCTCAAGTCCAGAGAAAAAATCCTAGCCTGCACCAGGATTCAAACCTAGAACCTTCGGATCGCCAGTTGAACGCGATGCCGCTCGGCTACCGTGTCCAATCAATGCATACTAATAAGAATAAACTCATTCTCCGTGACTGCTTGCATAATTTTAGCTCATTATAATATAAATTAATAAAAAAAAACATTTTTGATAAAAATTTTCAACTATTTTTACTTAACTGTTTCTAATATATGTCATAGCTAAGAAATAATGTACGAAAATCTTCATTCCAGGTTTGTGCCTGTAAATTAGTAAAAAGATGGTTTGTAATAGCTTTATATTATTATAGCAGGGTTCAAACGGCTTAGGAAAACTGACAAAGGTTTGGGAACGTTTTAAAATGAATTTCATTAAAATACACAAAACAGTGTGAAAAATATGTACATTAGATTTTTTTAAAGGGAAACATGTAGGTACAGGTAAGTCATAAAAAAAAACTCACATCAGGATTGTTTCTTAAAGAAAAGGTATTTTAAAAACATCATTGACCTTTTTTTAAAATTTTGACTATCTATATACTATGTGGCAGAGCGCTAATGCATTCAACTGGTTTATAGAAGGTCCTGGGTTCTAATCTCGATGAAGAGGAATTGTCTTTGATTTAAAAGTTGTCCCTGGGTCTATCCATCTCTGATGGATACCTGACCTTTTTTTTTTGGGGGGGGGGGGGCAGTAAAGGTATCTGGGCTTTGTGCTTGCCACATAATCTTCTAGTATCATACTATGCTGCTGCTACAGAAATTTGTGAAAACTGCCTCACTGGCCTTTTGATAAAATTGGTCTGATGATCATTTTCTTTACTTTTACCTGTATACTCTGTCAATATAGATAAAAGAAATTTCACACATGACAGTGAGAATGGTTTGTGAATTTTTGTAAAGTTAAATAAGTTGGTGAAATTAAAATTATTTTTTTTAGAAATAACCCTGTATAGGGAAATTAATTTTAATAATGTGTCTTAGTGAGCTAGAAATGAATATGTATATATATTAGCACAGATAAATGTAGATCTGGACACATAGTAGCTAAAAATAAATAGTAGTAGTGATTAGACCATTAAAATATCTAATGTATGCATAGTTTAAAAAGCTTTCTAGCTAAATACTATGCACTCTAATCACAGACTTTGTTTAATCATTTTACTTAAACTGTGACATATTTCAGAGTGGCACTAGCTTCCATGTCTTTGATCAGCAAAGATTTTCTCGGGAAATTCTACCTCTTTATTTTAAGCACAACAACATTGCCAGCTTCATACGTCAGCTTAATATGTGTATGTATTATGTTTTTTAAATAATTAATACTTTAAAAATATATTTTATGTAACAATTGAACACTAATGACACTAACACTTTTTATTCATATATATTATTTACACTTTTTCCAATCTCCCCTTCTAAAGTAACCTTTTATGTTTATCTCTGCATCATTCTCATTTAATATCAGATGGCTTCCGCAAAGTGACTAATATTGAACAGGGTGGGCTCAAAATAGAAAGAGATGACTTACAGTTTCAGCACCAGTACTTCCAGAAAGGGGAGCGTGATATGTTGCAGTTTATCAAAAGAAGGGTTTGTCACAATTTAACTACTTAGCACAAAGATCCTAGTTTGAAAGGGAATGAATAGTTTGGCTTGAAATTAAGGGGCTCATACTTGGTGAACAAACCTACATCAGGGTTTACCATTGTTATTTTGTTTGTTTTTGTAAATTTCTAGGTCTCCAATCAAGCAGTACGCACAACAGATTCGCCCGCACCATCAAAGGCGGATGAAGTGACCCGGGTGTTGTCGGAGATGAAGCAGGTGAAGGTCAAACAAGACTCCATGGACCAAAATTTGGAATACATCAAAAGGTACTTCAGAACTTGTCACTGCCCTGTATTTATATACACTTACCTATTAGCTAACTGTAGTGACAGGCTGGTCTAGTGCTAGACTATATGGGTTAGAATCTCAACTGTCTTTTAATTAAACTTGCTTATAAAATAACTTCTATGAAGGCCCTGGATATGAAACCTGGTCAGATCAAGATTAGGGGAATTTACCATCTATAACAGGCAATGCAATGAACAAGCATGGTGTTATTTAATAATGGACTAGCAAACTATATATATTTATTAATATTTCAGTTATCACTTTTGCCTGATTATAATTAATTTTTCTATGCTTGTGCATATGGGGGACATAAGCCTGTATGAACCATGAGCCACTTTTAATCTCGTCCTTTATTAGGAACCTGCTAATGTTTCATGTGCTTGTTTCTCTTCCATATTTTCATAGAGAAAACAAAGTCCTGTGGAGGGAAGTTGCCATGCTGAGGCAGAAGCACCACAAGCAGCAGCAGATTGTGAACAAGGTATGATTGATTGGTTGATTGGGCTATACACATCTTCTTTCTAGGCTCAGTTTGATGAAATCTTTAAAATAATTTAATGACTCAAACTTTTATATACACAATTTAAAGTTGGATTTCAGTGAAGACTTGTTTGTTAAGGAATGATATTGATATAATGGTTGAAAACTGTAAGCAATATACTGGTATGTTATATTTGACATAACTTCTGTTGAACAGTTTTCACAAAACAGCTACAAATAAACATATTTGCACATTATATAGGTTATAGCGCAGAAGCTTCAAAAAGAGTAATTCCTGAACAATCTAGAAACATGAGAATATAATTCCAGAGCACAGCTTTGTAATAATCTCTAACCCATATTTAAATATAAGTAAACAACGCTAAATGCAAAATAAACATTACTATATATCCAATACTGAATCTTTATTATCTTTCACTTATTCATAACCGAACATCTCTTTACAATTAAATTACAATTAGAGATTGTTCTTTAATAAAATAGTTACCAAATTTTGTTATCAAAGGTTAAGAAAATTGGTCAATCCCATTTTAATCTGGGGTGGTATATCTGTAAATAATGGGGTGCCACACAAAATCAGCACTTGTTTAATTGTCTAACAAATTTATTTTATAATTCCACAGCTGATCCAGTTCCTAGTGTCTCTAGTCAGTTCCAACAGAACAGGACTGACCATTCCTATCAGGCGTGCCCCACTTGCCATCAACGATGTCAGTCAGTTGACCAGGCAAAATGCAAACAACTCCAATGAGGACGCTTTGGTTAAAAATGAAACGGTAAACTTATTTTCATGTGTACATATTTACTAAACAAGCATATTTTTAAACAAATATGCATACTTTCATAGTATATCTGTAATTGACAAATCAACTGCCTTCAATATATATACATCTTGACAGTTGTTGCCTTTTGTTACATAGCTTGTGCCCATTGTAATTAAATGTCACAAAACAACGCTATATTAAATAAAAAGATTTTTATTAAACTCTGTAGAGCTAAATTTTTATATATAAACTAGACTGTGTGTCTGTTCAACCAAACATATTAGTTAATTTAAAAACATGTGACTTTATTGTCTCATATTATAGTTTAGCTATTTCATTTCAGACATGTGTCTTTGCTAGCTAGTGGTTAACGTATTGAACTTTCATGCGGCGACCCATATTTGATTCTACACTTAGTCTATATTTTTTTTCTACAATTTGTTTTATTAAATTACTTTCCTAAAAGTCTTCAGTAAAAAAAAATAACAATTTTGAAAATTTTTTAGATTTTTCGCTTTCTGTTAATTGTAGTTTATTACAATTTTTATCTGTAGCTTAAACAGGCCTGTTTTATTTTCACCCGTGCAATGCCGGGCAATTTAGCTTGTAAATGTATATTTTTGCATTTAACCCATAATTTTTCTGAGAAAAAAACATTCCTTCGACATTTTGTCCTGCCACTAACATAAAAATTCTAAATAATAATTTTGTGTTTGTACAGTCTCCACAGCTACAAGTTGATCCGGTATCTCCATCAGATATCGTAGAAGGTTTTGAGGATGATCAGTACACCATAGAGTCGGTAGGTTGTAGTTTTAGATACTCTGTTGGCTCCTTTGTATTGTTGTTAATTTATAACTTTTTTTGTTGTTGTTTTTTTTTGTTTACAAAATTACAATATCTGTTTAGAAAACTTAAAACTGATTTTAATTGAATTACTTTTATAAAATTATTTTTTGCTGGTGTATATATTATAGAGCACGGGGTTTCAAACTCTATTACTTTGAGGGCCACTTGGCAACATCAACATTATTGGATTTATTTTTAAAATGAGAAAATCAGTAAAAAATAATATTTAGTGAGTTCAATCTGTCTATAAAAACAAATGTTTAACAAATGTGTAACAAGGATGTAATTGCCAATTGCAGTATTTGGTTGACGCCTCAATGACTTTCTTTTTTTGTGGTGACTTAGCTGGTAGTGTTTTGCATAAACCAGGATCTTAATATTAGGCTTTCATTTTATCAGAATATGCCAATCTCAATGTTATTTACAAATGTTCGTCGGTGAACCGTGACCTTGTAGAGCAGACTTCTTAACCTTTGATGGATGAAAAAAACTACTGTTTACATTTCTAATAGTGCAATAATCATTGGAGCATGAAATATAAAAAAGAAGTGAATGAAATTCCAGAAGCCTCACTTCTACATATTTTTGCCTTAAGATACTAATTTAATGAAGTTCCACCATTAGCCATCCCTCTGTAAAATATCAATCTAGAAAGAAAACTGTAGTATTAAAAAGTTGAAAATGCCTCTCCAGTACCAGACCTTGAACTGGTGAAAGCGGACATCAAAATGTTGATAGATGCAAAATGCACTAGGCCTACTAGTGTTTCAAGGCTAATTAATTTATCCATCTATCTAAATACCCCCTGCATTTCAGAATCACCACCAGTCTCTTTATACTGTCATGTATATTGTTTTTCCAAGAATTGGAACACGCAATGTTTATTCCTCTCTCTCTCTCTTTTCTTACTACACACAATATTAGGACGTTTAGTAGGAAAACAAAAGGTTCTAGGTAATGTTGGGATTCTGTGTTGATCTCAAATTCTCAGAGTCTGGGAACGACTCATTATTTAATAGGGGAAGTTCCTATCGTTTTTGTTATGAGTTTTGTAATGATACCATGATTTTCACCCCTACTGGTAATGGGTCTATCCCTTGCACCACCCGGATAGTATTTAATGATTTGTTTTGTCTGAAAGACAGAGAGTTTCAAAATATGTTCCTTTGAGAACGTTTGTGTTCGCACTATTTTATTCTAACTGTACATAATAGATATATTGTATATATTGAACATACCACCTGAAATAAACTATCAACAACAGTTACACTGAAACTTCCTTGTCAAGTTACTATTCGATTGTGTTGTATACATTACAATAAGATTTATCTACTACTCTAATGTACAAGAAAGGAAATGTTGGAATACAAATAATGAATTTGTGCCCAGGACTATAAGAAGAGTTCGTGTAATACTGAAACATAAATACTAATAATTAAAGTCTCCCCTAGGACTAACGAGAATTATCAGCAAGATCTACACAGCTCTGGCCACAAGGGGATTGTGGACGTAACAATACCATCACAAGCCATATTTCTCTATGCATATTTTTCTGTGATATAGTCTAGTTGTAGTATAATAATTAACTTTCGACACTTAAACTCTGATTAACACAGCACATTGTGCTGCTCATAAAGTCTAGTTGTAGTATAGTAATTCACTTTCCACACTTAAGCTCTGATTAACACAGCACATTGTGCTGCTCATAAAGTCTAGTATTAGTATAATAATTCACTTTCCACACTTAAGCTCTGATTAACTCAGCACATTGTGCTGCTCATAAAGTCTAGTTGTAGTATAGTAATTCACTTTCCACACTTAAGCTCTGATTAACTCAGCACATTGTGCTGCTCATAAAGTCTTGTTGTAGTATAGTAATTCACTTTCCACACTTAAGCTCTGATTAACACAGCACATTGTGCTGCTCATAAAGTCTAGTTGTAGTATAGTAATTCACTTTCCACGCTTAAGCTCTGATTAACTCAGCACATTGTGCTGCTCATAAAGTCTAGTTGTAGTATAGTAATTCACTTTCCACACTTAAGCTCTGATTAACACAGCACATTGTGCTGCTCATAAAGTCTAGTTGTAGTATAGTAATTCACTTTCCACACTTAAGCTCTGATTAACTCAGCACATTGTGCTGCTCATAGTCTAGTTGTAGTATAGTAATTCACTTTCCACACTTAAGCTCTGATTAACACAGCACATTGTGCTGCTCATAAAGTCTAGTTGTAGTATAGTAATTCACTTTCCACACTTAAGCTCTGATTAACACAGCACATTGTGCTGCTCATGAAGTCTAGTTGTAGTATAGTAATTCACTTTCCACACTTAAGCTCTGATTAACACAGCACAGTGTGCTGCTCATAAAGTCTAGTTGTAGTATAGTAATTCACTTTCCACACTTAAGCTCTGATTAACACAGCACATTGTGCTGCTCATAAAGTCTAGTTGTAGTATAGTAATTCACTTTCCACACTTAAACTCTGATTAACTCAGCACATTGTGCTGCTCATAAAGTCTAGTTGTAGTATAGTAATTCACTTTCCACACTTAAACTCTGATTAACTCAGCACATTGTGCTGCTCATAAAGTCTAGTTGTAGTATAGTAATTCACTTTCCACACTTAAGCTCTGATTAACTCAGCACATTGTGCTGCTCATAAAGTCTAGTTGTAGTATAGTAATTCACTTTCCACACTTAAGCTCTGATTAACTCAGCACATTGTGCTGCTCATAAAGTCTAGTTGTGGTATAGTAATTCACTTTCCACACTTAAGCTCTGATTAACTCAGCACATTGTGCTGCTCATAAAGTCTAGTTGTAGTATAGTATTTCACTTTCCACACTTAAGCTCTGATTAACTCAGCACATTGTGCTGCTCATAAAGTCTAGTTGTAGTATAGTAATTCACTTTCCACACTTAAGCTCTGATTAACT
This sequence comes from Anisus vortex, assembly GCA_949126835.1. NCBI lineage: Eukaryota > Metazoa > Mollusca > Gastropoda > Planorbidae > Anisus > Anisus vortex. The sequence goes on from OX421499.1 coordinate 32,762,861, forward strand.
CAGCACATTGTGCTGCTCATAAAGTCTAGTTGTAGTATAGTAATTCACTTTCCACGCTTAAGCTCTGATTAACTCAGCACATTGTGCTGCTCATAAAGTCTAGTTGTAGTGTAGTAATTCACTTTCCACGCTTAAGCTCTGATTAACTCAGCACATTGTGCTGCTCATAAAGTCTAGTTGTAGTATAGTAATTCACTTTCCACGCTTAAGCTCTGATTAACTCAGCACATTGTGCTGCTCATGATACATTTTTGCTCTCACCCAGAGCTTTTTAAGAAGCTTCAAAGTCTGTAGACATTTCAATGAGTAATTCCACCACATTAGCTTCTAAATGTTGAATCCTTTGAGCAAGTATATGGGGTGACAAGCTTGTGCTTACAAACTGTTTCTTAAATGATAAATGATGATGAAGATGATTTATATAGCGCGCCTATCCATGGTATGTTAGCATGCTCAGTGCGCTCTAGAAATAAAATGTCTCTGGCCGATATCCTTGTATGAACAAATGGGCACTGTGGCCAATGCTGGCCACACAATCCCCCTAGTATGTCATGGCCACAGAAACTGGTGAATGCTGCTTCACCGGCCCAACGGATCAATCTGGTCCAACGGGTACTTTACTTATATAAACAAAGCACCTGTAAAGGCCTATTATGACGACTATCCTTGGGAAACTTGGTTTTACTGTATCTTTCTTGCACTGACTAATATTGGTTAAGAAAACATATTGGTTTGCATAATGCTGATTTCAGTTATATACATATATCCATTTTATTTTTGCCAGTGTAAGTGTCATATTTCGCATAGTGGTTTGTTTTGTAAAAGACCTCCTTGTACTCCTTCAATGCAGCCTTCCTTTGTTAACATTGAATTTTATCTCAGATCTCATTGGCAAACAATAAGCTCTCATAATTTACTTGAACATATTGCATCTCTTTTCCTATGCAATTTCGTTTTTAATTTTTGAAGCAGAAGACATTTATGGCTTTTAAAAATGCTATAAAATCAACTATTTAATACATCATCAAGTGTCTCTTTTGCACAGCAATAATAATTCAGTAATCCACATTCAGCCTGAGTATTAAAATAAAGACAAGGAATAAATAAATCAATAAAAGTTTCATCTTGTCATACTTAACATGTCAGAGAGAAATGGATTATTTGATAGTTCCCAGAATGCTCCGTGTGCTACACACAGTATGAACTTGAGAGCTGTGCTATAGAGTTAGTTATGAAATACTGTCTTTGATTTGTTTAGAAACTAGCCTAAATGTATAATAGTTTTTATTGATTGATTTTTTACAATTATTATTTTTTTAGCCTAAGTACATACATGGAGAATACATAATCCCATCTATTCAGAGCGACTCTGGCGGACCCATCATCCATGAGTTGACAGACAATGTGCAGAATTTCCTAATGCCAGCTGAGCACATAACTGTGGTAATATACCAGCTTCTGACAGTTGTAACCACTAGAACACTCACAATTGTTAAACCAATTGTACTCACCCATTGTATGGGATAAGGTTGTCTACCATCAGATGATCTGAATTGTCTTTTAGAGGATTTTGGGTGAAAACTCAGAGTTTAACGGGATTTGTGGGTGCTCTTTAGTCTATGTAGCTATGTTTGGTACCTGACATTTAATTGGGGAAGGGGAGGGGGGAGTAAAGGTTGCTGTGCAATGTATTGGCCACATAATCTTCTTTTTGAAAATGGGTGGATTCTGCTTCACTAGTCCCTATGGACCAACTCAACCATCAAAGTTTAGGTCCTAGGAATACATTTTCTGGTCTTTAAATCTGTTTATTGTATTAGTATTTGATAGTACTAGAGTGCCGTTAGCACTAAGTCTAGACCTCCTCTATTTAAAATCATGATCGTTTCTAGTTGTTTTTTGTTTTCCATTGTTTTTTTCCTTTTGGAAAGGGGTCTGGTCAGTAATTCTACATGACAGATAACCAGATAATTGAGCCTGTATTTGACTGTATAGAGAAAACCTATCAAGAAGAATAAAATGAAAATCAATGTTAACGTACACCACATTTTTTTTTTTACCACTGTTGGTCAATTTTTGAAACATCGCCATCCTGATCCTGCATCCATCTGGACATTTGTCCTTCAGCCTTAGGCAATGGGGGAAGAACCTCTTTACTTTTCAAAACTGTTTTATTATCTGTTTAAAGTTTGCTACTTTACGGATATAGATATTGCATTGGTATTGAAGCGCTGAGAAGTTTAAAAGGTGATTTGCTTAAGTTTCATTCTGATATTTTCACAGTGGGGTGGGTCCATTGATGTTGGTCACCTTTTAATAATTCCAACATTTTACAAAATTATAACAATTCTTCTTTTAAAAAAAAAACTTTTATTAGATGGAAAGAAATTTATGTCATAAAACGATAAAGGGGTAAACTTGTTTTATTCCATTTTTTTCAGGTGGACCCTTCTCAAAATCAGGAATCAGAAGATCTGCTTTCATCAATCCTAAAATCAAATGAAGTTAGTATTGTTTTGTGGTCTTCTCATTTATTGTTGTTGTTGACAACAAAACTTAAGTGTTAGAAAACTTTACACACACAAAAAAAAGAGTTTTGTTTTAATATATTTTTTAAAAATGCCTTCTTTGTCATTGTTTATGTAAAATATTTCTAGTTCTTTGGGGCCTAAATGCCTGTTGTAAATATGTCCATCGGTTGGTTAAAAAGTCGTAGCATTTTGTAACAGCAAAGCTATTTGTGTTTCAAGTCTAGTATACAAATCAATATTAATAATTTTAAATAAGTTCTAATTTATTTGTATAAAAAACTTTTTTTATAATAATTTAAGACTCATATAAATGTTCTTACTACCCTTTTTGATTTTAAAAGTCCATCTTTGATTTTAGAAACATCTTGTTTTGATTATGTGGATCCCACTTCAATTCAGAAATTCCCTCATTGATTTTAAAAGTTACACAAATGACAAGAAACTCTTCCCACCATCAGTGCTAGCCCCCCCCCCCTCCCCCGTGAGTAAACAAGTTCCACTTCCATCAGTGCTAACTTTCCTTGTAAGTAAACAAGTTCACTTTGTGTTTCTAGCAGGTGGCGTCAGCAAACCCAGTGAGAAATATTTCTGTGCTGCCTCCAATCCCGCACTACGTTACAAAACTGCCGGCGGACCCATCGTCCCATCTGCTGATGTCCCCTAAAATAGAGGCTGCCCCCACCTTGGAGGACGCTCTCAATTTTGGCCTGAATGTGCCGTCCAGCTCTGGAACCGTTGCTTCAAATCCTGCCTCATCCCTATCCGCACTGCCTCAGTTGGGTCAAGGGTCAAATAAGGTGAGTCTGTCATAAATTGGATGTGGCCATAACATAACGTAAAGCTGCTGGCAACACATTGCATGCACTGGTCTAGTAGTGAAGTATCAGAGAATCATTTTGAACTTACTTGGTTTCAAACCCATGTAACATTGCTATGTAATTTTTTTTCTAAGAGATTGTGTCTACCCAGCTCTGTTGGGTTCCTGGGATCATTTGGATGGGGGGGAAAGAAAAGGCTGTCAGGCATTGCACTGACCACATCATATCTATGTATGCCTTGACCAAGTAAACCGGTGAATGCTTCTTCACTATGTAATTAAGAAATGGCCCAGGAGTATTTCACTTATAATTGACATGAACAAAACAGTTATAAAAACAGTTCTTATTCACATGTGTTGATTGGAGATTTCATGATGGGCGTGTCAGTTTTTCTCCTAACTGAACTCAGCATAACCAGGAAGGATGCTGGGAAAATTGTTATAATTTTCTTGTCCAATTTAAATGTTTAAAAAAAGTCACCCTCAAAATAATGTTTTGTTCTGACTGGTTTCGATGCCTTCAGTTGTCTTCCAGACAAAATTTTGAAATTGTTACACATTCCCATTTACAATTATTGATTATCATTTATCCATAGGGCCTCTAATCCATGCACACCATGCAAAATCATTGTACACAGCCTTGTGTTTACATAGCAGTGTTCGTGTGGGTTGGAAAGATTAGGAAATTTGCCATAATGGACATAGCTGCATGAACAAAATATTTTTTTTTAAAATAATTGATAATTGTCGTTAAAGAGAACTTAACTCACAATGAATGTTTTCATTGTTTTTGTGAGTTCTACATCTACAAGTTTTGGAAAAAAATCCACAAAAATTGTACAATTTGATCTATTTATCTACACTACTGACTAACATTGAGACAATGTACTAGCTCCAGTTTGAGAATATATTGGGTTGTGAAATTAATTTATTAGTTAGGTGTAAAAGTTTAGGAATTTTGAAATGAGAAATAACCCTGTAGAGGTTAAAATAAAAAACAATGCTCAGAAGAAATATGTCCTTAGTCTACACTTGTCTTACTTATTATTTGTGCATTGCATTAAATGTTATTTCTTTTTAGTAAACTACAATAAAAGTTAGATATGCCCAATTGTCCTCCCACAGCGGAAACGGAAATCTGTCCAGCTTCCTGTCACCAATACCAAAAGATCAAGCCAGGTGCTGGCCGAGAACGCAGCCAAGAAGCAGCCTCCAATGTCACAGAGTCAAGCCACGTCCCTGAAGAACATAGTCATGGCCAACTCTGACCTGAACAGCAATGCACAGCCAGATCAGAATCTTGGAGGATCAGTCGCCAACCTGGCTGTCACGTCATCCAAAGACGGTGACGATTTCACAATTAGGCAGGTGTATTTTGTGTGTTTTTAATTTTTGTTCTGTTTTTTTGTTTAAATATTTAATACCTTACAACGGAACCCAGGGTTCTTGTTTGATTTCTACAAATTTATTGGTTCTGATAAATGATTTTTATTTTACTTTTTATCAGCTCTGACCAGCTGGACCTACTGTCCTCAGATCTGGATGGTCTTAAAGGAATTCTGCAAGACCAGTATAAAGTTGACCCAGCATTTCTTATGGAGGTCGGATTTTTTTGTTCTTCTTTTCTTTTTTAAAAATTTTAATGAGGCATTTCCCTTTTATACCCCATGTTGGTCCATTTGGGCTGATAAACCAGCATGTGCAAGTTTTCATGGCTTCAAAGCACATTTTCAGTGAGATTGTGTGGCCATCACCATGCCCAGACACTTATACTTTTCTGAGTAGTGCCAGAGGGTGCCCCACAGAGTTGGTTAGAATCATGTTCTGACCTGGGGGGAAAATTTTTCCCATTTTTTTTTAAAATCTGTATTTGTGCCCAAGACCTTCAAATGGCAATTCTTTTGCTGGACCAGTGTGTCCCATACATAGACCTGCCTACTGTTATGAAAAACTTGTAATGTTATGAAATTTCTATGAGTTTTTGACTAGATTTCATAATTAGGAGTATGAGTGAAAAATATGAATTCTTGTTGCCAAATAAATTCATGCTGGATACATTAAAAATACTTTTTTTCTACTAAAGTAAAAAGCTGGAAAGTTTGCAGATTCCTTGCCATGTATTTTCCTTGGTGACTTTGGTCGTGCATATATAAAAATATAAATATATAAATATTGATTTAAAATTATGATCCAGATCTGAAAGTGCAATTGGAATGTGAACTAATCCTTACAAATAAACCTTCTGACATAGCACACATCTCTGCATTTAAATTGATAAAATGTGCAGTAAGCTGGGGAAATAATATCATCAATATAAATTTGTCGATATGCCACATTGGGCATAATTAGATTTTTCCATAAAAATTCAGGGGTTAAAAAAATTGTACTGTATAGACTTGCTAAACAGCCACAGGCCTAATCATTATTGGAAAAACAAAATCATCCGCAATCATTTCTATACAAGAATGTCAGTGAGTACAAGTAATGTATCACCTAAATATGGGGCTACTACATTTTACAAATATACAATGTATAAAACCAATAAGTAACCTTTATAGTTAGTAAACGCCTAGACAATATGCGGTAGTTGCCGTTATTATTATTATAGCGCTATTTAGATAGCTGTCTGCCCATACGTATAATTTGTACTTTAATTAAATTTTGTATAAAGTTGTATAAATCTCATGTACTTCTTTTTCTCTATTTTTAGAATAACTTTGAAATAAAAACATTAAAATGAATTTTTTCCTCCTATCAGTTGTTTGAATCATCAAATCCATGGCCGTTAAATCAAGATAAGGTTAGTTACATCTTTAATGGTTTCTCTATAAGTCTTATACACAAGTCTTAGCTTGTCATTTCATTTCTCTAGTACCGGGTATTCAAGTCTGTAATTTATTAAATGGAAATTATTTTTTATATAACTGCTCTAACATTAGTATTCACTTTGCTGTTCCTAGTCATTTGGAGAACTAATTTTTGTATGATTAATTATCTCTATCTCTTTCTGAAGGATTTTGACGACTTCAAGGGAGATAATGATGGAGATGAAGCGAGCACATCTGACAATGGCAATATCACAGGTAAATAGTTTTAATCTTGGTCTCATCTGGTGATGATAACTTTTACCTATGTGAATATATCAGGGCTGTGACTTTGAGGGCAATTCATAGATTGCTCTGTTAAAATTGTCTCAGAATTTTCAGACCGACACATATTTTAACATTAATTTTTATTTCCTAGGCATAATTAAAATAACATAAATAAAATTAGGAATCTTAAATAACTATATATATAAATACATTAAAAACTAAACAGAAGGTGGAAGCTATTAGGTTAAAGTTTTACTTCTGGTAGGTGTGCTGAGCAATTTGTTATGAAAAATAACATACAGACATTTGAACAAAATGAGAAAACTTGAAAGTCTGTTGATGATGTTCACCTTCTGCTTTTGGGGGCAAGGAACATTATTTTTACAAATTATTTTGTATATCTATGAACTTGACAGACCTTCATTTTGACAAAGAAAAATCAAGACAAAAATTAAGCATGTCTACTAAATATTCAATTTATATGGTGGGCCTGGAGAATACCTTATCTAACCACTGTTTTGTATTGCTGTAAGCCAACTCCAATCCTTTTTGCCTTGGATAAATTCACTGGCTTAGACTAAATCACTTAAACCTGAGGACTTGTAACAAGTTAATGAAGTGGAATTGAACAGTTTTTTTATCATTTTTTAGTATGTATTGTCCATAATTTAAGAAAGACCTACAATCACTATTTATGAGAACTGCTGGGTCAGCTTACAAAACCTTTTCTGTTCTTTTAGTTTTACAATTTACCAGCTGAAATTTTTTTAAAAATTGTACATTCATTAAGTAATTGACTTTACGTGCAGAAAAGAAAGTGTTTGTAATTTTCATTTCTTTAGCCTGGTCACATGCATTGTTGCTGCTGTTATAGCCTAGAGGTCAGGTCAAATTGGTAGAAACACTCTCTAGATCAGGGGTCTCAAACAAGCGGCCCACCAAGTGGATTTTTGTGGCCCACGCTCAAGATTATAAAATTTGTACTGTTCATGAAATTCAGACAGCTAGTACTGATACACATCAAATTTTATTGTTATTTTTATATACGTAACATATCTATTATTAATGATAAGTAGTAAAATGAGTTATGGTGTATGAAGTGTTTTTTTGTTTACTAGGGTCAGGTTGTTGGGAGGGGGGTGCTGCCCTTGACACATCTCTTAAGTGAAAAAAATGGCACATGCCTTCATCCGTAGTTTGAGACCCCCTCATTTTGTGGTGTTTACAGACATGCCTACCATTCCGGATTTTCCGGAACCGTTCCGTAAAATGGCAGAAAATTACCCCCCGTTCCGCAATTCCACATTAGACCAGTTTGTTCCGCAAAATCGGCGTCTCCAAAAATGCTGACATTTTAATTACGAAAGTAATAACGCGAAATAAACAAAAGGCGTTTGCCAACTTTTGTTTTCTTCATGTCACTTCCGTTTTAATGTATACTATTTCCTATTTATTTTTGGTCGAGAGTGCATAAGCGCTAGGGCTTCGCGGCACTGCCGACTACTTGTCGAATAATTTTAGGGACACTAAAACTAAACTAATCATTGCTAGCCAAAACAAAATGTTACCTTCTAGTAGTTTTAGTAACTTAATAAAAGTATTTGCTAAATTAAAATTCAAAATAAAGTAAATTATATTTTCCCTACTGCTTTAAATCGGTCGGCTAGTAAAACTAAAACTGATGTTGGTGTAATTAGAACAGACATAGTGATACTAGTGTAAGTGCCTAGTGCATTTAGATAGGCCTATTCAAGCCTATTGTAATACATTTGCTTAGGCGTAAAGTGGCATAGACCTTTAGACTTAGTCCTAGGCCTAGGCTTATGAATTTATTTAGTTTTACCAATATCAAGCATTTAAGTTGATACTCAATTACATTGACCTTAGTCATTAATAATATAGATAGGCCGTAGCTAGGTAGACATACTGATTAATTTGAATTTAACCACTTTCTGAGTTTTTGTCCTAGGCCTTAGACTTAGTAGATTGAAAGGTTTATTTAAAAAAAAAACAGCATTGTAATTATTGAGTAATAGCTATAAATCATATAGCTACATAAAAGCCACTGTTTTTACTTTTAATAGGTTTATAACCCTAGTTAAACTACTTAAACATAGATAAATGTAATCCCCCCCCCCCCCCCACAATAATTTTCTTTTCATAAACTCTATATTGACTTCGATTGTATTCTAGATCTTATATACAGTATTAACACTGTAAATGATACTATTTTTCTTAGGTATTTTAACAATATTATTTAGCTTATATATTGGCTCCGCGCTTATGTTCCTCATTTTGGTCCCATGTTCCTCATTTTTACCTTGGGTGTTCCTCAATTTGATATGTGGAGGTAGGCATGTCTGTGTTTAGTCCCAAAGTTTAGGTATAATAACACAGTTTCAATATCCATGCTGTTACATTTTTAGTGATTATCTATTTGTGTGCTGAAATGACCAGTGTTTAATCTAATGGTTCAGAGTTACATAAAAAACAACAACATTAAATGCAACACAGGGATGCATTGATAATGGGTGGGGGGGGGGGGAGAGATTACTGTACTTTTATTATTCATTCTCATTTGAATTTTTTTTCTCTAGATATCTCTCTTTCCTACTGTAGATTAAAAATAAATTCTACATAGATCCTACGGTTGGTTAGAGTAACAAATATATATTTTCTGTTAAGAAAAAGTCTAGCCCCCTATGGAATTTTTAATGAATATCTGTGTTGACTATTTTGTGACTCGGTGCCATTAGTTAAACAAATTGGAACATGGGAAGGAACTCCTCTCTGCTTAATATCAAATTTTGTTTCTAATTAAGACCCTTTGCTTTCTCTTCTGGCCATCCTGTAGGCACAGAGCTGGTGGAGTACAACCCAAGAGATGACCTCTTCCCGGAGCTGGATGACAACATTATGGGTGACATTGATGACATTGATTAGGGGCAAATTAATGGGGGATGGGAGTGACAGAGACGTTCACCCCCCCCCCTCCCTACCCACAGGAGAAAAAAAGACAAAAAGAAAGCATCCATGCGCAAATCTACCATTTCACTTTCTTTCTTGTCGAGGCCTGGGTAGAAAACTACCCAATGCGCTTGCTTCACTGGTGACCTGCTCTCTATACTTGAAAGTCTGATGGTTTCCAGGCTGGATGATGGAAATTGCGGAGAGCCTAAGCCAGGAGTCCCACGTCCTGTGAACAAAAGTCTATTGACAAGTGGGAATGCCTACAGTTGTTGTCGAGTTTGCCAGTTGGGTGTTTGTGTTTGCTCATATGATTCCTACAGAAATGTCTATTTGTGTGTTAGGCGACATCATGAGGAAAATGTATTTTATTAGAAACATGTCTATTTTTTTTTTTTCCAGGTTTGCATTGTCTTTTGATCTGCATTACTGTTTTGGGAAGGGTGGGGATGGGTGTGAATTCCCAAGTTAATGCTTTCACTGGACTGTCTCTGTTATGATAATGATGCAACTGGTTATGTGGACAGAATGAATCATCTTTATTGAGATTTGAAGCATAGTAGAATATTTTTGCCTTACATTTATGTTTTTTGAGGCAGAGCAAAGTTGTATAGTGTTGTATCAACTGTTTTATGATTACCTCTATGTGTACAGCTGTGTGTGTGTTTAGGAAATCCATGTTCTAGTTCAGGCCTTTGACTTGATACCAAAAAGAAAAAGTATTCTCTGTGCACTTTTTACTCAGTCTAAATGGGGAAATAGATATGGAATTTGCCGCCAACTGTCCTGCTTTTCTGATCTATTTATTTTTATACTAAAATATTGAGTCTATAATGGCATTTAAAAACCAACACATTTTTTTTTTTTTTTTTCTGTCAGGATGAAAAAAAAACAGCAAGTTTTTTTTTGGGTGTCAACTTAACATGATCATTTTTTTTCTTTCTTTTTGTTATCTCCCCCCCCCCCCCCCTACCCTCATGTTTCATTGCTGTTCATTTTTTACATTATTTAGTCTCAAGTGACTATAAATTCTTAGCATGCAAAAAAATTGTAAGGGCTTTTTTTTTTCCGAATTCTGAAAGGTAAGCAACTCTATGTTTACATTTGGAAAACAATTTGGGTTCATTTTATGTTTCAGGACTAAGTTTTTTAACTCTCAGTTTGTTGTTTGTTTTCATTTATTTTAGTTAGGTCATCATGTATGCATATTGAAAACCAATTTATATCCCCAATGTTGATTCCATGGCATACATGATACAAGGGAAATGACAAGGTTCATACGGTTTGGAAAAGTTTGGGTATTTTACTAAAACAGTTAAATAAAAAAAAACTTTTTTGTAACATTTAAAAAAAAAGGAAAAGGGGTAATCGTGAATTTAAGTTGAGAAATTATAAATTAAATTATGGGGCACGTTGGCCGATTTTAGAGTCAGGACGCTGTGAGTGTTGTATGCCAAACAAGGTGCTCATGGAAGCTGAAATGATTCAGGGACATGTACGGTGTCTTACAGTTATAAAATCTGTTGTCAAATTTGAGCTGTTGCTCTGTTTTTATTTAGTTTTTTTTTTCTGTTGTTTTATTATTGAACCATAAATGGAGGAACCTTGCTTCCAAGTGTTTTGAATGACCCTTGTTTTGCTGTTTAAGAGACATGAGTTGTGAGACAATGGAGATATGTTTGCAATCAAGTGGAGTGAGGGGAAAGTTTTCAGTGAAGTGCGGGCCGTTATGCCTACACTTTCACTAATCAGAGCGCAAGCTTGGCTTTGGTTTATTTCTTATGTTTACTCAAGCTGGGAAAAAAAACAACTCCCATTAGATCACACAGCTGCACATAGCTTGTACAAATTATACAATCGATCATGTTGAAATTTTGAAAGCTAATTGCATTTAGAATCAATGTCTGAATGGACATGTTAACTAGATCTAGTACATGTGACCGGCAATTGAGTTGTGTTGACATGTTTAGTGGTGAAATTAAAGTGTTTCTTTTTCTCTTGTTTCTTTTACTGATTTAATTTAAGGTTTCAATTTTATTTTAGTTTTGTTTTGTTTCATGAAAATGTGAAGCTAACCTTGAGCTTTACTTACTCAAAGTATTAGTTTAATATTTTATGCCTGTGGGGAGCCGGGGGCGGGGTCGGAAATGAAGGTGCTACTAGATGTATGGAGAGTTCACACTTTTATATAAAGCAAAGTATTATTTAATGTTGGTATGATTGAAATGTTATGAGTGAAAGGTATGTCCAAAAACAGTTTAAACCAGAGTGTCATACCGTTGTTACTGATTCGCCATTGGTATTCTGTTTTGTGCTTTTAACTTATCAGCGGGCAAGTCTGCATAGAACCTTATTTATTTATTTTTTTTCACAACTTCTAAGAGGTGCATCCTGTACCTGCTTCTTTGGCCATGACTTACAAGAAAATTGTATGGCCACGACAATAAGAAAAAAGAACTTTTTGAACACAGTAAAATTTTAATATTGTTTTTTTTTTTAAAGTTCTAGACATTAAGCTTAAGCTAATCCCTGCACACATACAGTTCTTTTCATTATCTTGACTGATATTAGTATTGCAAATACATTTTGTAATGGTCTTTTATTTTTTGTGATGTTCTCAACCAAACAATAGACATCCTGTGTGTGTGTGTTGGTATAAAAGGATAACTAGCCACCTGTAGCTGTTTTTCTATATTTTTTTTGTGTCTATTCCGTCTAACAAAAGTTAATAGTTTCTACAGCCAGGCTGTGGAAACAGTGGCGATCTGACAATTTGTTCATTTTTATCATTTTTGTTTCTGTCCTATTTGTTGCACAGTTCATATAAATGTATGAAAAAAAGGGCAATTTATTGAGATATGTACATATGATGTAAATTAAAAATTTATTTGAATGTTTTTGAGCAAAGTACAAAAAAAACATTTGTTGGCAATCATCTTGCCGTGCTTTATCTTCCAGCCCAGTCCTATGTTGCATTTCAAAGTACTACTTTACAGTAGCATGTACTAAAGTTTATTAACAAAAAAGCTACTACTAACTTATTAGGCATGCTGGCCTAGCGGCAGGGCACATGGTTGACATGTTGATAGTCCTCGGTCCAAATCCCAGTGAAGGCTAGGATTTGTTGTTGGTCTTGAGATTGTCCCTCCAAGTCTACTTAGCTCTGACAGGCCTGTAACTGTAACAGCATTAAGGGGGCTGGGCATTGTGTTGTCCACACAATCCCTTGGTCATAGAAACTTGTAATAACTGTAATGGCTGCTTCACCTTCTCCGTAGATCCAATTTGTCTGAAAGTGGGATGCTTACTTTACTACGAACTTTAAACAGATGGAACTAAACCAACTTTGTATTTCTTTTGTGGGCTTAAAGAAACTAACTAGTAATAGCAAATTCATTAAGTAACTTAACATATCTTTGAATTTGGAAACATATCTTGAAGATACCCTGTTAAACTATGAAACCTCTTGTACAGAACAAACTGCAGTTGGTATGCCTGAACTGTTAGATCTTTTTTTTATATGTTAAATGCTTGGCTTGTATATGACAAACCATTTCACTTGTTTTGATGGTTAAAATTGTAAAAGAATGAAACAAATTCTTAGGATGTGCCAAAACTAATTGTACATCTAGATGAGACTTTTGCACATTTTATTTACTTCAAAAAACAATATATCATATGCCAATCCATGTACACATGTTTATAGGTCAGTGAAGTTGTTACTGAAAAAATGTTGCCAGTTTTTATTGTTGTTGAAGACATAAAGTTTTTTGTACAAGACTTTAAACCTTGTAATGACTGTACACTGTGCTGGTTTTGAACAATTCAAGGCGTTTGTTTTTTCTATCAGTATCAAGCAATGAGTTATTATAAAGCAACATGCAGCCATTACAAATTTCTCATGAAGCTGGTGATTTATAATAAAATATTTGGCTTTAGGGACATAGTGGCTGAGCGGCAGTACTTTCGACTGGCTTAACGGAGGTGCTGGGTTCAAGTCTAGGGTTTGTTCCCTGGCCTGGCTGGTGTCCCTGAGTCTACCCAGCTCTGATGGGTACCTGACTTTAGTTAGGGAAAAGTAATAGACGGCTGGGCATTTTGCTTACCACACCACCTAGTATGACATGGGCAGAGAAAGTTGTGAAGGCTGCTGCACATTGCCCTTTGAATCAATTTGGTCTGACACTTTACTTACAAATTTTTTGGCTTTAACGCTTATATGGAATTTTTTTGGATCAATGTAACAGTAAATTCTCTAGTACTGAATGGCCCAATCACATAAGGCTGACTTATACTTTTGTTACTGCCAGAAAACATCTAATCAGTCACAGTGATATTATTCTAATCTCTTTTTGCTGCATCGCTCTAATGATTCTAGTTTGAAGTCTGGTCAAATTGTTTATGCTTGAAATTAAATCAATGAAAAAATAAATAAAAAAACACATTGATCAGGTATTGATTTTTGTGTCATTGTTTGTTTTTGTCATGTCATGTTTAACATTTGAATCATGATAGTGATAGTTGCACACAGTATTGTTATTATCATAACCGAATTAGTTATCAAGAAATCTGTGATCAAAAAGAAATTCTGAAAATAAAATTATTGGAAAATAAAATGTGCATATTTATTTTAATGAAGGAATTTATTGTGATGTAACCAAACAAAATAATACGGAAGTAGGCAAAATAAGATATTTAGTTTTAGGTGTTTAATGGAAGCTAATTCCATTTACCTATAGAATGGTGAAAAAATCTCTAAAATCCATTAATTAGTTTTAAAGTTATTCATAATTACAAAAGTAAAGATAAGAAAAGACGTTTTGGAGAAAAATGAAAACTGTAATGATTTTTATCAATTTAGCATTGCAACAGTTAATTACGTATGACCAGAATGAATATATATTAACCAATTGCCATGAAATGTAGCAAATGCACTCAAAATGAGTCATTACATGAACTGTTAAGATTTAAATAATATTTAGTTGAATTTTAAATAATTTTATATTTCCTTTCATTTTACTTAATTTCATACAAAAGCTCTAAAAAACAATTTTAAAGTAATTTCTAAAAATTGTTTACAATTTCAAAGCTATAAGTTAAACAATAAAAATCAATCATAATTTCATTAATGACCTATGACCATTTTTTCACATTATTTTGCATTTATTGAAAAATCAGTTTTGCCGACGTCCGTACTGGTTTGTGGGGTAGCATCACAATTATTCAATGACATTAATACTCCAAACATGTTATATTCAAGTTTTGAAATCTATTTAGTAACTTCAATTAGTTTTGTTTATTTTGTGAAAATTAAACACAAAAACATGTAGTTGGTTTTAGTTCTATACCAAGAATTCTGCCATGAAGCAGTGTTTTTATTTAGCAACTGATACATTCATATAAAACAAAACACAAAATGTGTTATCTAGAATAAAACAAATACAGCAAGCTATCTTTCGCTGAAACGACCCAACATATTATTAAATGTAGTCCTACAATATAAACGCAATGATGCATGTTAAATTTCTAATGAAAGCTTGCATTTGCATAACTGAACTTGTTCTTTAAAAAAATGATATCACAGTAATTTCCCTTAAGAAAAGAATAACTTGTTCTTTCATCTGCAGAGAAATTGATTTAAATATGAATAAAAATAAATAAGAAAAAATGTCATTTCTTGTGAATTAAAATAATGATGTATTTGTAAATACAATAAATAGTGAATATGATAATATTTCTTCACATTCACAGGCGTCACAGAGAGTTGTCAATAAAATATGGCACTTGGTGAAATCAATGCTAGAAGTATTTACAACTATAAAGCTAACTTTAACAAAACTCGATTCACCATATTTAATAGTTGAAAGGGCTTTGTTTTTTTTAAATGTTCATTTTTTTAAACACAGATCCTGTAATCTTATCTTTTACATTACAGATGCTCCTTCTATAGAGAAGATTATTGCGTCCTACGCTCATCCGTGGTCCGAGTCTAGTCCCGCGTCTTTATTAATGTTTAAAATGATGTTACGTTATTGGTTTTCCTGGTTTGTTCAGGCAACCCATTCCATGCCCGAAGGCCACTCGGGAAGAAAGAGTACTTATATGCATTTGTTCTTGCATTGTTGAAATTGTTGAAACCTTGTTATTTAGCATTCACATGTTGAATAAATAATTTAACAATGGAATAGAAAAAAAACACTAATCTTCATGTCTGTACAGACATAAAACAAAATTTTTACCCAAAATAATTTACCACATTATGCTAATGAAATAACTATCTTCTTTTAGTAAAATACACAAAGTAAAAACTTAAGCCCAAAAATTACAATCATTTCAACAATATGATTAACAACATCACAATTACATTCTCAACTTTTAGCATTTTGTTTGCATTAAATTTTATAACAAGGGCAACAATTTAAACAACGTTTACAATTACCATACATTGGCTTATAAAAATAAAGTTTCCTTGTTAAAAAAAAAAAAAACAGCGAGAGACCTTAACAATTCATTTTAGTTTCTACAATGTCTCAAAGTTCTGATTTCCTTTAAAAAGGGTTGTAAGAGCAGTGACTATACTTAAACATTGGTTGATGGGCTAGGATTGATGAAACAAATAAAAAGTGTTATTGAATATGCTTAAACATTGGTTGATGGGCTAGGACAGATGAAACATATAAAATATTATTTCCTAGTGAAAAAGGCTGATACTGCATTGATGCATTCCTTAGATTGCCAGCGTTCTTCCAGTAACAAACACTCTTGCTCGTTGACTTTCTTTAGAATCTCAATCTCACACTGACGATTCAAAACTTTGGTCAATTTCAAACTCTGAAATTGTAAGTTAATAGAAATACATGTCAAATTATTTACTACATCAAGTCTGCATTTAGATGAAAGAATGAGAGTATGTTTTGCATTGAGATGAAATGATGATAGTACTTTAGATGAAAGAATGAGAGTATGTTTTGCATTGAGATGAAATGATGATAGTACTTTAGATGAAAGAATGAGAGTATGGTTTGCATTTAGATGAAATGATGATAGTACTTTAGATGAAAGAATGAGAGTATGTTTTGCATTGAGACAAAATGATGATAGTACTTTATCTATTTAGATGAAATGTAAAAAATTATTTAATATTTTTCACTGCTGTGATAAAAAGCACCATAAAACATTTACAATAAGGTATATAAAATTATAATCCCACAAAAAATTATTTTAAAATAATGATCCTACCAAAATTAAACTGATGTTGAAGAATCTAGTAAGTTATGAAGCTTGAAAAATAAAGATATCATTGGATTTTGTAAAAAAGCGTTAGAAAATTAAAAACTGTAAGGGGAAATAACTTGCTTGGGGTGGACACTGAGAGAACTGCTGAATTCTGCTGGCTGTTTCTTTAGCAAAGTTAGAGTCAGGGAAGACTTCTGATACCAAATTTCTTTCTTTAGCTTCAACGGCGGTGATCTTTTTGTTGAAGAGCAGCATTTCACTAGCCTGAAAAAAAAGGAGTGTCACACTTTACTGTAGAATTTCAAACATGATTCCTGATCTGACAGTCTCAGGTTTGAATTGAAGGTCAATGTCAATTTCTTTCAAACCCAAGCCTGACAGTTTGCACTTAGGAGCTGGAAAAGGGTAGCTAGGCATTTTGCTGGCCACACAATTGTTTTGTATGCTCAGTTCACAGAAACTTGTGAACCCTGCTTTAGTAGCCCCAAGGATCAACATGATCTATCGGGGATATTTTTTTGTTTTATAACATCAGACAGAAAAAAAAAACATAGTTCATTATAATTTTTGTTAACAACATAAAGGGTTTTAGTGGCACCCACAGACCTTCTAAGTGACTATAAAGAAAACATACCATTAACTTCTTATGATTAACACTGTATTGAGGGCCACAGTCTTACCTTTGCATAGCCCATTAATTTTGGAAATGTGTAGGAAGAACAAGCCTCTGGAGACTGCCCTAGTGCTGAAAATGGAGTGTGGAAAGTTGCCTGGATGGAAAAAAAAACAAAAACAACTTTGTTAAAAAAAAATGTTGTAATACGGTTGCTTGTTTTCATGGGCCTACAGCACAACAGTTGTTAACTCTCATTCACATTTTATATCACTAAGTTCTTATGTTTTATAATTGACATGTATATCAGTAAAAATAAAAATTAAAAAAAAAAACAATGCAGTAACAGTGTAGAACATGTAATCTAGTCTTGAGTGGGGCAGTGCTTAATTTTTTTACACATGTCTGGAGATTGTTCCAGAGTCTATCCAACTCTCAAATCAGTTGGGGAAAAATAAGACTTGGTCTGAAGAGTGTAAGCCTATTTATTTATTATTTTTTTTACCATAGTGTTGTTCAAACTAGAATATTCTGAATGTAATTTGTATTCAATAATTTGTATTCAATAAAGGCATGAAAATGCAAAATGCTGCAAGACAAGACTAGAACCATGGATAAGAATAGTACACAATATAATAGAAAGGACCATTTTAACATATTAGATAAGATGAAACATACTGGATACAAGCTAATACTGAGCAATGACTCACTTTGTCTGTAGCATACACAACATCACATAGACCAAGGGTGGTGACACTTATCCCTACAGCCGGTCCATTCACTAAAGCTATCAGTGGTTTGGGGAACTCGATGAATGCATTCACAAAATCTCTGGAAACAGAGACACAATAATATATGAATGGAAAAGAGACTTACCTTATGAACTATAAAAGAATACATTGAAACAATAATTAACTATTATGTCTTGTTCAAACACACACACCAAAAAAGATAAATCAAGTAATGTAATAGAACAACATTTACTGAACAAATATAAAAGTCTCTACAATAGTCTGAACTTTACTTTAACTACAACACTATTTGAGCAATATAATCTTGAATTCAATAACAGACGTAGAATACATAAAAAAAATTTTTTTACATTTTTGGGAGGGGGGGGGGGGGGGGCAAGTGTCTGCTTCAGACCATGTGGGGCCCTTGAGCTTGTGAAGCAGTGTTTCTCAATTTTCGACCACTGCATACATGGTGATTGCGTGGCCGGCACAAAAACCTTTCACCAACCAATCTCAGGTACCAATCTCAGCAGGGTTGAATCAGGGACACCCTCAAGTCCCAGTAAAAAAAAAGAAAAATGTGGTGTTTGTATCTGGGTTCAAACCCATTACTTTAAAATGGCAATTCAAATACACAGCCACTAGATCAGCGTCTCACATTTTTCATTACAGTTTGGGTCTCAGGTTTTAATTCTAATAAAAACATCTGATTTTTTTTTTTTTCACCAGCTTGGGAGGGAACCTGACATGAGATGAGCCAGGCAGAGCCTATCTCCAGCAATTATGTGCTGGCAGCAGGGTGCCATGATTTCACTTTTTATCACATGGTTAAATACTCAAAGGCTTAAAGGGCAAGTAAGACTTACAGTAAAACTTTTCTGCCCATGTTCGCCATCTCTGGAATTTTATCCACAGACACATTGGCGAAGTTTGAGAGATCATTCCCGCTACAGTAGTAGTCACCAGCACCTAGAAGTGGACAGAGCGTCCATAGAAAAGTAAATATTTTTCCTCCAATTTGTTTTTACAGAAACATTTTACTAAGCTAAAAAAAAAAAATTATATACTGTTACTGTACCCAAATTGATTTTGCATGAAAAAAAATCTTGCAGAAATAATGACTATCATAATAAATTTTTTTTAAACATAACAATTTTTTAACAATTTACTTGAATAATAATAATATTGAGAAACTTTGATCTGTTTCTTTTAATACTTTTATCAAAAATACAGAACCCAGAGACTTTTTTTTATGAAGGACACCCTTGGTTGTACAGAGAAAAAAAACATCTAAAAAATCACGTGGACAGTTGTCCTAAAAACAAGTTTTTTTTTTTTTTACGGCTGAGCTCAAATAAATCTACTTCACATGAAATATATCATCACTGACCTGTTATCACAGCTATTCTATAACTGTCATCTGTTGCAGCTTCTTTGAAAGCTTTGCCTATGTCTTTATACATCTGACAACCAAAAAATATATATAAAATTACACAAATAGATATTAATTATTAGATATGTATGTTATCTTGTCAAATAAAAATCTCTTTTAATGAACCACATTCGGAATGGCTGTAAACCCAGGGCTTTTTTTGTGACGGCACGCACCAGTACGGCGTACCGGCACCTTTTTCAATGATGGGAAAAAATTATTACTTTTCTTGTATTTTAACGTTTTTTATTAATTTATTATATTATTAATTTCTTAAAATTGAATTATTTTAAAATTGCTAGCAATAAGAATTAAAATATAAAATGCGAAATTGCTTTAAAAGTTAGGCAATCCATGACTGAGTACCGGCACCTATATTTTTACAAAAAAAGCACTGTGCAAACCTATCATATGCATCTTTCATTAGCCACATGTTAATCTACAAGAGAATGGGCCATCAAAGTCACCTGCCTGCCAATTAATAGCGTTCTTCTTGTTCGGCCTGTTGAGCTGCAGCATGAAGACTCCATTTTCTCTGGTGATCTTCATCCCTTCGTACTGCTCGCCAGGACCCTGGCTTTCGGTTGTCTGTGCTGGCTCAGCCCCTGCCAAATCGTTCACCACGGCAATGTACTCTTTCTGGGCGTCATCCTATAAATAATATTTAAGAAGCATAAGCTTAAGTTTTGTATGGCGGTTGAGTGGTACCCAGGTCATCCAGAGAAGTTCAGACTTGCTACTCCAAAAGTTTTGAGTTCACATCCTTGTCTTATATACCCGACCATAATTGGGGAAAACTAGTGGGGCCTAATTCTATGTTGGCTAAACTTACCCTCAGTGTCAGCTTAACAAGCAAACTCTTTGACAGCTACAAACAGACTAAAGTTAACCAATAGGTCTGTTAAATTAACTCTCCTATATGTTGCCAATACAGAACAATCATTAATAATTCATAAACAAAAAATATTATAAAACTGAACATAAATTTGCACCTAAAGTTCAAAGAATAGAAACTATAATGGCCCTCTTTTATTAAGTGTTGAACTATTCTCCTACCTGGCTCATTGCACCTAAAGTTCAAATTATAGAAACTATAATGGCCCTCTTTTATTAAGTGTTGAACTATTCTCCTACCTGGCTCATTGCACCTAAAGTTCAAAGTATAGAAACTATAATGGCCCTCTTTTATTTTAGTGTTGAACTATTCTCCTACCTGGCTCATTGCACCTAAAGTTCAAAGTATAGAAACTATAATGGCCCTCTTTTATTTAAGTGTTGAACTATTCTCCTACCTGGCTCATTGCACCTAAAGTTCAAAGTATAGAAACTATAACGGCCCTCTTTTATTTTAGTGTTGAACTATTCTCCTACCTGGCTCATTGCACCTAAAGTTCAAAGTATAGAAACTATAATGGCCCTCTTTTATTTTAGTGTTGAACTATTCTCCTACCTGGCTCATTGCACCTAAAGTTCAAAGTATAGAAACTATAATGGCCCTCTTTTATTTAAGTGTTCAACTATTCTCCTACCTGGCTCATTGCACCTAAATCTTTCCATGCTTTCCATTTGACACCGCCCACAAAATCCATCATCCCAGGCTTAGGTGTATTACACTGTCCTTGTGTTGCCTAATAGAACAATATATATATATCGAAAAAACTTTTCAATATTGTAAGAAATTATTATTTTTCTATAATTTTAAGCAGTGTAATGAATTGGGCTAATTGGGCTAATGCCACATCCACACACTCCAGCTTGTCTATCAAGTCTCTCATACTGACTAACTAAGCCGGATGACACATTTATCCCTATATAACAAATGCTCTCATATTTGCTTCAATATTCATACGCAGTATGAATTGTATAATCTTTTAATTATAGGGGTAATTTCTCAGAAAATATATGCTGTATTTTGCACCTTCTTCTAAGAAATGTGTTCTAAAAATAAACACAATAAAATTGAAACACATGGTAATAACCTAAAAGCCAAGATCAATACTTTTATTCCCATTATAATTTATACAGGGGCAAAATCTTATAATTATCAATTTTAAATCAAATTTCTTCCATTAGAGGAAATGTTTTCTCTTTGTAGGCGTAACAGAAATAATTTTGTTAGCCCCCTCCCTAAGGAATACTTATTACGTATGTTTTGGCAATCTGTTATTCTAAATCAAACAGTGTAGGCAGGCTTTATCAGGCTTGTCTCCTAAGGACAGCACTAGAAAAATCTAATTGCCAACAAAGTCAACAATACAACAGAGGTGTTTGTGAACCCTGGCATTCACTTGAAATGTCTTTCTCAGTCATGGATTCGTTTACCTGTTTAAATAAAGCATACAACTTGAGTTTGACATCGTTCCCAGGATCCTCTTTCAGTGAGTTCAAACGCTCTTTAGCCTTATCAAATTCTTTATCAAAGGCTGGGACATTGCAAACTGTGGATGTCTGGAAGCATCTTCTTCCAGACAATCTTATGATGCCTTTTGAGCTTCAAAAAAGACAAAAACAAGAATACAAATTACAAGAAATTTAAGAGTTTTATGAATAGCTGTCCATGTCGCAACTCCCAGATTTTGTCTCTGTCCCTCTCTTTTTCTGTCTCTCTCAGACATGCTTGCCTCTTTTACAAATATTTTCCATTTATTCTTGATCCCCAAATGATGTTCTATATATTATTTTTCATGTTTGTTTACAAGTTCACACATTCTAATCTGTATATGAACTTCCTCCAACACGTGCACTGTCATATCTTGCCTTATAATAATAACACATGTGATTGATCAGCCAATGAGCAAAGGGAGATGATTATTAATAATATTACATTGCTGTGTAACACTTTACTCCCTAAATTGCAAATGCATTTGTATACAGGCTTAAAAAATATGTAAAATAAATGAGAGATGATGGAAGTAACTTAGCATAAGCTTACTGATATACTATATTATGTGGCGTCAGTAGAAAAATGATCTGACTCCGTCTACTCAGTTTTTTGTACTTCCTACTCCTCTGTATTAGTATGCAAATGTATTTTATACATTTTTCTTACAGTAGAGAAGTCATTAATTATAACTTTTTGTGAATTGGGATATTTAAACTTGCTTTTTTAAAATTCCAATCTAAATTTAATAGGCGTAGGCGTCAGTGCATTGTTTGCCGACTAGGACTCCGACTCCACAGCGCTGGTTATGTCCCTTAAGTAAAATCTGTGACAATTATTTAAGTCTAAGCCACTATAACCTTGAGACAGTTTTAAATTAAGACCCTGTCCAGCATTAAATAATTAATCCAATTAAGGCATGCACCATAGACTATACTTAATACTAATACTTTATACTAAAATATGACATAGGAAGGCCTAAAAAGCCCATAACTAATTGGCTAGCTATAAACTATAATTATAATAAAAAACTACAACCATAAATAACATTAACATAGTTGGTTAAGTTAGGCATAGGCCTATATAGGCTATATATAGGCCTATACTTATAATCCTATATATAATTATAATATTATATGTACTATTCATATAGGAATAGAGACATTTCCATATATATGAATATAATTTGCTACATAATAATAATACATAGCATATATTTATTAGCTAGCATAGCAGATCAAAAAAATAGAGAGAGACATGTATTGTCACATGTATGCTTTTACTTTTGTCCAAGTCCAAGGGTTTCACAGAAAGTTTTGAGTTCTGTAGGGAGGAGCAAATTATTATTTGTAAATTATTTGTAATTGTTCAAATTTAGCTTGGCTTGGTGAAAGTTTTTGCATAGCCTAGAGATTGTGATTAGAATTAGATCATTAGAATTTGATAGAGTGATAGAGTAGCCGTAGCGTAGCGTAGCTACCATGAAATTTCATCAATAGGATAGGCCCAGATCTAGATTAGGGCCTACTCTTTTTTACTTTTTGTTTGTCTCAAACATTAAACAATAACAAAGAAAAGAGCCTCGACTCGGATAAAAGAATAGTTGGTATACCGAATAGTTTACTCTAGGACATGTACTTAGACTAAGACAATACTAAATACACAATTTGAAGTATATATAATATTAAATATATATTTTTGTCGGAAAGTCCAATGTCCAAAGTCTAAATTTCAGACGATTGAGACTGAGTAGGCCACAGGCCTACATTATAATTATTTTTCTTTCTTGAAATGTAGGCCTACTTTTAAAAATATCTATTACGGCTCTATTGCAAAGTTTTTGTAAAATACTATTTATACATACTTATTCCAAATGCTAGAATGACTAGCAAAATCGCAAAGAAACCTGGACTTCAATAGACTCCTACATGCCATTTTTGTTTACAAAACGTTTGATAACTCTTTGACACAACACTCAACTCAGTGTTGCCACCACTAAAGTTTACACAGAGCATATGATTTCCACATAGATTTTCTTTTAATAAATACATAGAAATATTGACCTCTTCCTAGTATAACCAAATTTACCAAAAATGAATACATGATAGGCTTATTATTATAACGACATTTTTTTACAGTTGATTATTTTTAAAACATGTAGATTGTAGATCTATATATTATTGTTATAGTAACTTCGCAAAATGTTATGACTTTCTGTGTCTGTGGCTGGCAAAATCTCTTAGATAACAACTTTCCGTACCGTGTAGTGACTATATAGCCTACCGATATTATATAGGCCTACTAGGTCTATTATAGCCTATATCATGATAAAGTAGCTTAGAAGGCCTACAATGATTTTTGCTAATTTTTAGTTGTAGTAATAAGCATATTTCAATAAATTGTGATAAAACACGCATTTCATAGTTTTTAGCTACCTATATATTTTATATTATATAAATAATTGGTTCACTAAAACTAATGAGTTAAAAAAGCAAAAGAAAAACTGACGCTGGTTAGAATTCCTTTGATCAAACAACATCAACAGGCATTTTTAAAGTGCTAAAAAAATTGTGCTTTTTTTAAAAATAACTTTTCCTAAAATTAGTCTAGAGTCTAGATCTAGCCTAGTAAGGCTAGATGCACACACGAATTTTGTCTAAATAAATTTTGGATTTTAATTATTGTATTAATGAAAATTGTCATTGTTGTCCATAATAAAATCAGTTGGGTGTAAACCTTTTTTTTAAAAAACATCTTCATAAGGTAGTAAACATTCTTGTGATTATAGGATAGGCCTAGATCTTTAATAATATTATGTGTTATATTTTTTTATTAGAAAAAATGTCAGACCAAATAAACTATTTGGGATATAATCAACAACACATATCTATGTAGGAAAAACTCATCATTGGTAGCCCTTATGCCACTGATCTACATATATTATAGCTCAGTGCTTTTACCGATGTGTTGCCAACTTGAAATTTATAAATATGTCACAAAAGTTTCCTAGAATTGGCACCCTTTTTTTTAATTTGTAAAATTTCACAAAAAAAAGTTATGCTATCGTTTTTAATGTAAAAAAGACGAGATAACAATTTTAAAGCAAACTAAAGTTTACATTAAATATGGTTTATTTTCTTGTATAGCAGTTTTTTTTTTCTTTCTTATAAAAACAAGTGTTTTGACTTCGTAATTTAAAATAAATCTGGGAAAAAATTGTTTTGTTTTGGTCTGCAACCACCACGTGTAAAATCTCCCTTTTATTTATGTTGACGACAGGACCTTTCATTCAAACAACAATCTGAACACTTTCTTACCGTTGAATAGTCAGAATAGGCTACTTTTATCAGATTCATTTTAAGCCTACTGTTCTATATAACCTATAACAGGTAAGGATTATACAACTTTTTATTACTGAAACTAAATAAACTTTTATTAATTGGAAGAGGCTAGATACCCCAAAAATTTGGGGTATTTAGCTGGCGATCTAAAGAGCCTAAATTTTTGGGGTATCTAGCTGGCGGTCTAGATGCCCCAAAAAAATGGGGTCTCTAGCTAGTGGCCTAGATAGACCAATAATTTGTTCTATCTAGCTGGTTGCCTAAAGGGACCAAATATTTTTTTTGTTGGCCAGTAATATACACTATGCCATACCATACCATTTAAAACATGCCTGTGTGGCAATATATTTTTTCTCCTATCAACGTGTACTTGTTATTTGACCACCCAACTACAAGTAGGCCTACAAACGAGAGACGTAGAGCGTATTGATATTAACATATTTATAAAGAATGAGATTGTTATGTCCACCCACATTCATAATAGGCTAAATGAATGGCTTTTATCGTAATTGAAATTGTAGCGCAAGTCAAGATGTTTACTAATGACTTTATTAAACTACTTTATAAATTGTTTGGTAATGACATTTAACACGTTTTCTCAAGAAATAGGCTCGACATTAGGCCTAACAGTCGAATTTTTTATTTCTTTAATACTTTGAATGAAATTATTTCCACCCACATGAATAAATGAAGGGTATTCTCGTATTGAACTAAAAAAATATCTCATTGTACTGTATTTGAATTTAAAAAAAAAAAAAAAAGAAGATGGAGATAGCTGGATTCGAACATTCGAGACTCCGGTTGCCAGAACACGCTACTGACCATTAGGCCACGATACCTTGGTTATGTTTAACAATAAATAGTAATTAAGCAACTCGAACAAGAAAAAACGATTATGCGCATGGTCAGTCACGTGACTTGGGTCGCCGGACGTATATCTCCCGCGCTATACGTCCGGTCGCCGGACTCGCAGACACTCCGTTTATTATAATTATCCAGTATTTAAATTTTGTTTTGAATGGTTACACTTACAATTATACAATGTATTAAAATAGGTACATGCTCATATGTACTGTCACTATCCTTGCCTTAAGGTGCAAAAAGTGTCCCCTTAAACAAGAGGCAAACCAAATATTAAGTGCTATCATTTGTTCTGCATTTATAAGTTTTTTCCACAGTCACAAGGCCACCGTCATAAGATTAAGTTAGATAAAATTCCATAATTTAGATCAGGATTAGGCCCATCATATCTTGTCAAAACTAGACATGAATAATGAAAGGATGATCTAGCTAAATCGGAAGCGAAAGCTTTTGAAATCAAAATAATGTCATGCGCAGTAGGCTAAAAAACTTTTGGGGTCTCTAGGCGTACGCCTAGATACCCCAAATTTTTGGGGTAGGAAGACACTTCGTTATTAATTTATTTTAATAAGCCAAAATTCAAAATATCATAAACATAAATCATGATGATCATGATGATGTCAATGATGAACATGCCTAGGGCCTAGCTCCCTTAACTTAGCCTTAAGTGGCTTAAGCTAGGGTAGACCTCAGTGGCGTATTTAGGCATGTTCCATTGGAACAGGGGCCCCCACACAAACTCCAAACATCCCAAAAATATTTTGTGTAGTGACATCCGTGACATCCCCATACTTTCGTCTACTTTCGTTTTAAAAAATTGAAAAGTTAAATTTATTTATTCCTCTACAATTTTAAGCGCTCCAGTCCAACCAAGCTAAGCGCAATATAAAAAGTATGTATGATTTTACAGAATGTAACATAAATCAACGGCATTTTTCTGAGGTATGCCTATATCATCATATAGGCCTATGTGGAAGGCAGGGGCGAGGCCATGAGGGGCCCCCAAATAAATTTGGGAACAGGGCCCCCACAATCCTAAATACGGCCCTGGTAGGCCTAAATTCTAAATTGAATTGGCCTAATGATTTTTAACCTGCCTCACCTGAGTCTAACATTACCGGTAGTAAAACTGTATTTTATCTTATCTTATAGGCCTACATACAGACGCTCCTTCTATAAATAAAGAAGATTATTGCGTCCTACGCTCATCCGTGGTCCGAGTCTAGTCGTGCATTTTTATTGATGTTTTAAATTATGTTAAGCTACTGGTTTTCCTGGTTCGTTCAAGCAACCCATTCCATGTCCGAATGCCACTCGGGAAGAAAGAGTACTTATATAAATATGTATGTATTTGTTCTCGTATAAAAGGCATAAGGGACAAGGAAAGTGTTTTTGTCTTTATGTTTATCTGAGCTTTGCAACAGGTTGTTATTGGCTTGCATTTCTAAATTAGAGTTTGATGCTTTTGGCCTTTATGTATTATTTATTACTACTTTACTCTTTGCTCTTCTGTCTTCTAGTGTTTCTAGGTTTAGTGATTTGACTAATGGTGTTACTCTTGTTAATTATTCACTGGGTTCACTTATGAACCTTGCAGCTTTTTTTTGGATTTGTTCTAATTTTTTAATGTTTTCTTTAGTTGATGGGTCCCATACAGGTGCTGCACCATATTCTAGATAAGTCTAACTAATGTGAGATAGCATTTTAGTTTTATATTCTTATTACATTTGTAAAAGTTCCTTTTTATGAATCCTAATGTTTTGTTTGATTTTTTAATTACTTCATCAATATGAGGGTTCCAAGATAACTTGTCATTTATTATTACTCCTAGATACTCAGCATTGTTAGTTTGAGTTAGTTCTTTACCATGAATGAAGTAGTTTGTTATTATTTGTTTTTTATTTTTCTTTGATACCCTTATTAGTTGACATACTCCAGTTTGATTCCCATTTTTGTAGTTCATCTAGGTCTTTTTGTAGAAGTTCACTATCTTTTCCTGTCTTTATTGTTCTATAAATTAAGCAAACATTGGCAAATAATCTTACTTTTGTTCCTGTGTTGATGCAATTTGGCAGATCATTAATATAAATTATAAATAGAAGGGGTCCTAGAACAGTTCCTTGTGGAACTCCTGAGTTTACAGTTATTGGTGATGACTTAGAGCCATTTATTACCACAGTTTGTTCTCTGCCTATAAGAAAGTCCTGAATCCACTGATGTAAGGGGCCAGAGATGCCAAAATTTTAAGTTTTTTTAGTAGACTAGAATGATGAACTTTATCGAATGCTTTGGAAAAATCTAGTAATATAGCATCAATTTGGTTGTTGTTATCTAATCCCTTAGACAAGTCATCTATTAAGCCTATTAATTGAGTTTCACATGATCTATTTTTTCTAAAGCTATGTTGGTGTGGGCACAGTGCATTAAGTTTGTCTTGATGATTTACTATACTACTATATATGTTCAAATATTTTACATGTTATGCTTGTTAGGGAAACAGGTCTGTAATTTCCGGGGTCAGATTTATCTCCTTTTTTGAAAAGGGGGGTTACATTAGCTAATTTCCAATCTTTGGGCACTTTGCCCTGGTTTAGAGAGGCCTGAAAAAGTATTTTAAAGATTGGAGATATTTCATTAGTTAGTTCTTTAAGCAGTCTTGCTGGTATGTCATCTGGACCAGAAGCTTTGTTTACTTTTAATTTGGTTAGGAGTTGTTTAATGCCTTTTTCATCTACATTTATATTTAAATTTATGGAGATTTCTTTGTCACCTGGATTAGAAAAAGATGACGCAAAGTGTGTGTTTAAGATATTAGCTTTAGTTTCATTGTCGTTATAAGTTTTATTGTTTTGGCCTTTTAGTGGAGCTATGCCTGTAGTGTCCATTTTTCTTGTTTTAATGTAGGACCATACATTTTTATTATTATCTTTAGAAATTACATTTCTATTAGTATTTGAACTAGGGCTATTTGATTTTGTAGGCCTAGTGTATAGGCGTAGGGCATAAGCCATGATAGGATAATTGTATAGTAATCATAGTAATGTATAGAGAAGGCCTAGGCCTATAGCTATAGGGCTAGCAGACTATACTATTAATAAATTATAATAAATTAATAAGGGTTGCGACTGTGATTGTGCTATTCCGATATGACTTTGCCAAAGGCCCAGTGGTTACTTGGGCTTATATATATTTAGATCATGTTTATCCATGGGGGGGGGTAACATTGTCTAGCGTAGCAACATTCGCCAGTTTTCAAGACCATCGTCCATGTGATGTCTAAGCATACATTGGCTACATGGGGGACATGCCCAGCATTGTTCGCAGCTTTTCTTTTCCTCAGCTATTGAAACTATTGTCAGATAGCCTAGCCATCATCATAGCTGAGCATATTATATTTTTTAAGACACCCAGATCCTGCCTCTGGAAAAATCTCTGGCTTTAATTTTTACTTTAAACCTTTACTCCCAACCTGGATAAATAAACCAAGATCTTCATTGTTTAAATCCAAACATGCAGTATATTAATGGTAGAATTATAATATATCATAAATAGGAATTTCTACACGGGAAACTCACTGATCACTGTTGCATGTGAGGCATATATAATGTATATATATACAAATTACATATTTATGTATAGTATAGCGCTATTCATAACAAAGTTATGCATGTTTTAATGTCGTTCTTTTTTTTAATGATCACGTAGAAGAATGTTTTTAGTTGAGACAGATTTCAAAACTCTTGTCACAGGCTTGAAAATATTGTTGATATTGACGTTAAATGCATTGGGTCTTTTTAAATAGCATTCAAGTTTTATAACAAGAAGTAATAGTGTGATATATATTATATGTGTGATATTACATGTGTTGAACAACATAAATGAACTGTGATGTCTCTATTCGTTTGACTTACCGTTATATATCCTCATCATTGCCCATCATTTACCCTCTATTGGTTCCTTGAACACTGTCCATTCACTTCAATTTTGATGGTCTCCTATTGAATTTAACTCTTAACTAACTTCATTCCAAGTTTTGCCAGCACATTTGGCCTCTTCTAAATATATAAAATACTGTGTGTCCATGTCTGCTTAAATGTGTATGTGCACTTTTGTTTATTGACTTTATTAGGCTTGTCAATCTCAGCAGTGCATAATCCCTGTCCTTGTGACTTTTTTTTTTTTGCTTTTATTAATTTGCTTCCAAACTGTTTATTCTGAGCTGTTAAAAAATTTTTTTATGGCATTTTTTAAATGTAGGTCAGTGCTTTCCAATTTATTTCCACTTGTGTGTCTAACTCTGTACATGGTTCATAAGGGTTGGAAAAAAAGTTTAAAAAAGAACATTGATTTGATTTTTCAATTTTGAGAAAGTTTAAAAAAAAAACTGACCACGGTTTGGGAAATAAAAGCTAAAATGGACAAAGTAGCATTAGAAATTTAAATGCATTTTTTTTAAAAATGTGATTTACTATGTAATTACCATTAAGTTTTATTAAGAAGTTCTTAGCTGAACTGCATTTATGTTGTTTTTCTTAAATATAGTAACAGTTTTAGTTAGTTAACTGAAAGCTGATTTATCTTTATGTTTCTGTGAAAGGCCCATCAGTGTGACAGTTACAGATTGATAAACTTGTCATTTTCAAATTAAAAATAGTTCTGCAACCGAGTACATACAAGCTGTTTCTTTTATTTCATTGTTGTAAAGATTCAGTACAGTTTGTAGTTTGCATTGCACAATGTAAAAAAATAGGAGAAAGTCTTTGGTAATAAGTGTACATTTATTAATTTTCCTAATTACTTGCACATTTAATACTCTCACAAATTGTTACAATAGTTAAATTCATGAAAGAGAGAATTTATGAATGACAACTGAATTAAAACAGATATTATGATTTGCCAATCATATGACAAAAACACATTTACAAGTTTTAAAAAAATATAGTAAAACATAAAACTTTGCAAACTACTTTCCATCAACATGCCTTCTGTTTTTTTGTTTTTTTTCTTAATACTACTTTCTGTTGCATAGTAAATTAGATACATGTTTAAATCTGAACTAAGTCGGCCTATTGGTCCAATACTGTGCCAGATCTGACAGTGTATACATCTTGTCAGGGATACATCTTGTCAGTGATACAATATATTTTATAATATAAATACACCATTATTTTGCTATTGGCACAAATGACTTTGGTAAGATATTTTGACAATTTTTTCTCCAGTTAAACAATAATAACCAAAGTATAGATACATTTTAATTTGTAAATTTAAACAAAATCTTGATGATTAAATTGCTGTTATGACAATAGCTATTACACACTGGTGATAATAAATAGGGTATAAATCTGATATTTACATTAATATTGGACTGTACATTTTAGTTGGGGCTTTTAAAAAAAAAAAAAAAATAATAATTTTTAAGCAACTTCAGTATTTGAAGTATGGGGGATAACTGATAATAGTTCTTATATGAACATGTACACAAATGATTTATGTTTGTTACAATATATACAATAGTCTATTTGCTCGTTTCATTGATTCCAAGGTTTATTTGGGAGGCAACAGATTTACTGAAAGCTTTCACCAGTTCTATATTCCTTATTTGGAACTAAGGATGTTTTGTTGTTTTGAGTAAGAGATGCACATAATTACACACACAAAACATACAGGATTTTCAGTCAATAGACAGTTTCTTGACTATTATGATTTTTTTTTTGTGATTTTTTAGTTTTGCATAATTAATTGAATCACTTTAAATTAAGAACAAATCTCTAATACAAGCAAGAGAGCTATCAGCTTTGTAAATACTTGTTTGTGTGTTTGAATTATCTTATGGTATGAACATATATCCAAAACAATCAAAGTATCTATCGATCACAAAACAATCAAAGTATCTATCGATCACAAAACAATCAAAGTATCTATCGATCACAAAACAATCAAAGTATCTATCGATCACAAAACAATCAAAGTATCTATCGATCACAAAACAATCAAAGTATCTATCGATCACAAAACAATCAAAGTATCTATCGATCACAAAACAATCAAAGTATCTATCGATCACAAAACAATCAAAGTATCTATCGATCACAAAACAATCAAAAGTATCTATCGGTCACTTTTGTAAATACTTGTTGTGTATGTATGTTAGAATTATCTATAGGTATAAACATATACTATGATATATCCAAGACAATGAAGGTCTGTTTGTCAGAATTGTAAATACTTATAATCTATGTCTGATTTTGTTCCCAAGGTAAAAGAAATTATGTTCACCAAGGCTAGGCAAACACTGGCTCTTATAACATTTCTGACTACCCGAAAAAAAAAATTGATATGTGCTCTGCAGGTTTAAGGTCAGGCCATTGATTTACTAATATGCTAAAGGCTTGTATTGTCCAGACTTTTTGGAGAAGGTAACTGTATGTGTAACAAATGAAGATCCCATTCGTATTGTCTCCCTTGCTCTTTAACTACAATTTTTCTCCATCAAAAGATCTGCATTTAAATAGTTTTAGCAACTTTCCATCCCTGCCTAATTACATTTTTTAAATACCTGGTAAAAGAAGTCTTTTTAAAAAATTCGTTATTAGTACCTATTAAATAATGTGAGAATGTATCCACAAATGAAAAACAGTTTTCTTCTGGTGAGACACAACTTTGAATTATAATTGTAGAATAATGAAGGCCACTTTTTTTGTGTGTTTGTTATTGGTTTGCTTTTGATAATGACTGTTAAGCTGTTACTGTTATCTCTAGACTTCCTCATAATAAACCACAAATTTCAATTCCGTCTCTTCCAAGTAGGAAACGATGTATTTGGGGATCCTACCGCTCTTTAAGCTTGATATCGTGATCTCTGTCACGTTGTTCTGCGATTGGTCAATCTCCATTGTGCCAGGCAAGCTGGTGGCATTACTGTAGACGGCAGAGAATTTGAACTTGCCTTCCACGTCGTAGGCGTTCAGGTAGGAGAGGTGAAGGTGGAGTTTGGCATTGTCCGTTGTGAGTTTGGCCAGTCGCTTTGCGGTCAAGTCGTAATAGTGTTTGAAGTCGATTCTAGTGTCACCTGCGTCTTTGACGAAGATGAACGAGAACTCTTCTCTTTCGTTTTCGTAGACGACCGTCTGGCTTATGGGATAGAACAGTTTCTCGTAGTACATCTCTACTAGCTTGTCGTAGGGCTCAGGGAGATGGTTAGTGCCGTACTTCATCTGCTTGTCCACGGAGAAGGCGTCGTAGCGAAAAGCGGCCGCGAACACCACCTGCTTGGAGTGGGTGCTGCTCCTGTAGCTGTGCAGCTGGGTCATGTTGTAGCCGATCTCCTCCAGCTGCAGCTTCCTCTGCAGGAGGTAGCGCTGGCTCATGCCGTGCTCGAAGAGGTAGTCGTACTGCGACCTGGTTGGCTGGGAGAACTGCTTGCCGATGACGGTGAAGACCGTCTGGTCGTTGATGTAGGACGAGGTGAACCAGTGGATGCCGAAGCCTTCCTCCTGGAGGGCGTCCATGTAGGCGCTGAGCTGGTGCTCGAGGATGTTGTTCCGCAGCGTGTACTGCAGCACGTTGTACGTCTCCCCGGGATCATACGCTGGGTGGCTGTGCAGCTCGGATAGGTCGTAGAAGAACAGGTTATCCGACGGCGCTTTCGCCAGAAGCAGCATAATCTCCTTGGTCTGCGGCTTCAGGTGATTCATGGCGTTATCGTAAAGGGCAATGATCCACGAGTCTGGAATTACCGGGCTGCCATCGGTGGTTGGATTTGTGTTGTGGTACAGTATAAGATCATCCGTGGACGGATCAGCGTCCTGCCAGACAATATTTTTAGCATTGGTGCGAAAGCCGGCTGCAAACCACGTGTCTTGGTCTTCAGACTTGACATCTGTTTGAGCAAGAAGAACCTCTAAATGTCTGTCATTTAAAACCTGTTGAGACTCAAAAGTACACCTGTGTAAAGAAATCAGTAAATATATATATTATATCAGTGAAACTCATAACATATCTTTATTCCGCAAATATTTCTTTATATGATCTTGTAATTACAGTAGCAGTTTCAGTTTAATGTTTTAAAATTGACCATATATATAAAAGATACAAATATAGTTCCCCATACCGGCACCCAGCTCTCCATTTTCGACTTTGGATTCACAGCATGTGCAGCGTATTGTCAATTGTGTGTTCATAGAGACATATCGTCATGACAAAACATACCTGATAACTCTAATCATGTCAGACATGTGTAGTGTATTGTCAATTGTGTGATCTTAGTGGCATACTGGCATGACAAAGCATACCTGATAACTCTAATCATGTCAGACATGTGTAATGTATTGTCAATTGTGTGATCATACTATCAGTATGCTATCATGACAAAAATACCTGATAACTCGTGTTGTGTCAGACATATTTAGTGTATTGTCAATTGTCTGATCATACTATTATTACTATCATAACAAAACGTACCTGACGAATCTCATCATGTCATAGACATTAGACTGCCAGCCCAGGGCCGAGTCAACAGAGTGTGGGTCCAGGGACCTGTACACGGAGACCCGCTCGTCCAATATCTCCTGCGGGTCCCAAGGGTCATCCACTGGCAGTATGTGTGTGTTCCACATGCCACAGCGGCTTAAAATATGCCTAGATGTAATATAAATTTACATACATATATGGATATTGTGCGATATTTGTACATATAAGTTTTGACAGACCTTTTGTCTTTATGTACCGGTATTTAATAATGGACTATGTTGTATGTTGTTTTATCTTGTCAACTAGATGGCGTCGTGTAAATCATTTGTTGTTGTTTGTGTGTGACATAGATGTAAATGGTCTTTAAACATATTACAAGGGTTCATACGATTTAGGAAAGTTTGGGAAAACTGACATTTTTTTTTTAAGCTTATATTATAACTTAGAAACACAAGTTATTCATCTAATTAAATACCCAGAAAGACAACAAAAGATCCAAATACGGTACTTTTTTTCTCATTAATAATGAAAGACACATTTATATGTGCACTTTCTTTCTTCCCGAGTGGCATTCCGGCAAGGGATGGGTTAACCGTAACATTGGTCAGAACCACCAATAACTTGTCATCATTAAAAACCCTGTCCAAAGGCAATATAAATCCCCAAACACATAAAAGTGTAAGAGTAGCTGCCCTTCTGTATAATAAAGTTGGTGGCCTCCCTTGTAATATGTAAGAAAACACACAATTAGCCGCATTCTCGATTTATTTTCTTGCATACTCACTTTCGTACATAGTCTGTGTAGGTAGTGTTGGTGACGGCCTCAATCACTCTGCCCAACACCAAATAACCAAAGTTGGAGTAGGCCGCCCTGCTGCCCGGGGTGTGCTGGAGCGGCTGGGACATCATGTAGCTAATCAGTCTGTTGGGCTCTAGTGGGTGCTTGGTGGCCATCTCTTTGGCGATGTTGGGAACTTTTTGCTGGTGGTGGAAGGATTTTTAAATATAGTTTTTATAGTGTAATAGGAGTGTGATTGTGAACATCCATTTCCATGGGCACATACATTCGTTACATAGCCGTTTCTATACCTATGCAGCCTATATAGGGCTTGATTTCACGGAGGCTTTAAGAGCTGTTAACTCGTAGGCCTATTTAAAAGCGCTGAAGTACTTCTTTATAATGGCAATTATAGATTTGTTGATGTTTTAGTGGGTGATCTTAATCTTTCTTTTATATCAGGGTTCATACGGACTAGGAAAGTTTGGGAAAAAATGACATGATTTTTCAAGTTTGAAAAAAAAATTGACTAGGAAAGCTGCGAATTTTGCTAAAATAGACAAAGTAACGTGAAAAATATTTATTAATATAGTTTTAAGTAGGTACTCCAAACCGCTGAAAAGCCATGATTTTTAGCATTTTTCACAATTTTCTATTAAAAAATGATACCATTAAAAAGATCAATTCAAGCACTATAATAATATGAGGTTAGTTTTTCAATTGGTGTTACTAAAATAAAAGTTTTTGTGGTTGGAAAAACATCACCGCAGCGATTTTTAGCGGCTTTTAAATGGATCGTTTTT
Organism: Anisus vortex; assembly: GCA_949126835.1. Lineage (NCBI taxonomy): Eukaryota > Metazoa > Mollusca > Gastropoda > Planorbidae > Anisus > Anisus vortex. The sequence continues at coordinate 32,798,918 of OX421499.1, forward strand.
ACCCCCTTCTCCCTCTATCGCGTGGCGCAATCTCGCTTTTTATAGAATGACCCCAGGAATGTGTCCATTGCATGCAGAAGTGAATGACCTTTCAACTCGTGCTTTCTAAATTTTAATAGCTACACTTTAAATATGTAAAAAAGTAAATTATCGGAGAAATATTGAGATTTCTATGGGATTTAAGGCAAAATCGGCTTTTTAAATTATATGGGCAGATTGGTGGTCCATTTTTCTACAATAATACGAAAACAATGCTTAAATATAAAGAATGGCGAGGCAGCGCGAGCGCCTAATGAGAACCCATATATTTTCATTTTCCAATCTTTCGCTGAACGGCTTAAAGGGAAAATGGCCGACTTAGCCCTCTATGCCGGCGATGCAGTTTTTAAGCTTTATCGGATCTTGTACGCTTATCAGGTATGTAAAAACGTAATAATATTGTTAATTATTAGTTTACAGATAAGTTTAGATGTTTTATAAGTATATGTTTGAAATTAGTTTACTTTTTTAGTGCACTTCGATATTGCCGATTTACGGCGGCCATTAGCCTTACGAAGTCAAGACTGAATATCTCTACCCCTCCCGTCTTTAGACATAAATCTATTTTTCCCTGTTTATTTAATCCCATAATATGATAGTTTTTACTTTAAATGATACTTTTAATTATTTATTTTTTGCTCATATTTGATTTAAAAAGTATGTTACTACATGCAATTAAAGTTTTAAAAAGAGTCACGTGACCGAGGTTTGTGTTGATAATGTAAACAAAACTGAAAATCAGAGTGGTTCTGCCCCAAGTCTAATTAATGATGGTAGTTTGTTATGATTTTACTGTTTTTAAAAGCTATATATTAAAAACATGTGTAGTAGGCCTACATTTATAAATATAAAAGAAATTTGACATGGTTAAGTTAACTTGAAATAGGCCTAGTATTTAATGTTCCACTAGCAGCACTAGGCCTAGCAATATTATAATAACAATGAAGAAAACTATGACTCCTACCCCTATGTCTATGTTAATGTTACTTGTCACTATATATGTTATTGTTAGTAACTAGTAGTAAATTGTGTCTATTCTCTATTGCAAATCAACAGATGGTGACTGGTGAACAGTAAGCTGACATAAAAAACATTCCTGGAAAATGGAAAAGGAATTCTGGTTTTCCCTTAGTAAAAACCTAAAGAAGGCTTCAAAGTCCGCAGCCATAGTTGAAAAAGTTCCAAGGAAATTGAATGACCATACAGATTTGGACGTAACAATTTTTCTGGGCCAAACTTGTTGAAGAATGTTAATTATCTCTGATGGTGTGTTTTCTGTGTTGCTTCCTCTTAAAGATTTTAGAATTACGGTAGTGAATCCAAAAAAAAAACTTATTACCGAACTTCATTTTATGTGTCTACTCTAAAAAATCTTTATAATATTCTGTACTATGTTTTAATATTAGGTTAACTTATTTTATATAAAGTATACAATTATCTTCATTTAAAAAAAACTTGGAACATGTACTAACATGTAGGATGTTATTTATTATTTTTTTGTAAATTAAAAAAAAAGTACAAATTGTTAAAAAAAACATTTGCCTCTTCACTACTGGGCTATTTCTAAAATATGTATTGATCTATAGAGCTTGTTATTTTGCATTTTTGTATAGATCTTTGATTCTCTTTTACATTGATATATAAATTAAGTTCATGGGTAAATTAGATAATTTTTTGTGAATTTTCAAAAGTAAGCAATTTTTATGTTTTTTTAGCTCCTTCGGTAAAACATGACAAATTGATGAAACACCATTTTTACGACAATAAATATCAAAATTTTGATTTGTTACACTCCTGAAAAAAATTGTGTTTGTTTTCTATATAGTATTTTGTGTATATTTAAAAGGAAATGACTGCATGCAATGTACTTTTTAAAATAATGACCTCTAAATATGGGTCTTTAGCTTGCCGTAAAAAGTAAAAGCTTAACAAAAATTAAAAATATCATAACTTTCTTAATAATTGACATACAGTCATAAATTTAATGTCCACATGCTTAGAATTCTTAGTTCTTTCATTTCAAACACACAAAAATGCTGTTTTCTTGGTTTGAAAAATTGGTTTGGAGTACCTATTTTAAGTACTCATAGTACTTTAAACAAAACCTTCACACATTATTTTATAGTCTATTTATTATTATTATATAGGCCTACACTACCAGGCATTGAGATATATCATAATATATGCCTTTCACACATACCGGTATCAATTAGCTTGTGTGAACTTTGGGGAAAGTTTGGAATTTCAAAATGATTTAGAGTTAAGTACCCTGTTTAATAATCTGTCAAACGCTTACTTTGCTCTGAGATTATTGTCTATTTAATTCGATATATAATAAAATACTATTATTTTATAAGATGGAAACAATATTCTTAAGCCGATGTACTACTGTATTATTGTAGTTTTTTAACTGATTATATTGACCATTTTATCGCATTGACAGCCCGTATATAGCATTTTCTGTATTTAGTAGGCATAATTAAAAGATGCCGAGAGTCTGAATAGAGACTTTTAAAAAGGCGCATACTTTTTATATGACTTTAAATTTAGTACAAAGTACTCAGTATAGTTCAATATAGGCTACTTCATGGTAATGGAGAATTTAAACAACGTCTGAAGCCTACTTCCAAAAAAAACTTCACATTCACTTCCAACGCCCGACTTACCCCACGTGTCAGGTAGAACTGGTTCAGGACGGGATCATAGAGCGGGCCGTGGCTGTGGTCCCAGCCCGCAGCGTGGTGCAGCAGGTGGTCAACCGTGATGTCCGTCAGCCTGGAGTCCACCGTGTTTTGGTCCCACGGGCTGATCTTGCTGAGGATGCCTGACTCCCCGAAGACCTGGTGCATGAACATGTTTTACTTGTAAATAGTAAACCAGTCATTATTATGATGTATTTTTCTAAACTGCAAAATATAAAAAGAAAATTATATTCATTGCGATCATATAATTAGTGCTATTTACCCTATCGTCCAGTAACAGGCGTCCGTTTTGCGCCAGCTGCAAGATGGCCACTGCCGTCAGCGATTTGGACACGCTTGAAATCGGGAACTTTGATGTGCTAGTTACCTGGGAGAACAATATTTCATGTGGATTAGTGCCTAAATGTTTGGTTACATCGCCTTACTTTTAGCACGTTTTATAAGTGAACCTATAGTTTTGTAATTGGCAATAATACAACTACCTACCTTCTCGCCCCGTCTGTCTTCGCCGTAGCCCCTGGTCAGTATCAGCCGGCCGTCCCTCATGGCGGCCACCACGCCCCCGCGGTAGCCATTGTCCTGCAGGAACTGGCGGAATTCGCGGTCGAAATCCCGACTCGCCGAGGACGCCACCGAAGTGACTGCAATGAGCAAACAAGGTTAAATTTTAATTGAGATATCCGTGGGATAATGTGGCAGAGAAACTAGCCATTTGAATTATGACAATATCTATACCGGATAGATTTATGTTGTTGTTTTTTTTAAAACTTAATCGTACTGAAGGGAGTATTTCAGTTAGACAGGCGAAAACCAACGACAGATATATTAATTATGACAGCGTAGACAGATAGGGAGATAGATGAATGGATAGATATTTGGGTGATGGTAAATAAATAAATAGACAGATAAATAAAACGATAGATTAGGTGGATCGATAGTTAGATTGATAGTCCAGTGATAGTTTATAGATAGATGGTTGGATAGATGTTTAGTTAGATAAATAGATAGTTGGTTGGATAGATAGATGGCTAGAAAGATATATTGTTGGATAGATAGATTGAAAGTCCAATGACAGATTAATGATTAGTTAGAATAGATAGTTGGTTGGTTGGATTGATCAATCGATAGTTGGGTAGATAGAAGATATATTGTTGGATAGATAAATCATAAGATAGAACTTGAATGTTTTGTCTACACAAAAGTATTTGTTGATTGTAGGATTAGTTCCTAAACTGTCCCAACACTTGCTAGGATTTGTTCCTAAACTGTCCCAACACTTGCTAGGATTTGTTCCTAAACAGTCCCAACACTTGCTAGGATTTGTTCCTAAACAGTCCCAACACTTACTTTAAGACCTACTTTGTTGACACACTGGCCTACAAATCCAAACCCCACTGTAAACCAGTTATAAAACCTTCTTTTCTTCTTCTTTTAATAACGCCGTGTGCCTTGCCGTTGTATGTACATATTTCTTTTCTTTACTATCAACCACCGGCGTCGCGAGTGTCATCAAATGTCATCCCGGCGTGAACCTTTTAATACATCTCCCGTTTCACTGCATCTTTGAATGGGAGGGTTTAAATGTGTACAGCAACCCCCCTCCCTTTCTCTCCTGTTCACTAACTCCCCCCATCCCCAAATTTAAAATAAAGAAAAACTCATCTTCAAGTTCTATAAGTTGAAAATGTAAATTCTATTTAGTCTAGTCTATGTGTTAAAGGGACCCTGTGGCCTAGTGGCAGCGCGCTAGGTTCGCTGTAATGAAGATCCCGGGTTCGAGTCCCAGTTAACGCATCGCGGGGCTGTGTTGTACCAAGGGGTGGGTACCCGAAGAGAAGAGTTGCTAGGGCCATGTGGGGCAATCTGTAGCTACGAGGCAGAAATGGAGGCCATCAGACATGCCATTACGGCAATCGTGACAAGGTTTGATGACGAGTCGGAGGCGACAGCCGACATCGTTGTCTTTACTGATTCGCTCTCCGTTCTCCACGCCATCGACGGCCTGGGGACGTTGCCCGAACGACTCTTTCGAACGCTAAAGGCTATCTCAGACCTGTTCTCTAGGCACGGAGTGAAGGTCACGCTCCAGTTGATCCTGGGTCATGCAGGGGTTCCTGGAAACGAGATAGCTGACTCCCCCTAGCCAAGAGGGGGGTCCCTGCAGGTACCAGTGCTAGACGAACCAATATCGATTGAGAGTGCAATACGACTGATTTGGGATTGGGAAACCGACCAATGGTATAGTAGTTGGGATAACTCTGACAAGGGCCGAGGTGTGTGGCAACAACTCAAGATACCCAACCGAGCCGATCCGTGGTGGAAACTCCGCAGGGGAGAGGCTTCAACGATTGCACAGTTCCGCTGTCAATCGCATGGCACTGTCATTCGTGTGGCGCTGTCAGTCGCAGGGCGCTTTCAATCGCAAGGCGTTGTCAATCGTATGGAGCTGTCATTCTTGTGGCGCTGTCTATCGTACGGCACTGTCATTCTTGTGGCGCTGTCAATCGTACGACACTGTCATTCTTGTGGCGCTGACAATCGTATGGTAGCCTACTGTCAATCGTAAGGCACTGTCATTCTTGTGGCGCTGTCAATCGTATGGCACTGCCAGTCGTGTGTTGAAACTAGAGCTAGTATTTACGGTAGTCCTGGTAAATCCAGGAATAGAGCAACTATTGTTGTTGCATTCATTAGAGTGGTTATAGTAACAGTTATCATATCTAGTGAGCTTGGCTTCTTGCGTATCCTTTTTTCCTGTTTGCCTGGTTTGGGGGATCTCCTATGGGTAGTTGACATTAGTTGGGGGACAGTCAAAGCGTCTAGGCGTTGTGCTGGCAGTAAAATTCCTCAGTGCATTCCTTGTTGTGCATTTAAAAAAAATCCTTCTTTAATATATTAAATTACCACTTTTTGTGATTCAATGGGAAATACTGAAAGAAATATTTTTGGGTTCCAATGGTACGGTACATTCAAAAATTTTGACCCTAAAAGAACAATAATGCAAACACCAAAAAAATTGCAAAGTTCCCAGAGAGGCTTATACGAAAAACTTTATTTAAGGGGTTGTTCAATTAAAACGTTATGTTGCAGCAAAATACGTAGATTTAACTGTTCAGTGATGGCTTTTTAAGCCAACTTAGATCCGCTGAAAAGCATCTTTCTTTAGGCAGTCAGTCTTGCATTAAGTCTTCAGTGTATATTATTATACTTTTCATCGCCTATGTGCGTGCGTGTATTCGTAAGTGCGCTGTGTGTGTGTGCCATCTATATACAAGTATTTTTTCTGGGATAGCCTACTTTAAAAAAGATAAAAAGTCATCATCAACGATCCGTCTCTCTCTCTTATTTTTTCAAGAAATTAATTTTATGCTGTACTTACCCCCCCCCCCCCCCCCTCCTGGCTCCCTCTCTTCCCGTTAAACCTTTCAAACAATTATAACGCTTATATTATTATGTCCATAATGTCTGCGGTGGGTTCTGGGATATGGGGAAGTGGGGGCGTATTCGAAAGCTTCCCGCGGAGTGTTTTTTTTTTGTTTTGTTATTGTAAGCCAATGAGAGGTGTCCGTTTCAAACTGTGTCACGTGGTTTAATACTGATGGGAAATAATGACACCAACCAATCTAGCTCAGTCTTTTTTTCTTTCTTTCCTTTGTGTCTTAACCCTTACAGTCCCGGGCGCGTATATAGCGGAACTGAAGGCAGCATAGATAGAAGTAGGTCAGTACGGGAAGGGTTAAAGTATTAGACTGTTCCCCCACCCCACCGCTCTCTTGTTTACCGGATAGAACAAAATGTCTGACGGTCTGAAGAACAGAACAAAATAAACAAAGGTTGCGCGGGGGGAGGGGGGGGGGGGAGTGGAAGACATAAAGTTTTACTCTTTCTCATATTGTGGGTATTTTTCTCAACATTTGGAGGAAATTTTGAAATATATATTTAAAAAAAAACACAACTAGCTGAAAAGTTCCAACGGATTAATTGAACTCACGACGCTGTTTTACTTATCTTTGTATTCGATACCCCCACCCAGTGCCGCTGCTAGGGATTTGAGGGCCCAGGGGGCTTGGCCTCTTTAGGGGCCCCTGCATTTTCACATTCGACATTATTACATAAGAAAAAAACTCCTTTGGGGGCCCCCCTTAAGTAGGGACCCGGGGGGACTTTCGAATTTGGACCCCCCCCTCCCCCTCCCCTAGCTACGCCACTGCCCCCACCCCCGTTGGCCGAGCTGCAGCGTGTTCGACTGGTGTATCGGAGGTCTTGGGTTTGAATCCTGGCGAAGCCTAGCATGTGTTTGTTCCCGGGTCTGGAAGTTGTCTTAAAGTTGGATAGGATTCACGTCTCTACGACGTGGTGTGCCCGCCGTGTACTGCTCATGTGGGCACAGAATACTGCACAGAAGTCTTCCCCTTTTTAAACTAGTGCAAATAAAGAAAATTGAATTGCACTCTTTGAATTCGGACTAAGAGAGAAAATGATGCAGGATTGGGTGGTGGGAGTTGAATGCGGACGTCCCACCGAGAACCGCTGTTGTGCTACCCGTGTATAGAGATAATGGTGTAAAAAATAAAGTCTATATATAATTGTCATATATTGTGAATGAACTTGGTCTGTATACACACTTGAAGAAAACCAGGATTGAATCTCATCGCCTGCCACTATTTTTGTGTGTCTGTGTGGAGTTTCCACCCCCGCAGATCTACATTTTAAAGCACCCTTCGCCATTGTGTGTGTTTTAACATTGTATATTCTTGCTGAATGGCGAAGATTTGGGGGGGGGGGGAAAGGGGGAGGGGCTGTAATCTTAGGGTTAGAGTTTATTTTATATTTCTTTCCAGTTCTGTAACAACTTGATTCACTATTCATAAGTATTGGTGGCAGCGGGGGATAGTGGTTCTCAGTCATTGAATTATTATCCCGGGAGCTACTACTACTAGTTTAGACGTTTGACAAGTGATAAAAAAAAATTTTTTGCGGCCTGCCTTCGTGGGCAGGAAGATTGTCATCTTTTCCTTGGCATCAGCTTTTACCTTTTTCTCTTCGTGACTAAAATTTTATATGACATGTATGAAAGACTCGTTCGCTTTTGTCGTTGTTGTACTGTATCATTTGAAACACTAATCAAACTGCAAGACTACAATCAGACCAAGGTTAAGCGTAGGACGCAATAATATCTTTTTATAGAAAGAGCGTCTGCAATATATAAGATGAAAAAAAAGGACTAAGCTTTATGGGAGTCAAACTCTCTGTCATCGAGCTCACCCTCTTTGCATCATCTTTTTTTTTCGTTTCGTTTCTTGGTGTTGAGATGGAATCTTGGCGTTGTCTTCCCAAAATCCAGGTTGTGGTTTTGCTGTTGTCAATGAAGTCAACACTTGTATTCCACTGTCGGGAACCGTTGGCCGATTCTGGCACCTACTCTCAAACCCCCTCACCCACCTCCCCCCTCAATCTGTTCTTTCTCCCATACGATCTCTTCAAATTTTGACATGACACACACACACGCACGCGGATACCTCCCCCCTCCCATAGAATTTGACACACTTGACTGCTCGGTGACGATTATGGCCGACTGTAACGAATGTAAATCTCATATATTTTTTTTTCTTTTACAAAACTATTTCTAAGACCATGTCACTTGTTCTTTGACAAGTTTCATTTCCTTTTTGGCTCCGGGGGGGGGGGGGGGGGGGGGGGGGCTCGAGGTTACGCATTCATTCATGGGGCTGTTTGTTACCTCCCCTTGCATGTCATGTAGACTGTAGACACTGTGTGTGTGTGCATTTCATTAGCAGTATGCCATACAGCCATACAGCGGATCCGAGTTTCCTGCAGGAGTGTATGTTGTATAGCATATAACACTTTTTTAATATAATGCGTATGTGTGTATATATGTGTGTATTACAACTAAAATTAACCTGTAGGCTACGTTTAGAAATATATGTAATAGCTATTTTTTTCGAAATGTAGGATTTTAGATAAACTTTATCGATTAATATTGGGTTTTGTTAATTGTATTTCTTTTTGGTTGATTTATAAAGTAATGAGATGTGTAAACCTATTTTATAGCTAAGTGAACTCTAAAAAAACTACGGCGGTAGGCCCTATATTATATGTGTTCGTGTTTGTTTATTTGTTTTTTTTTTGTTTAGGTGTGAAAGTGTTGATTTTGACAGCGTGTGACAAGCGACAAGGCTCTTTCACGCCAAAACTGGCCCTTTATAACAAGATTAAAGAACGTGCCTCCCCCACATCTCCTAAACTTACTTTCCCTTCCGCCGCACTTACTTTCTCTTCTTCCAACCTTTACCTTTTATCAATTCACCCCATCTCTCTCTCTTCTCTCCATCTCTCTGTCTTTAAATTATAGGCCTTTACATACATAAAGCCTATAATATACCAAGGCTGCAAGGTGTGTAAAATAATGTACACGCACTATTCCACGAGGTCGCGTGCGTTCATGTGTCGCGCCGCCTCGAGGCATGGGGAAACGACTCTTGTATGTTTTTGTAAATTATGCCAAAAACGAAAAACGAGCAACGCAAAAGACGCTTGCAACAGCTTATACTTAATACAATGTAAGTACGTAACTTGAAGAAAAGTAGTGGGATCTATGGTTTAAACTTAAAGCTTATTTAAACCCTCATAAGAAGAGAACATTGAGAATAAGGCTCTATGACAAGGGTCGGCAACCCAAAGGGACGCGTGCCAAAGTCGGAACGCAGTTTTTTTTCAACAGCACGAGGAAGACTTCCAAAAAGGCAATTCAGGTCTCTTCCTTAAGAACATTTAAGTGTTTGGCACGCTGAATGAATTAGAAATCTCACAGCGGCACTTTATTATCAATAGTTAGCCGAGCTCTGTATTAGGAGATTGAAGGATCATATAATTTACCTTCCTCAAAATTTTACAGACACACTTTTAAAAATACAGTATATCGACCAAAGTAGCCTAACTTATAGAATGAAGTTAGTATTACTTCATTTAATCATTAGACCTACATTATAACAGAGAAATACAATACAATTATCTAATGAAGACTGTCAATGAATAAGTGGTTGCTTGCCCTGGGCAAACGCACACAATAAAATCCATCAGCTTAACACCATTTAAAATCTTAATCGAAACACAAGATAGACTCAAGTATCGCATAATTGTAGGACTCAATAATTTTCTGTATAGGAAGATTTTGTTTCATAAAAGTGTAGGCTACTTATACATTACTTTACTATTAGGTATGGTTAATGCCGAGACGTTGAAAATAAGGCAACCATACATAGAGCGTTTGCAATGGGCGGAGCTTAAGTTTTTTTAGTGACGTCATTTGTAAATAGAAGCCACTATTGAGGAACAAAAATATGGCATATGGTGAAGTTTCGTATCATGCCGAATTCACATATGAATATTGGCTATCCTACTCAAAAATAAGGAGGTAAATGGTAGTTGGTAGTACTGTAGATTAATTGATTAATGTGATTAGGCTAGGGCCGGCTAGACCTATTTACACTTTCAATTTCACTTTATAGGCCTACACTTTTAATGTTTCGTTGGCTAGGCTAATGGGCTAATGGCTAAGTTAGTAAGTAGGGCAGCTACGATGCAAAGTGATAGTGTTGGTGAATAGGCTATCTTGTCAAGTCAATAATAGGCTCACATCGTCTATAATCTATGTCTATGATAATAATAAAATAAAATAATACAGCTTAAATCTTAAAAAGACTTAAAACACAAAACATCATTAAAAAAAAACTCGCCTATATGAAACTTTATTAATACAGCGGCCATTGTACTTGTACACCTCTACACAAAGTAAACAAAAATCACGTGCTTTTTGTCACGTGATTGCAAACGCCCTATTGGTAAAGATAGCAATTGAGTGGAACATATTAAAACATACAAAGAAAAGAAAAATAACGAAGGATAGAGATAACTGTCACGCGGGCATTGAAAGGTCCATAGAGAAGGGGTCGGCAACCTTTTGATAAAAGTGTGCCAAAGTAGGATTTTAAATTCATTCAGCGAGCCAACATCCTTTAGGTCTCCCTGCTCTAGCACTCACTTTCACGTAGAAGAGACTTGAATTGCCTTTTTGGAGGGGTCATTCGCGTGTCATTGAAGATCGCTCTGCGTGCCAAGCTTAGTACGCGTACCGTAGGTTGCCGAACCCTCCCTCAGAACATTTCATTAGCGAGAATGTTACGTGTAAGGCTGTGTACAGTCCGACGTATACGAGCGAGCGTCTCGTAGAGGGCCTTTACGCCAGACTTAAATAGCAACACGTGACAAAAACATGTAATGCGATGTCCACATGTCCGTAATATGGATGAGCCTCGGGGGCCCAACAAGAGATGTCACATACCGTACCACCCAGACCTGCGTTCAAACTTGAGGAATACCCTGTCAGACCTGCCGTGCAACGGGAACACCTGGTGTTTAAATATATATATAAATATACACCAAGATTCGAACCAGATATCACTTGAATGACAGCTTATGGCTTTGATGCTTTTCCTCCATGCCAGAGCCCATCCCTCTTGTTTAAATCCGTAATAAAACAAAAATGTGTTTGACTCCTTGTTTACATCAAATGGAATCAAATGTTCACATCATAATTCATTTTTTGTGTGTTTAATCCTATTTGTATAGAGTTGTGGTGTTATTTATATGGCAGAAGGCGTTTAAGAAAAAGAAAAACGAACAGAAATTGTATAGACTAGAACAGAGGTGTCAAACTCAATGCCCGGAGACCACATCTGTCCCTATGTATATTTTGCCCGCGAGAGAGTTCATATTATTGTTGAATAAAACGTTTAGTTCCCCACTGGTCAATGAAAATGAACGTATGTCCAGTTCGGCCCGCAACATTAAGAGTGATTGTGCGATAATTTATTATTATATAGAATTAATCATTCTTAGTGTTATTGCATAACTTGTACCACGTTTGACCCCCCTCTATTCATGTCCTATTCAAGTCTGTATATATGTCTGTCTATCCATCTGCTTTTTTTTCTCTAAGACCTGTAGTCTGTATATCACTTTTATTTTCTCCCCCAAAAGACACACACACACACACAAACAATAACCCTCACGTTCCTCCCATTGATAATCACGCACTAAACCTATGACATGATCCTTCCCCCAAAAGTTCCACTCTTGCATCCAATTAGCCATTATCTCATTCCGACCCCCAGTCCGTCGCCTGAAACGGCATATTTCCTCCAGAGCTGCGAATAGTTGGGGTTTGTAAACCAAAGCTATAGGACATACGTCGCGGTGTCGGGGATGGGTGAATGAAGGGCGCGATCCTGGAACATTTGACGTCTGACATTTTCTTTATCCACCACCGCCACCCCCGGCCGACGCCACTGCGGCTCAGACCGAGGGGGGTGGGGGTGCAACATTTTCACACCTGCGCGCGGTTAAAGTTTACTTCCGATAAATTGAAGAAATAACTCTAGGCACTCGCAAGGGCGTTTCCGATATAAAAAATAAAAAGTCTGTCCAGAAGTTGGAAGTTGAAACAGACATTGAGTGTGTTGGGTTTACAGAGTTAATGGTGTGTAACTTGGGAACTTGCTTTGTGGGGAGTATTTATTATTCAGATGTGATTATACATTGTTTCGTACAGCGTATTTCGAGTATTGTAACGTTCACATGGTCATTTTATATAGGGCCTATGTGTTTGTGTGCCTCACTCCTTTCTTTTTATAAGATAGTAATAGTAACTCTGGTGTTTGTATAGTCTTTTATAGTACCGGTACTGCTGAGAGTTGCAATTACTCAGATTAGCCTACATTAGAGTATTTAGAGAGCTGTATTTTTTTTAATCTGAGTATGCCCGTAACGTAATCTTTTAAGAGATCAATGAAAAATGAGTTCCCGTTTTGTTTTAGTTTCTAAATTCACTCGCCAAAGCATTTTTTGGTCGGCCTTAGTCTCAAATAGTATAAAATGTAACAAAAATTGCTCACATTAAAATGAAATATTGTGCGATAATCTACTAAAGACGGCTACATCTAGCTGTAAATATTACGCATTGAGCATAGAAGTAAACCTGCAACCTTGAACAATGTGGCAAACCGGAAACCTTTATTCAAATACCGGTACCAGATCAAGGAAGACGTCAATCGTTCCAAGACTTCCTCATCAAACGACTTCATTCTATCCCACTCAAAGAGCTGTTAGACGTGGGTAAGAGGAAGCGGGCAATGTTCTTGTTGACCTTTATATAATTATATATACACAAATATTTCGGAGAAAATAAATCTAAGAAAAGTGCTTGGCTTTCACTTTCAGCTTTCTCCATGCAACGATATAGCTTTATTTTCGAGGGAAAATGATTACCTAGTCAAAATTGGGACTGAATAACTGAAATTTGTAAAATAGGTTTAGAAATAGAAATAACAAGATCCATTTTATTTCACTGATGTTGCGATAGAATAGAAATTGTCTCTATATTACTATATTGGAAACTGAATTTTCAAACATTGAAAAAAATATAAAATAATGTAGCAATGTTTTGTTAGAGAGATCCAAGTGATCGTACAGAAATACTGTGAACATTTCATACTCTCCTATTAACTCTGTAGCAAGGAATTTAGCGTTGTCTTAAGTAGACTCTCAATGGGCCGTATTGCTGCTGAGAGTTAACACCCTTGCCCCTTATACAAGTCAATCTTTTATGACTGACTTGTAATTTACAAGTCAGTCATAAAAGATTGACTTGTATAAGGGGCAAGGGTGTTAACTCTCAGCAGCAATACGGCCCGTAACTCTGTTTGGTTCGTTGGTAGACCTACTTCTAAGTCCTTCTACATGATCGATTAAATAGAAATATTGATATGCGATAGATATTTAGTTAATTTAGTCAAATAGATAGATAGATACAGATAAGATATCATTGATGGATTGATTAATAGAAATGGGTGGATGTACGATTTGGTTCGTATTCTGACACATAGACATGCAGATACAAATTGATAAGTAGATAACGATAATCATACATAAATGGACGAAGGCGTTAAAAGTACCGAGTCTATTGTTTGTTGTGATAAGGAAGAAACAAGTAAAATGCTAGGTACGTATTATAACGTCCGAAACTTTCCTTTACGTGAATTAATATTAATGTCCGTTCTAACTTTCCAATGTTCTGATCACAGGATTTATTAGCATAATTTATTATCTGCCCCGCGCCACTAAAAATACACTGTCTGTAAGTTAATTAAAAGTTGGCATGTTGGCATCAAGACTGCTTTTCATCTTTTCTAAAATTTGGGGGCAAGGGGCGTCTAAGTGGCGCCGTTCGGAAGAAAAAAAATTGATGATAATGGGGTGGAGCGGGGACCGGCGGAAGACCTTATTTTAAGAATAAAAGCCCTCCGTCGGAGTCCTCGGTGTTTGCCGAGACTCAACGTGAATACACCGGTAGAATCTTTGGTTTGTTTCAATATTTAAACTTTATGTTGGCCGCCACATCTTAGTGTTTTATCTGTGTGTGTATATAGGCTATATATAATAAATATAGAGTCTAGACATAAATAGATAGATAGATAGATAGATAGATAGATAGATAGATAGATAGATAGATAGATAGATAGATATAAGATATAAAGATAATAGATGGATAGCTATAGGTCCTATAGAATGATATTACGTGTAGATATAAAGATAGATATAAAGATAAATAGATGGATATATATATAGAATGATATTACGTGTAAATGTATTGTATCCGTGGCAATATAATTACAAATCACTTAGTGGTGCAGTTATAACTTTTAACGAAATGGTACTTGAAGCCTGGACCTGAGGGTATATACTTCGACACTATTACTAAGTATTACTTACTATACAGTTCAATTACTTTTCTTTAAACTCTTGGGGAAAAGATGGTTGGGTGGGGGGGGGGGTGCTTATGGCAGGTACACTATTCTATACAGCTATACCGGTACTCGGGTACACTATTCTATACAGCTATACCGGTACTCAGGTACACTATTCTATACAGCTATACCGGTACTCAGGTACACTATTCTATACAGCTATACCGGTACTCAGGTACACTATTCTATACAGCTATACCGGTACTCAGGTACACTATTCTATACAGCTATACCGGTACTCAGGTACACTATTCTATACAGCTATACCGGTACTCAGGTACACTATTCTATACAGCTATACCGGTACTCGGGTACACTATTCTATACAGCTATACCGGTACTCAGGTACACTATTCTATACAGCTATACCGGTACTCGGGTACACTATTCTATACAGCTATACCGGTACTCAGGTACACTATTCTATACAGCTATACCGGTACTCAGGTACACTATTCTATACAGCTATACCGGTACTCAGGTACACTATTCTATACAGCTATACCGGTACTCAGGTACACTATTCTATACAGCTATATCGGTACTCGGGTACACTATTCTATACAGCTATACCGGTACTCGGGTACACTATTCTATACAGCTATACCGGTACTCGGGTACACTATTCTATACAGCTATACCGGTACTCGGGTACACTATTCTATACAGCTATACCGGTACTCGGGTACACTATTCTATACAGCTATACCGGTACTCGGGTACACTATTCTATACAGCTATACCGGTACTCGTACAATATTCTATACAGCTATACCGGTACTCGGGTAAACTATTCTATACAGCTATACCGGTACTCGGGTACACTATTCTATACAGCTATACCGGTACTCGGGTACACTATTCTATACAGCTATACCGGTACTCAGGTACACTATTCTATACAGCTATACCGGTACTCGGGTACACTATTCTATACAGCTATACCGGTACTCGGGTACACTATTCTATACAGCTATACCGGTACTCAGGTACACTATTCTATACAGCTATATCGGTACTCGGGTACACTATTCTATACAGCTATACCGGTACTCGGGTACACTATTCTATACAGCTATACCGGTACTCAGATACACTATTCTATACAGCTATACCGGTACTCAGGTACACTATTCTATACAGCTATATCGGTACTCGGGTACACTATTCTATACAGCTATACCGGTACTCGGGTACACTATTCTATACAGCTATACCGGTACTCAGGTACACTATTCTATACAGCTATACCGGTACTCAGGTACACTATTCTATACAGCTATACCGGTACTCGGGTACACTATTCTATACAGCTATACCGGTACTCAGGTACACTATTCTATACAGCTATACCGGTACTCGGGTACACTATTCTATACAGCTATATCGGTACTCGGGTTTATAAAAGAAAACATCACAAGATATCGCGTCCCCGTGGGATCAGTTGCAAACTGGAATCTGATATCACTACCAGGGATAACAAGACTTTCTCACGTCATCCTTCATTTTCTCGCAATCTATCACCAAGAACTCCCCCCCTCCCCGGCCACGTACACACACACACCTTTGTTTTTTTCCACACTACATTCAGGTGCGTCTTTCCACCTGATTTACCTTTACGCTATTTCCTTTACTCCAGACCTGGTACGCCGCTGTCTGTAAAGCAAAAGAATGGTTGATTGTACCTTTACATTCTCTCTTTCACTCTCTCTTACTCACTACCTCCTTTCTCTCTTTCTCTCCATCCTCCTGCCCTTTATCTCAGCACAATCGCAATTGCTCGTACTTGTCCCACGCGCTTCCTTTCTTCAGTTCCACCCCACCCATCCACCCCACCCCTCGTCAAAAAGAAAAAAAATATTCAGACTGACGGAGCCGGGAAGCTGTTCCGTTCTTGTTTCTCTTTCGTCTTTTTTTTTTTTCATTTATTTTTTTAAGTTGGTGTTGGTTTTTACATTGAACTTTTTTTTTGTGGTGATTAGTAAATCAGCGCGTTCGACCAAGGCCATCGTAAATACTTCCGATGGTCTTGGTTCGACTTGGAGGTGGAGGATGTCCCTGAGTCTACCCAGCTCTGACGGGTTCCTGGTCTTAGTTGGATTTGAAGTTTGAAGTAAAGGCAGCTGTGCATTGTGTTGGCCACACAATCACTTAGGATGCCGTGGCCACGGAAACTGGTGAACGCTGCTTCACCGGCTCTATGATCTATGATACCGTAGGGTACTTTACTTACTTACTTATTATGTACAATTATATAATTTTCTGCGTGGTTCTAGTTTTTTATGTTAGTGTTCTAATAATAGTTTCCCAAATCTCCCCCACCTACCGTTCTATCATTTAGTGAGCTAGTAACAAGTACCCACTAGCCAACAAAAGCCAAATAAAAAAAAATAAAAAAATGTACAGTGTATAAGGTCAAACAAAAATCATAGACTATAATATACATGGACCGCTTGCTTTAGTATTTCTGCTATATGATGACTCGAAACACTGATTTTCGGAATTTCCGATTCGTATAATACTTTGCACTTCCGTTTTATTGAATTGCTTCGGTTTTATCAATGAAAAGGTCAAATTAAATCGAAAGTTGTATAAAGCGGAAACATTTAAGAAACAACGAGGAGCGTAGAAGTCATCCAAGACAGCCTTTTGCAACACTTTTGCGCACGGAAAATAAGTTGATAATATAAGCTCTAAAAAATAGAGCAAGCGGTCCATCTTTTTATAGTCTATGCAAAAACTAACAAATTGAGAGAGAACTTAAAAGCCATGCTTTGTTAATATCAAAGACTATAATTAGATGGACTATTTTTGGGGGGCGGAACTTTGACAAAACGGGGGCTCTTAACCCTTCCCGTACCGACCTACTTCTATTTATGCTGCCTTCAGTTCCGCTACATACGCGCCCGGGACTGTAAGGGTTAATCCTCAGAATCCGCCACTGATTATGTTAGCTCCACACACACACCCTTTCATGTTCTACGTGTTCACTATTTTTATAACCAAGGTTAAACGAATAACGTAATGTGAAAGAAAACTTTAAAGGTAAAACAGTGGTTAATGTCCATGTGTCATATCAACAAATGGCCAAACTTGTTAGAGTTGTGACACAATGCCTTGGTGACGCAAGCAAAGAAGGAAGGCACAGGCAGTGTGGTGCCGTATACACATATCGAACGTCTTTTCGTCGATGTGTTCAGCTACCCCCCCCTTCGCCCCTTTTGCGCGCCCCTTTTCACCAAACACTTTGCCCCCCTCCCCCACACACACTCATTTCCATTTTTCCTACATTGCGCCATTTCTTACCAAACTTATTTTCGAGTGCAACCGTCAGTCTGTGACTTTACGTTTTGGGATGTGCCATGGGCGTGTAGCGGGGGTGGTGCCCTCCAGTGGCCGATTTACGGGCGTAGAGCTGACAGGTTTCAGACAGTGTATGTGTGTGTGTTGAGTGTCTCTGGTAGTTAAAGGGGCATCCTATAAAATACCCCCAAAACCCGTTGCCCAAATGCTAAGAACATTAGTTTAAATGGTGCGATGATCATCGTAACCAGAAGTACTGTGAATTTTAAATTTTAAACTACACTACAGTAATAAGGTGCCAGCAAAGATATTGTGCTGCCTTGTGCTGTGATCTACACGTAAGCTGATCGTGTGCGGGACCGTATGCTGACCTGGGGTCTCTCACTTTGACCGTCCTGTGCTGTGAGTGACAACCCTGACGTGCAGACCTATGCTCACCGTACGTGGGCCGTATGCTGACCTGTGCTGTGAGTGTGCAGACCTTGCCCATCCTGTGCTGTGAGTGACAACCCTGACGTGCAGACCTATGCTCACCGTTTTTTAAAAGTATCGCTATATACGTACCCGTTAGATACGGAGTTTCTATATTTACTATGGCCTTTCTAACTTGTATCTCTTCGCCGTTCGCAGTTATTATGGTAGTATTTTATAATAGGTTGTAGCGTTTTAATATGTATATAAAATGTAAAAGAACTTGACAATGTTATATGTAACCTACGGTATAATTCATTATTATGATCGCATTATTTGATTTCATGATGTATTTAATATATATGCTTATAATATTATAATTAATGTGTAGATACTTTTGTGTACAAACTATTATTGTGTGGAAGTCAGTTCTGTTTGGTATAGATGTATTGTAAAAATAGATATAAACTATTTTGGTTGCACAAACCACGAAATTGTGATTAACTTTAAGGTATGTGAATGAAAGGTATAGACAAAATAACTCGGATTGTATTGTACATTTTTTTTCTTTTATTTTATTTATCAGGCAATTAAAGGATTAATCGCCTTAGGGTGGGAGTAGATGTTGTGAGCTATTTTGAGTGAAAGAGAGTGGATATGAATGAATTAAAATCTATTGTCGACAAATGGGTGTGTGTAGGCGTGTGTGTGTGTGTGTGTGAGCTCAGTGATGTTATTGTAAAGATAGGAATGAATGAACTCAAGTCAGTTAGGGGGAATCGTGAATGAAGGGAGCGAACACGGGGTGTGTAAGATAGGAAGACTGGACATTCGGGGTATGAGAGCTGAGCAGGACAGAGCTGTAGGGATTTTGATTGGTGATTCGGTATGTACATGTAAAATAAAGGTTGAACTGAAACCCTTGTGTCCAGCGTGTTAGTTGAATAAAGAACAGTGTAATATAATTATAACAGAGACCCTCTGTGGCAAAAAAAAAAGCCTTAATGTGTCCCCTCTTCACTGGGCCCCGCTTATACATGCTTTGCATTCGACTTTCTTTAAATGTATCTCTCCAACTAGTTCATTTAGCTATTGCCGTTTGGGATGGGGGGGGGGGGCGGCAAATAGAATATGGCGTGATCCGTTATAACTTCATTTTTTTACAAAATAAACTTTTGGTATTTACCATTATCGAAGTTCTCCCCCTCCCCATGTTTCCTTGTGTCTCAAGAATCTTTATTCCCTTGTTGTTTATTACTACCTCTGGTGTTTGGAGTCACATTATTACAAGTAACATTTTTACATGACGTGTACTTACTTCTTCTGGCACCCCAACCCCAATTTGTGAATCACTGATCGAGGTAAGAGTGAAAATGAACGAAAGGGAGATATTTTTCAATGCATATACGGGTACATTCATATTATTTACATATCTGTTTTTCTTATTCTCCCCCCACCTCTCCCACACAAACACCATTATCCACCCTCTTTCTCTCCCTCATGTACCCCTAATGTAAAAAAAACTAATATCCGTATGAATGTATGTATAGCCTATAATGTATTATTAGATGGAATGGGCTTTATTTTGGCTAGTTGAAAAAGCTCACCACAGAGATGAAGTACTCACCATGGGAGACAACCAGTATCGTACACACGAGAAACGTATACATTCTCATTGACGGAGTAGTCGTCCCTGCTGTTCCCATTTATCCTGCACCTGTTTGGCTCAAATTGTATCCGCCTGTTGTAGTTCTTTAATATTCCTTTTTTTTTTGTATGTTTGTTTTTTGTTTTAATGTACTTCAACTGCGAATTGTCTCCCTTACACACACGAGTGTTCTCCTCCCCTTGCTGTTCTGCCTCCAGTTCCTTCACATAGTTGTGATAGATTATAAGCGAACTTGATGGATGCTGCCTTTCTGTTTGTGACTGAAAATAGAACCAGAAACATAAGATGGGTGCTTGTTTTGTTTTGCTAAGTAGAATCCTTGGTTTTTTTTTCATCCCTAAATTTGTTTTCCTATTTTCACTATTATTGTGTTTTTTTTTTGTTTAAACCGATACATGTAATATATGCTGTAGTTGTTGTTTTAAAAATATACTTTTAGTGACATTCCCCCATTACCATATTATAATGATTTAACATTTTCAGACATTGGTCAAGTAGTACTATGGGCTGTTTTTGTGTGCCCTGTGTGTGTGTGGGGGGGGGGGGAGGTTCGGGTACTTTATTTAGGGGCGTAAACCTTATACATTATCATAATGATCTCGCGAAACTTCGCCAGGGTGATACTCTGGGACCGGGGGGGGGGGGGGAGGGGAGTTAATATGAGACATTGACGTTTAGACGGCCCCTTATATAACTACGCCGCGGCTGCCCAACGATATGGCAGCCACTGCACCACGACGAACGCTTCGGTAGTTATAAATTAAATTTTCTGAAAAGGAAAAGCCAGTAAACAAGGTTTTCTATTCGCCGTAACGTTATCTCCATTCTAGTGTTGCTGTGTTTGTTTTGTTGTTGTTTGTTTTTAGTTTTGTAGTTTAGTGTTGTTCTGCGTGCTGTCATCCAAGCATGTCAACTTCACGAACGTCCATTTGCACCCCCCCCCTTTTTCCCCAGAAATTTAATCCGCATGTAACAATGTTACTGCACAGAGCAATACGATGAAAATATTGCGAGAGGTAGGTTTTGTGTGTGTAACATCTGTTTTCTTTTTTTTTTTTTGGCGATCCGCTAGTTTGGCTGGTTAGAGTTGACCATTCCCGCTAGTTTGGCTGGTTAGAGTTGACCATTCCCGCTAGTTTAGCTGGTTAGAGTTGACCATTCCCGCTAGTTTGGTTGGGAAGAATTGACCATTCCAGCTAGTTTGGCTGGTTAGAGTTAACCATTCCCGCTAGTTTAGCTGGTAAGAGCTGAACATTCCCGTTGTAAAGTAACGGATGGTAGTGGCGGACTTGGTCGTATTGCTCCAGGGCTGTTAGTATCAAACTGTACACACAAGTGACAATTTGTATGACGCCGTTACATTCTTTCAGAGTTTAGAGTTTCATCAGATAACAAGTAGCTTTAAAAAATATTCTTGTATCATAACATTGTTTCTTTCGACCTCCCACCTCCCCTTTTTCTCTCTCACACACACATTTAACTTTGCTGGGCTGCGTGTTTGGAATATTTTACTGAGTGCCCCAGTTACAATAAACCACCCTCACTACCCCTCCCCTCTCTTGTTTTACCCAGCCCAAACAACGTGTTGGGCGTTTTGTTGTTGTTGTGGTTGATTAGGAAACCAACCAGAGGCTCTGTATGCCTTTATGTAGCTTCAGTTGCGATGCAGGGACCGATTCAACGTAGGCCTATTTGTGCTGATACATTGGTTAGGGGCTCTTTTGGTTGACTTTTCCTTCTAAATCGAGGCCTCATTGAACGTGGCCATTGTTTTTCAGCACCTCCCATCTTCTTTACTTTACACATCAAAATGGAAGTATATGGTGTAAATACAGTAAAGTGAGCCATGTCAGACCATTTAGTCCCAGTAGGGCTGGCGGTCGAGTTTTTCTGGACGTGGCATGCGAGAGGCACACTTTCCGGTGATATTTGACTTCAAAGCTAGACAGACTTGAAGAAGAAAGGGGAGGGGGGGGAGCTCCATAAAGTCAAAAACAACGAGACTTTAAACGAGGATTTGAACCCTGACCCTTAAAGGTAACTGTCCAATAAAACAATATATTTTTCTTTGCGCTGTGTTCACTGTGTCATACATCTATAAGAGATACATGCACGCATAACTAGGTTTTATAATATGATCATAAGGTACAATAGAAAACCGACTTTGATAATGCGATAGTGGTTACAATAGAATGGAAGTATAAGGGACTTAGAAAAAAGAAGGCCCTTATGACATCCTTGCGTGTCGTCTTTCTTCTCTGGTCTGTTACATAGAAAGGGAGGTTTGGGCTGGGGGGTGGGGGGTCCCAAGGACAGACAATGCCTTTCTTTATTGTACGCTTTACTAGATGTATCTACATATTGCATGCTGGCGTTTTATGACATACACTACACACACGGGCATCTATATCATATATATAAATAATACACTACTGTATATGTGTGTGTGTATTTGTTGGTGTTAAATAAGACTAAGAGTGAAAAGTCCTTGTCTTTATTCTATGTTCTTTATTACAAGGGACAAAAGCTGTAATTCGATATTTATGACAAGATTTGAGCAATGCAAAATTAATCGAAGCGCTATACTGTTAATGCAGCGGGGGGCATTATTGGTTGTTACAAAACTTGTGTCAGATCTGTATATGTGTATGAATATTGGTTGTTACAAAACTTGTGTCAGATCTGTATATGTGTATGAATATTGGTTGTTACAAAACTTGTGTCAGATCTGTATATGTGTATGAATATTGGTTGTTACAAAACTTGTGTCAGATCTGTATATGTGTATGAATATTGATTGTTACAAAACTTGTGTCAGATCTGTATATGTGTATGAATATTGGTTGTTACAAAACTTGTGTCAGATCTGTATATGTGTATGAATATTGGTTGTTACAAAACTTGTGTCAGATCTGTATATGTGTATGAATATTGGTTGTTACAAAACTTGTGTCAGATCTGTATATGTGTATGAATATTGGTTGTTACAAAACTTGTGTCAGATCTGTATATGTGTATGAATATTGGTTGTTACAAAACTTGTGTCAGATCTGTATATGTGTATGATTATTGGTTGTTACAAAACTTGTGTCAGATCTGTATATATGTGTATGAATATTGGTTGTTACAAAACTTGTGTCAGATCTGTATATGTGTATGATTATTGGTTGTTACAAAACTTGTGTCAGATCTGTATATGTGTATGAATATTGGTTGTTACAAAACTTGTGTCAGATCTGTATATGTGTATGAATATTGGTTGTTACAAAACTTGTGTCAGATCTGTATATGTGTATGAATATTGGTTGTTACAAAACTTGTGTCAGATCTGTATATGTGTATGAATATTGGTTGTTACAAAACTTGTGTCAGATCTGTATATATGTGTATGATTGGCAGGTGTGTTGGTATAGGACTTTGTCTGGCTTATTGGTAGGCCTATACCGGTAGCGTTCATATCTTATTTATTGGTATACATTTATATCAGGTTTATTGGTAAAAATCTATATCAAGTTTATTTGTATACATTTTTGTCAGGTTTATTGATATAAATCTATATCAGGATTATTGGTATAAATCTGTATCATGTTTTTTTGGTATATCAGGTTTATTGGTATTAACAAGTATTAGGCCTATGTATTTTAAAAAGAGATTTAGAACTATGGTTTGGGTTGCGAAGCCAGAAATTTTTTCCAGGGGGGGGGGCTGAACTTTCGCGTGACAAATATTTACAAAATTTTTAGCGAATTTAATGCATATTTTTTTAAAAAGTTGAAAACAATATTTTTTTTCAATTCAGGGGGGGGGGGGGGGCCTGACTGGCGTAGAATACTATTAGAAACATCTATCTGCATTTATTGGGTAATATAAAATTACGGCGAAACCAGTGCTAAAAACTTTTTTTTTAGAGATTGAATTACAGTCGAAGATAAAAGCAAGCACGCCCCCAGAAGTTCTTGATAGACATTGTGCTTTTCTAGCACCTGAGATTAGACATTTTCACTGTTTCGTACATTTAGTTTCGTACATTTAGTTTCGTACATTTAGTTTCGTACATTTAGTTTCGTACATTTAGTTTCGTACATTTAGTTTCGTACATTTAGTTTCGTACATTTAGTTTCGTACATTTAGTTTCGTACATTTAGTTTCCCTGTTTCCAACCTTTTTTTTGTTGTTGTTTCAACTAATTTTACGTTCCGTGATAATGAATTATAGGAAACACATTTCTTCTCATTTTTTATTTAAACTCTATGAATGAAACCAATTTCAAACAAGATTCTAAATTATCAATCTCGAGCAGAAGATGTGTTTATTTTTTAGTTTTCTTTCGTAGTTTCGTTCCCCCCCCCCCACCCCTTTTTTTTTATTCTTCCCCCAATGTGGAGTAAAATGGAGAAAAATTATCAGATTACATTTGTTTTTAAAATAAACAAGTTTTCTCGATTTTTAAATAACATGTAGGATTCTGATTGCTGTTATTGTTTCCCTGTGCCCGTTCCGAGGGAAACTACTAAAGCGCTGTTGCTGAAGATGCCAATAAATTCTTCATTTAATTTGTTAGGTTGTTATGAAAAGATGGGTGTTATGTGTGTTTGTGATTGCATTGCGTGTCCTAGAAATGTATGGTCCTGCTGATTTTGAATGATTCTCAAGTTGTGGTGGTTGCCGATGTCTTCTCGGTGTGACTTTTGCATGGTGTTGCCCTTTGGAATGGTGTGGGGAGCATTATATGTTGTAGTTGTTAGTGTGCGTTATGTTACATGTTCTTTTGGTTGATCTGGGTGTTGAAACGTTCGTTAATAAGTTAATCATCGAGTTTATTGCAAAGACTTGTATGAACTCTAACCATGATTACCATTTAACACTAGGCTACTTGATTAGTCCTTACATGGAACATGATCAACCTGTCTTTCACAGACACATTGTACGACCTGCTCTTATCTATTCTTTGCATTTTGATCTATAGTTTTAAATGCAGTTGTTTTTTGTTTCAAGTTGTTATTTTTCTTGACATGTTATGGTAACCCATTCTATGCCCGAATGCCACTCGTGATGAAAGACAATTTTTAAGAATTCGCCAATCTATATCTAATAATATTAAACGAGAAAAAATTGGGGGTTTGTTTGTTTGTGTGTTTGTGTCAGCGTTCTCGAAAACGGGCCCTACGATTTTCGCGAAAACTGTCCTATTGATGTATTCTGGTGAGAAAATGCGTTTTAGATCAATCTCATTTCATTTGAACCACTGCTTGACCCTCAATTTTTGGAAAAACCACTGACCATTTCTAAAAATAGATTTTAAATTGGGCTAAAAGAAAAAAAAAAGCATGTCATTGGATTCCCCATATAGCGCGATCGCGTTCAATACAACTCTTATGACGTCATAGCCAAGACGACTTTTATTTAGTATCCGCGTTTCGGTAATTCCCGTTTTAAAGCATTTAAATCGTTACCATTTTCGCCGCGCAATGAAATAAAATCAGCATGACATTGTATCATCAATAAAAAAAAAAGTTAAGTTATGTTTTAACTTTGTATTTTGCACTCCAATTAGTTTTTAATATGCTTCTTTTAAACTAAAAGTGAGCTTTCGTAAACATCTTTTAACTACCTACATGCTCTATACACCACGTGTTTACGATTTGTGGCGATGCATTCTTCTACACATATATTATTATTTGTATTCACGGATACACTAGATAGTTTATGTTTCTGAGATAAGTAAGATTTAAAGCTATTATCAATATCTTTTTTTCTATCCTTTAAATGTGTAGTTAATTTATGTTTAAAACTAATTTATTTTTGCACTGGTTGATTGTAGTGTAAATAAACAGATTTAAAAAATGCCAGACTAGACTCGGACCACGGATGAGCCTAGGACGCAATAATCTTCTTTATAGATGGAGCGTCTATAATGTATAAGATTAGATAAGATGGGGTAAGATTAGTTTGATAGTTTATATTATGATTGAAAGAGTCCAAATTGATTTAGGGCCTAACCCTTAGCCTACCGATACATCAAACAATTAGGGTACTATTAAAGTTGTGGAATACATTAAAACTTATATCGTTAATTGCATAGTTATGATGGTAAGTAATTTATACAGTCTTTAAAGTTATAACATTTACAACTTCAGGAAAATGCTTGGCAGACGAAAAAAGAATAATTATATTATAAACTTGAAAAAGAGAAAGGCATGGACACAAGCCTATGTAGCACCCCAGGGCAAAAGTTTCAGCGGCGCACACTTGCATACTGTAACTGCTTCATTTAATACTATATTTAGGTAATGTCTGCCGCCAACCCCCCCCCCCTTTAGAAGTGTAGCCCCGAGCATATGCCCCCTCTGCTTCACCCCCCCCCCCTATGTGAGGCCACTGCTGATGATAGTGCAGAAGCAGCAATATTTCAAAAATTATTTCTTGCATGACTCCGGAGGATAAAAATGATTAGTGGATACAAATGTAAAACCAAACTAAGCAGCCTATCTAAGGTGCTTTAACAACAATTAAAGAATAAACAAATGTGTAGATTACAGCAACTAGAAAATGAAACTATAGATGAGACAGAAACGAGATTGGATTATCAAAGAAAGCGTAGGACAAAACAATTAGAGGAAGGAACTGCAAAAGAACGAGAAAGACAATTGGAAGAAAAAAGAAAGCGGAGGAAAAAACAACTAGATAAGGAACTTAAATTTATGTTTCGCATTGGCTTCGTTTAACGTAGATGATGATCGGACAATCAATAGTCACGGAATCTACAGCTTCATAGCAGCAGGCCAAGTCTACCAGAAGATGAATATGGCAGTAAATCCAACACAAAATGTTAAGGATGAATTTTAAAAGTCCACAATACGAACAGATGTACTTCTTAGATTCAGATGACGCCGTCACCGAGCAACTGAAACTTCCACTCAATCATGAAATCAGTCAATCTCTTATTAATTCATTGGAACAAATCATTAGATCAAGCAACTCTCTTGCACAAACTTTTATGATGATGAGAGAAGTGGAAGAAAAGGTCAACCGTCATGCTACTGAAGAAGGACATGCACCACCGTATGTGCGGCTTATTTTCACATCGCCAGAAGGATCCGTATGAAAAAATAATAATGCACCTTTATCCGGCGAAGTATGTACTGTCGTTACATTAAATTCAGATCAAAGCAATCCAGATAACGAAATGGTGGTTCATAAGCGTGTCCAAAAAAAATTTACTTTGAAGAATTTAGACAGCCGCGTAGAGCCTTTTACTTACCCGCTGTTTTTTTCTAAAGGGAGATTAGGCTTCTCTGTTGATATGCCTATAAAAACGTCTTATGCGAGCCGACAGCACCTTACACGCTTTGAAATGACCCAGTACCGTATTGCTTTTCCACCCCATCTTACCAAAAACCTACATTCTCAAGCTGACTGTGTGTGGTTCCTGATATGCGAGAAATTAAATTCAATGCCCTGCATTTTGGAGGCCTTTTTTTTTCAGCTAATAACAGCTTATCAATGGGCATTAATTAAATTTTATCATTAAGTAATTGTTCCTTTGAAAGCCCTTAAAGCAGATTACAATAGATATTGCAATGAAAAAGAAAAGAGATGACTACAAAATACATTTGTAGGCCCATACCTGATTTAATATACTCCCTGTAAATAGTAGTCTAAATTATATTATGCATGTATCTTATTGTTTACAATTTCTCTATTGTTTTAAAGATCTTTGATGTTAAATATATGTATCAAATATTCTAACAATATTATTAATTTCACCCTATAAAGACCGATCTCAGATCGGTCACCCCGATATTAGACAATCTAAACACCCACCTCTTTATAATCTTAATGATTATATTAAAGAACTTAATGACCTATCCATGCTTGAGTAACTTACATAGTTAAAAAATAGGACATTTTTTAAATGAGGCTGTTAAAGTATGTTGTTAGTATTATTTTCTTCTTTTTTTACACGAATTCAAGTCTGGTATTAGTGTCCAATTAAACAAGCGGACCAATATTGACATTTTAAAAGCAAAACTAAAAACACATTTATTCGATCTATTTTAATACCATAGCGTAGCCTAAACGTAAAGCGCATTCGGAGACTAATTGTAATGAATAGCGCTATATAAATATCTAATTTGTTGTGTTGTTTCATTGCAGTTGTTGTTTTTTTCATTAGTATCTTACAGTAACATTATTACATTTATAATTATTGCTTGCTTACCTTTCCTAATAGTAAAAATAAAAAAACAAACAAAACAACGAAACAAATAGTTTTGTTTTAAGAAATAGTCCGAAACGAATTCCAACGTAAGGAGAAATAGAACATGTCCTTGGTGTACTAGGTCTCTTACTACTACAAGCGAGAAAAGGCAAAATGTTTTGTGTGGTGTTTTTTTTTTTATCGTCTGCTAGACGTCTTGGGTGAAAAACACTTCGCGAACAGCACCTACCTAAATAACTCGGCGTGTGTCTGGCGCAACTGACTTGAGAACGTAGCCGCACACGGAAGAAATGTTGGCTATATGAATTATATGAGAAGAAAAGTGAAACGAATGACATTGGTTTATATAGAGTAATGCAAATCACAATAGGGCGTTTATTATCATCATCAATAAATATAATTACCGTGAGTTGTTTTTATGTTTGTAAATTTAATTAGCCTATATATATATATATGTTTGTTCGCAATAGGTTCCTATGCCATTTGATCGATCGGCACAAAAGTTAAATGTATATACACTGGAAACGTCACCCAAAAGAAATTTTGATTATCTAAACAATATTGCTTAATTCGTTAATTTTTTTTTAAATAAACTTAGACTTTTACTAAACTGAGCGCCATTTCAGAATGAAGTGCCTTTGAAATGCTTTCACGTTATGGCGGTTTTTTTTTGGGGGGGGGGAGACTGGGTTTTCTCGTTTTGTGAAATATTATTGTCTACTTTTTTGTATTATATACTTTTTTTTTACTGTTTGGTATTTGTATTTGTTTTTCCTTTTGATAGTATTATTGTTTGTTTAATATTATTTATAAGAAGTCAGAAGCTTGACAGCAAAATCCATATGCATGTTCCATGGCCAGCCGACCGTAAACAAAAAAAAAAAAAAAAAAAAACTAAATACCGACAGAAACGTTATCAATACAGTTTTTATTGTTTATTTTTTTTTCTTTCTTTTTACTTTTAACAAAACTATTGTAATCATTCGTTTCTCCGTCATTTTGACGGGCATAACTCCTAGTAAAATACCGGCATATCAAACGATGAGAGTAACAACAAATAAAATCAGATCGATTATTTCAAATCTTAAAAGCAAAGAGAAGTATGAAACTAAAGGAAGCTTTATTGTAAAAAAAAAAATATGTATTTTTGGACATGGGAGAAGGGGTGGTTTCAATAAGTAAACAAGTATGAAAAGAATCCCCCCCTTTCAAGACTATCGTAGTCGATTAGGCAAATGAGCCTCGGCGCAGAATGAGACACCGCGGGGCCAACACAATGCCTGGCCACCTTTCAATAATTTTGATAGACTTGGCGACGCCTTCTGAAATACGACTTCTTTTTAACCAAGATTTGTAACCCTAGAACTTTGTAAAGATAATCCAGCACTTTGCATCTAGTCCCACTGTCTTTTATCGTTATCCTGGTGAAAAACATTACACATATTACATTCTTATCTGTTTGGTGATTTATTTGTGACATAATGAATTTACGTCTATTTTTGAAAAAGAAATTATCATTGGCGTTTGTCATGGGGCGCGCCGCTCAGTTTTTACCCTCATCCACCCCCCCCCATCCCGGGGCCACACTGTTCTCTTTCCCTGTCCATTTATCCAACTCAAGACTGTAACTATAACACGAGTAGATTATGAAAAAAATGTGCACGCATTCTTTGATTTCAATTTTCTCTCTCGCCATCGGATTAGAGAAGTGATTATACTGTCCCCGCCCCCCCCCCCCCCCCGCTGGTTTAAAGTTGGGGATTAACTTTTCACATCTATGCCCTTAAGGGAGTAAAAACATTAGGGGGGGGGGAGCCTCTCACGTCTCTTCTATGTTCCTCTCGTGTGAAATTGTAGTAGACAAGAAGGTAAGATGCATCTAGAATATCCTAGATATGCATCACACAATTATACTCTAACACTGATACTTTGGGGGGGGGGGGGGGGGTTGGCGTGGTTGTTTCGTGGCATAGTTGTTTTCCCCCATCATGCCTTGGGGTTGTGTAAATGTTTGGTATGAATGGGGAGATGGTTTACTGTTTAAAATTTAATTTACTGTGTCTCGGTTTTAGGATGCGGTGTCTACCATACCAAGCTCTGCAGTCATTAAAGGTCTCTAGCTAGTAAAGGTTTATAGTAAGGATGTTAATACTTTTTTTTTGTGTGGCTCTTTTATGTAAGTTTATATTGGTTGGATAATAAAATTAAGGTCAATGCTTAGAAAAGAGGCTAACCGCACACACGCACTCCACCCTGTCGAGTTTCAAGTAATATTTTATGCTTGTTTTACATCAAATTCTCAATTCATTTTGTAAATGTCTTTTTATGAACTCTCAATGGGCCGTATTGCTGCTGAGAGTTAACACCCTTGCCCCTTATACAAGTCAATATTTTATGACTGACTTGTAATTTACAAGGGGCAAGGGTGTTAACTCTCAGCAGCAATACGGCCCATTGGAGAAAAATCAAAGGTAGAGCTAGTAAGTGTGATAGTCTTGACTAGATTTCTCTATCTTACAGGTCGAGCGCTGGAATTAGTCATCCCCATAGAGATCTGGATATTGCGCCTAGTCCGGCCAAGTCCCTGTACGAACCAACAGAATATCGGTTCTCCCCTTTTAACTCGCACATTCTTAACATGGCGAGTTGGGGTTTAAACATAACAAATACGCCCCATGGTGTCTCTCTCCATCTTTAGTTGTGTCCACCATTGTAGTAGATCCATTGTTAACTCATTTTCCATTATTGTATCTCCGTTATACTTTTTTTTTAAATAGATTTATTTTGTGCCTTTTTGTTAATGAACGTGGTTTACTTTCATCTGTTTTGCTCCATTGAACCTTAACTTAACAGACTGAAACTAAAAACGTAACTGTGAAATAGATTTTAAAATTAGACGAATTTGAATTATACTCGAATCTTTACATTTCTGATAGATTAGTATAAATATATACTGTACATATTCAATCCTTTGTGGTTGCTGGTGGTTTTTTTTTTTATAAAAGGTAAAACCACTTATTATAATAATGTTGGAAGAAAGAAAAAAACACACTACACCTAGAGACTTAGTTTCATAAAAACCCTATTCTCCACTTTTTTTTTCTTCTGCCCCTCCCTTCTTTCTTTGCCCTTCCGCCCTCTCTTTTTGCCACACCCTCCCTACTGAGCTCGTTTTTCGATCAAGGGGAAGTAAACGTGCTCAATACGGAGTCTATCAACCATCCAAATCTACGGGCCTTTGATCACAGTCACGACAGTAAAGTGTTGGCTGCAGACTGGAAAGGGGGAGGGGGGGGGGGGCGACCCATGCTCTCGAAAACTAATTAGGGTACCTGTTTTGTTCTATATGGTGGCTGAACAGGCCCCCTACTATGTTAGTGTTGGGGTTTGGGATGAAAAGTTTTGGGGATTAGGGACAAGTGGATGCGGTAGAGTGTCCTTTTTTTGTTATTATTATCGTTGGTACCGGTACATGTTTATAGGTCAGTGTTATCTTCGCTACTGGCGGTTTGAAACTGTTTCAGTGAGCTTAACTACAATTGAAATTGACCTGTTTTTTAGCACACACAAAAAAACATATTTTCAGAATATTGAGTTAATTATCGCATTTTATTGCATTATTGTAGTAGCCAGGAAGTACTATAATGTCATTGGGATGCGTCTTTATCTAGGAAGTACTTAAATATCCTTTAGGATGGGTGGATAAGTAATTACGTACTCTTTTATGAACAGGCAAATCCACGTGGAGGGGCTGAGCGGGGCAACAACCCACCCACTGTCATTTAAAAAAAAATAATTTCAAAGTTGAGTAAAAAAATATTTTTTTTACTAAATTTACAGCAACAAAAAAGTAGGGCCCAAATGTTTGTCATGCAAAATTTAATCCGCTTCCACAACAATCCTGGCTTCGCCCCTGTTTATAAAGAGTCAGTAAGCAAGTACTGCTTTATTTTGAGTTAGTTAGCAAATAAGTTGGCATATTATCTGTGTATGAATTTACAAAAAAAGAAAGCCTTTGTCTGCCCTAGTGTCGTATGCATTTTTCAAAATGCTCTTACATTTGCGAGCAGAGTGTGCTGAACTAATCCGATATTTTCTCAAGCAGAATGGATTACAGCTGTCAATACCTTGCATTTTCCCCACTCGACTTTCACCTCAACAAATGTCAGACTAAACTTAAACAAGAACAAATAAACAATGGCGTCGAATGTTTCGTTTTACCTTTTCTTCTTATTTGCTATCCAAAATCAATTTATACACGGATACACAAAACAATGCATATAGTTATGATTGTCTAGACTAGTGGTCGGAACCTTAGGCACGCGTGTCAATCTTAGCACGCAGGGCGATTTTCTATGGCACGCGGAAGACCCCTTTAAAAGGCAATTCAACTGTCTACTACAAGAAAAGAGCAGCATGTCTTTTTGGGCTGTTGGCACGATGAATGAATTAGAAATCCTAATTTGGCCACACTATTATCAGAAGGTTGCTGTCTAGAGCAGTGGTTCTCAACATGTTGTTGTCTTTTTATGTCATCCCTTGAACATAATCTTCCCTTACGAGTCACTTACGAGTACCCACTAATTTTCCGTACCGAACCACCGATCCCCTCAAGATTATTTTAAAATATTTGAGCAAAGCACAATCATTTTCATCAATGTAGTACACTTGTGTAAAAAAAAATTAAGCTTTTATAATAGGTTTCTTATTTACAATCAACGCGTAATAGAACTATAACCCGCATTGACTTTTTATTAAAGAACAACACCATTCAATCAAGTTGACAAGTTGTTTGCATTCCCATTCCCCTCCCCCTACTCCCCCAGTGATCGCCTCGGGAGGGGGGCGGGGAGTAACACAGGCGGGCAACCCCTAGACAATGGAACACTTAAGAGGTTAAACTCAAAACTTTTTTTCTATATTATTTCACCCAAAGAAAGAAAATACACACGCACAAAAGCGAAGTTAAAGTATAGGATCAAAATGAAACAACCGCTAAAATCAAAGTTTCAGGTATCAACCCTTTTTGTGCCCAATTTTGTATTTTGTATTTATGTCGATCTAATTGTGGCCTACGTTATTATTGTAGCAATTTTTTTTAGGTATGGGATTTTTTAATTTTGTATTTAGGTAATTGTACGTTATTATTATTTTTGAGGGAAGCACTTTTTTTTCTTCAAAATGATTGCATGTAAATAAATGTAAAGCGTAATAGACTAAAGATTTATGTAAAATACGATTTAGTCGCGTTTAAACAAATAAAGAACATTGTGGTTATTCAGTCGTTTTAGCTTATTCAAAATTGAAATAAGTTATAAAAGTTTACGCAGTCATATCTCTGCCAACGCTGGCAAATTGCAGAATTTCTTGTCTGGTACTGTCTAGAACCAACCATATAAAGTAATGTTACACACACACAAACACACAAACACACACACACACACAGTAAAACCATAGAATAAATACCTAATAATTGTTAGTAAAACATTATTTTATGGGTTGGGGGGGTGAAATTTTGTTAAAATCTCTGTTGCCATCGGCAACACGTCTATGTACCAAGTTTCACCTTTATAGGATGACGCAAGATTTGGGTCAGTTAGCCTGTCGAAGTTAATATCAAGGATCTTTACCATCAAAATAATATATCGAGCTAGGAGAAATGTCGATGGGGCATAATTTATTCTATCTATTTTTTTGTTAAATATATTTTGGTGGATCCTTTATGAAATTTTGGCGGAAAAAGGAAAACCGCTTATTTGATCATAAGCGTTTCTTGGTATCAAGAGTTTACATTTTACGTTTAGGCCGCGCGTTTATAGAAGTATGTTTGAATAGGCGGTTTATAGATGGTGTTCGGAGATGGTGTTCAACGCAGGGTGTTTGAACATGGGGTTCATTAGATTTAAATGAGTAAACTTTACTACGCATCGGAAAAGTCTGTGGTTCAACTAAAAAAAAAGAAATAATAATAACCAAAGGTGCAAGAATTTGAGGATTTAGAGTTTTACGGTACAATCTATGATTGGAGAATTTCGACTGGGACCTTGGCTGTATCTGATATATCTTGTCTTTGTTGTGTTAGAGTTTGTTGTTGTGTGCATACTTATCCGTGGTGCTGTGGGTTAACTTGCTTGACCCCAAAAAAAAAAAAAACAACGTTGCACCCAATTCATGTACACCGCTCCTGAAGGGAAATATGAATCTCACATTTTGCTGAGACAGCTTTTAAGACAACAGCAACAACAGTTATTCTGCCAAAAGATGTCCTTTGTGTTTCTCAAGTATTATATATGTATATTTCATGAATTTCCAGTCGAATCAGTTTTTTCTTTAGCCCCACACTCCGTCTCTCTCTCCCCCGCTGCTGTTTTATCTGAGTCATCAGGGGGTTAAGTTTTATTGAGTCGTGAAGTTCTTTTGTTGGGAAGTCTTCTTCGTAGATTTCATTCATTGTTTCCACCTGGATTGACACTTTGTTGCTGTATTCAGTCTCTTTTCTTGTTTTTCTCTCTTTCACTTCTTTCCGTATCTCCCTATTTCTCTATTCTGGTTGGGCCCTGTAATATTGTTTTGACAAGACCCTTCGATCTTGTAATGTGGAAATACCACTCTAGTTTGTTATTCTTCTGTTTCTTCAATCTGTTATTCTTCTGTTTCTTCAATCTGTTATTCTTCTGTTTCTTCAATCTGTTATTCTTCTGTTTCTTCAATCTGTTATTCTTCTGTTTCTTCAATCTGTTATTCTTCTGTTTCTTCAATCTGTTATTCTTCTGTTTCTTCAATCTGTTATTCTTCTGTTTCTTCAATCTGTTATTCTTCTGTTTCTTCAATCTGTTATTCTTCTGTTTCTTCAATCTGTTATTCTTCTGTTTCTTCAATCTGTTATTCTTCTGTTTCTTCAATCTGTTATTCTTCTGTTTCTTCAATCTGTTATTCTTCTGTTTCTTCAATCTGTTATTCTTCTGTTTCTTCAATCTGTTATTCTTCTGTTTCTTCAATCTGTTATTCTTCTGTTTCTTCAATCTGTTATTCTTCTGTTTCTTCAATCTGGCTATTTCTATTCTTTTTATTACTCGTCTAATTTTGTATTTTACTGTTATCTAGCCGCTAGCCACTGACACAAATTTGCGGTTATTTATCGATGAAATATTAGAGCGAAATAAGCCAAGAACCTTTATTTCAAACTAAATTTATATAGCATTTAGGATAACTAGATGAGTAATTATCAACCCAATCGGCAATTCATAGCAATGTAGGATTAATTACATCTTTCCCCCCCCCCTTCCCCCCCCCTTTGCCTACCCTTTTTACATACATAGAGAAGTGGTGATGTCAAGGGTCACAGATGAATAATGTCTTTCTCTCTCTCTCTTGTTTTTCTTCTTACTTTGACCTTTTTCTTATATTTCGTCTATTAAGTAAATCGTCGACGTGTGTTTTTTTTAACTTTTTATTCTGTAGTCTGTCTAAATACGCCACCGTGCATAAAATTACCAGCAGCTGCCGTCTGTAGTCTGTTCAGTTGACAAATTATCACTTGTCTACTGGAAGACGTGTCTGATGAACCGAACACTAAGTTGTCCTCCTCTCTCAGAGGGCATCTACCTTGTAGACTTGTGTGTGAGAGGGGAGAGGGTATGCAGTCAGGACTTTCGATCATAGGTGTTGCCGCGAGCAACTCTGCTGTGCATAACTTTTTTAAAGGATTTTTAATGATGTTCTAATCCCATAATCAGAAATAATGTTTCAATGGTCAGTCTCTACTTCCTTCAACCAAATCCACTCCAGTGGGGTCTGTTGTAAGTTTTGAATACTTACTTCCTGAACACTTCAATTCATAATTATAGACCCAGTGATGTGACAGTTGACTATCTGATGGTTTCAAGCCAGTTTTATGTGACATAGAAGCCAATGTGATCAAATAATTTATGTGACTCGTAGACTCAACTCAATGTTTCATTTCTTTTCCATTTCTTCCATTAGAAAATGGCCAAAAAGAAAGGTCGTGTTGGTCAAAAGAAAGTTCAAGGTCAGAAGGCCAAAACTGCCATGAAGGCGAAGAAAGCGGCCAAATCAAAAGCCAAAGAAAGAAAAAACAAAGCTGTGAAAACAAATTTAAAGAAGGTAAAAATTTAGTTTAGGATTCTTGTATTGTTCATGTATAACAGTATACTAAACTTGACTAAACACTCAGATTCCTGTCTGATGAATGATGAACTTGGAATTGGGCTTTAACTACACAACAGCGAACAAATTAGAATTTCATTTTTAATTAAGTTAATTATCACTCTGAATTTGTAGACCATGTTGGACTAGTGAAGAAGCAGTCTAATTTTTGTTTTCGGTTTTGAAGAAGAGGTCATGGCACATTTTTTATAAGACAATTAATTAATTTAACTCTGTAACAAGACCAAGGCCAAAAGCAAAGGGAATTTAAAGGGAGAATCGTCAAACGCGATTTAATATTTAAAAATGAACGTGTAAATGATTATCATCCTATTTATTTGCATTTATACCAAATACAATATTTATTACTAAACTTTCACATTTATGGTAATTATTTTGTAAACATTATCACTTGGCTGTCAAGATGATGATCTAGCAACTACTTGTATTGATTATAATTTGTTCTCAGTTATAACTGAGATTTACTTTTATTTGCATCTGTTATTAGTCAACACTATCGTTCAGCGGAATTGATACATAGTAATCATACAAACTGGGTAGTTCATGTAATGTTTAAGTATTGTGCATATAATTTTTTAGTCACATAATATTTATATTATTTTCAAATACTTTTTACAGTTTGGTCATTATAAAGTTATAAGTTGTAAGCCCGTTAGCCTTTTATAAAAGAAAAATAAGGAACATAATGCTAGAAATATTAGCTCAAATAAAACTGGCTAATTATTTCCCTTTAATTCAAATATAAACTGGCTAATTATTTCCCTTTAATTCAAATATAAAGTTTCTTTTCTAAATTTGATTCAATAGTGATATCAAACAAGTTATGTTTTGTAAAATAATAAAACAAATATTACTGACTAAGTATTATTTCTTTATATAATTCCACCATTATGGTATTCAGTACAAGATTTAATTAGAGAGAAAGAATTAATTTACGTTAAACAGTTGTAAATAAACATTACATGTACCTGCATTAATTGTTTGTCCATTTAACCATAAGGAGTTTCTCTTTTTAACATTAGCCTAATATTACCAATTGTAACAATTGCATAATATAATGCTATTAAAAAGTCTCTTATATTTATTAAATTAATAAAACCAAATTTTGTTTTAGAATAATTTATATTTATGTTTAATTATAGAAGATGAGCATAAAACACTTTTAAATGTGATTAGTCTGCATCAATTAATGAGCGCCTTGTCTTCGCTAATTTATAATGGCAGATACTAATTACCTAAGTCATTTCTGAGTAGTGACCTCTTTGTGTGCTTAACACAGCTTTCATGTGCAATAAATACTGTTCACAAGTGTAAGTTGAACCAAAAGCTGAAAGTAGAGCGAATGAATGCCTGCCAGTTGAGAATAGCAGATGACTTTCCTAAGCATATTCCTTCCAGATTTTCCTGCAATTGGCATTTTGATGCCCATTGTTTTTGGATGTATAAAAATCAACTGGCAGCGTTTTAGAATCGTCAGTATGCCTCCACTTAAAATACATCTACATAAAAGAAGGTTGTATTAAGATCAAGTCAGTTATGCTTGATGAGGCATGAAAAAATGCGTTTATTAATTTGAAAGTTTAGAAAACTCCGCTTTGAGTGTTTCAAACTATATACTAAAAAGCCCAACTATATATCTTAATATATGCCTTAATAAAGGGAAGTACTAATAGTTAAATGTTTTAAAATTGATTTCACTCAAGATGTGAGGAAATCCATTTCAGTGATCTAACTGGCCAAGTGCTGTTTGACACCAGTCTTTGTCAATGCGTTCAACTCACTGAAATGTGTCGCTATGTCATTCAGAAAATTCGGCTTTAACAGTCAGTTTTTCTCATTCAGAATCGGAAAATCAATTTTTTAAAAAACACGTATGGAGGCATCTTGCGTGCCATTGAAAATCGCTCTGCGTGCCAAGTTTGGCACGCGTTCCTTAGGTTGCCGACCCCTTCCAAAGATATTAGAGTAATAGTAATTAAGGACATAATGTAAGTTTAAAAAGAAAACCTCTTACAACTGTGAACACTATACCTATACTATGTGAACACCTGGCAGTTCTCTGAGCTGTA
The DNA here is from genome assembly GCA_949126835.1 of Anisus vortex. Lineage (NCBI taxonomy): Eukaryota > Metazoa > Mollusca > Gastropoda > Planorbidae > Anisus > Anisus vortex. Next base: position 32,837,404 of record OX421499.1, read on the forward strand.
GTCATTACTATTTGTGTCATATATATTATCCTATATATTGGAAAAGTTTGAATAAAAATTATATATATATTAATAAGTGTGTCTTATTGAGCAAGTGTGTCTGTGTACACAGATAAACTTTGACAACGCCAAGAAGACCAACATTCTCAACGCTGAAATCACTAAAGTACTCCTGGCACCAGCCAAACTGAAGGTTCCTTCCACTAGCCAAGCTTCTGCATCAAAGGTAGATCTGTTTTATTTTGTACATTCATTCATTAAACTACTAGCCCACCTTTTAGTGGCAAACATTTGAAAAACATAATTACACATTTGCACAAAATAAAGATTTCAGGAATTACAAACAAGGTCCTCAGTTGAAAGTGTTGCAGCTGCATGTTGAGCTCTGAATTTCTCTGGTACAAATCTATGGAATTCTGAGACAAAAAGAGTCCCTTTAAGTGGGAAAGACTTTTCTCTACCTCAATTACTAGTGGCTGTCTATCTTACAACTACCCTTACATCTGCCACTGACATTTATGGCAAAAGCGCACTGAGCATGCCATGATGTACTAGCATGGAGAGATGAACTCTATATATAGCCATAACCACCTTAAGCAGCAAATCGAAATATGTACCATAACACAATGTTTTACTGAGCTAATCAAAATATAAAGTTGGTAAAGTATCCCTCTGGACCAATTTGATCCATGGGGCCGGTGAGAGGCAGCGTTCACCAGTTTTTGTGGTCACTGCATACTTGGAGATTGCGTGGCCAGCACAGTCCTCAGCCGCCTTTACTTTGTCCCAACTAAAGTCAGGTACCCATCAGAGGTGGGTAAACTCAAGGGACATCCTCCAGGCCCGGGAACAAATTCTAGCCTTCACCAGGATTTTAACCCAGGACCTTCGGTAGGCCAGTCGAACCCGCTGCCCCACAGTCACAGTGTCCCATAATGAAACTATAGAAACCTGAAAACTGTATTTTTAAAAGTGTTTTTTTTTTAAATTATTGTTCACCTGTTGTTGTTTGTGGTCAAATATCTTCCAAAACATATCAGGGCATCCTGGGAATCAGTTTTGTCACTTGCTGTAATTGAACGCCCAATCTTAGTTACACAAAATAGTTTCAGATATTTATTAGAACTTTCTGTTTTTTTGTTTTGTTTTTTGTGGTTTTTGTTTTTTAAATAATAGATTTTTTTCTCTCTACAGAGCAGACCAGATGAAGACAATGAAATGCCAGATGTTGGATCAGTTTCTGACAAGCTAGCAACTATGTAAAGAATCCATGTGTGTCTTTGTCAACATGTGAGTGAATGATTCAGGTTTAAAGAGAGAAAGGATTGTTTTATGAACATTTTAATGAATAAAGAATGTAAATAAACTATTTTTAAAAAAAGAAATCTTGTTCTTGCATTTTAATTTAATGTTTTCTGTTTTTTTTTTTTGTTTCAAATTTTTTATACATTTTGTCATTAAGAAATATTTTTATTGGGTTGTTCACTTATTAAAAAAAAAAGCATTGTTCATAAAATAATGTTCATTCTCATTGTTTAAAAGGAATATTATCTTTTTTCGTTATTTTTTTAACTGATTCGGGCTGTTCAAAATCAACTAGTTTTAAATTAACAACACTTAAATTCCTTTTTTTTTTATAAATCAGTTAGCTAGAGATGCATTTTTTAGGGGGGTAAACAAATTTTAAATTGACCCAAAGGAACTGTCTTTTTAATTAATTCCCCTCGAAAAATAAGGTGGTAAACATGGCATTAAAATGTAACGGAAATTATTTGATTGAATCCTAGGCATTTGAAAAGAAGAATAGAAATGACACATTTTTTGGCTTAAAATTTTATAAAAATGTAGTCATTGAACTCATTGACAACAAACCAATAGGGCGGGGGGATCAGTTTAAGCCTTTCAAAGATTTCGCCACCTATAAAGAAAAAAAACAATAACGAAGATGATTACTGTATATAAAATAAAGGAGTCTAAACAGTTGGAAGGGAAGAAATTTTAGATTATGCAGCCAAATCATATTATGATTTGATTTTCTGTACCTTGTCTAGATGAAAACTAAGTCAGTATTTACTCATCATCTAACAGTGCAAAAGAATTAACATTAGGGAATCTATCATCTAGGACAGGGATCGGGAACCCATGGCTCGCGAGCCAGATGTGGCTCTTTTGATGGCTGCATCTGGCTCGCAGACAAATGTTCCATTATTAAAAAAGTGTTTTTTTTAATACTTTTTGATCAATAGATTAATTGCATATCAATATTTCATTCAACAAATGAGCTAAAGTCTACTGCAGCTCAGCATCAGAAAAATTCAGAGACATAATTATTGTACTTTTAGTGTTGAAATTACACAAAATGCACACATTTACTTGAATTTTTAGTTTTAAATATAATGTATGGCTCTCACAGAATTACTTTTCAAAATTATGTGGTGTACATGGCTCTCTCAGAAAAAAGGTTCCCGACCCCTGATCTAGACTATGCGAACTGTCTATACATTGGACTGCCAGAGTGTGATTTGAAATAAACTACAAAGGGTCCAAAACATTGCGGCGAAAATTGTTCTGAACAATGAAGACAACTCAACAATCTGTCTAAATAAAATGCACTGGCTACCTATAACATTTAGGATCTAATTCAAAGTTTTGAATATACTCTATAAAAGCCTTCATGGTCCAGTAGGCTACATTAAAATAATAATGGTGCTTGTATAGCAGTTGATGACAGTTCTTTGTGCTGACAGTTATAGAATACAGACAACGAAAAACAGACGAAAATGTAAATATGTATACGCAAATACTGCTAACGGAAAAGGTGAGTCTTCAGCCGGCTCGTGAAGATGTCAAAAATAGGGCTCTGGCGAAGCTGTAGTCACTGTAGTGGCAGGTTATTCCAAGCGGACGGTCCCGTGTAGGAGAATGAACGTTGGCCAGCAGAGACTAGCCTCACACGAGGGATCTGCAGAGTAAGCGCGTCAGAAGCCGAGCGACATAAGTTTGAAGACGTGGTTATATTATGTGCAGCACAAGTTATCAGGGGATATAGATATATGTATCTGGTTGTAGTAAAAGAATCCAATAATAAGAGCTTAAGTTATTCTAAGTAAGGTTATAAGGCAATAATGTCATGAGCAATGTTATCCATAGGTGAATATCAACACAACTGCACAGCTAACAATAATGATACGTGACTTCTGTATCACAGAGTAAAACACGTTTCTGTTCCACGGAACAAGCTTGGCGTGTAGGAAATATACACCAATGTCACAACCAAGCTGCTAAACTAACTGGCTTACAGCTCACGAGCATACGACAATATAATATAGGCCTATATATATCAACAAAAGTTTGAAGACGTGGTTATATTATGTGCAACAAAAGTATTTATTATCAGGGGATGTAGACAGTGCCGTTGCTAGGGATTTGGGGGCCCGCGCGGCTTGGCCTCTGTAGGGGCCCCCCTCAATTCGGACACTCCTTTGGGGTCCCCCCTCAAGTAGGGGCCCGGGGGGACTTTCGAATTTGGACCTCCTCTCCCTCCCCTTCCCCTAGCTACGCCACTGGATGTAGATATATGTATCTGGTTGTAGTAAAAGTATCCAATAATAAAAGCTTCATCTAAAATCTAAGTAAGGTTATAAGGCAATAATGTCATGAGCAATGTTATCCATAAGTGAATATCAACACAACTGCACAGCTAACAATAATGATACGTGACTTCTGTATCACGGAGTAAAACACGTTTCTGTTCCACAGAACAAGCTCAACTAACTCAATCTGGGAAGCTGGGGGCTTGATATAGGCTACACAATTACTAGAACTAAATTAAACAGGTGTCTAGAACACTAGAAGACAAATGTCTTTCTAATTCAAAAGGAAACGGCATGGATATTTACAGAAGGGGTAGGGGAACAATTTACGACGATAACCTGTGGTATAAATATCAACAGGGCCGGCTCATCCATATAGGCGAACTAGGCGGCTGCCTAGGGCGCAAAATTTTGGGGTGCGCAAAATTGAGGATTTTTAAAAATTTGGGGCTTTAAAAATATAAACTAATAAAAGATTAGTGCTACTGCTCGCTACTAGCATAGGCAGGGGAATTACAAGGTGATGAAAGACGAAGGTTTTTTTTTTAAGTTGTCTTAGAAAAAAGGAAAGTATGCCCTAACAGTACTTAGTTTGGCAACCTCGCTGTGCGTAGCGGAGTGCAAAAAGGCAACCGCTCACTTCCCCCGGCCACACCCTGGATGCGATGCGGCGGCGGAATATCATAGTGAACCATCAAGTCAGTTTGTGCATCGTAAGTCGTGAGGGCGGTGTGTTGTTTGCATCGGCAGTGCAGTTGTTGTTTTTGTGCATTTTCAGACTGTTAATTACGAAAACGAGTACATTTAATTCCCTAAGTGGCAAAAGATGGTCCAGTCGAATGAATGCACTAACACCTCTGCGGTATCAGTTATCTCATGTTTGTGATGCTTTGGAAGAGATTTCTGAAGACACTAATTGGATCTAGTGGCGGTACTGTGAAGGTAGAAGCACTTGTGTTACTTAAAAATATCTCAGACTTTCAGTTTATTGCTGCACTTGTCACATAGCACAACATAACTAGTAAGATACTGCAAGAAAAGGACTTGAGTCTCCAGAGAGCAGTTAGTCACCTGAGAAAACCGAAGAGTTCTGGTTGATGCTAATGAAGTATCAGAAGAAGCTGCATGGGATAGAACCAGTATTTGAGAAAGAGAAGGTCCGAACTAAAAAAAAAAAGAATATGGTTGATTACGAATCAACAGATGAATATGTAAATATTGCAGGTGACCCCTCAGAAATTTTCCACTTTTATGTTGCTGCTTTAGACATAGCTGTTTATGCGGTAAAAGAAAGATTTTCCCATTTAAATAAAGTATGTGGTGTCTTTGGATTTTTGGACACCATTCCTGACCTTAAAAACAAGACTACATCAAAGGTTAAGTCGATATGCAAAAAACTTGGAAAAAGCATTGACAATTGAAAAAGATGAAGGTTTTAATGAATCTGACATTGCTGCTGTCTGACAGTGTTATGAAATAAGAGCAACTTCTCATCATCTCCATGACTCAGTATCAAACCCTGAAGAAATCCTAAACTACATTTACCAAAAGAATCTTGTCAATGGATTTCCTAACATTTGTCTAGCTCTTCGTATTTTGCTTACGTTGCCACTTTCCGTAGCTAGTTTTTTCAAAGTTTTTCAAAACCTATCTGCGTAGTAAGCTTACAATGTGTCAGGAGAGACTTGCGGGTCTGGTGACAGTTTCTATTGAAAGTAAGATATCAAGCAAACTCAAAAGCTCTCATAAAAGAATTTGCTAAGCAGAAAGCAAGAAAAGTACCATTAGGGTTTTAGTCTTTAGGAGTATAAATACTGATAATCAGTAGGCCTATTTAAAAGTGACTTTTGGACCGTAGTTAAGAAAACAATAATCCAATATCAAGTAGTCTTTTTGTATTTTTTTAAGCGTTATAAAAACAGAACAAAATATCTATAATTTAACTATGAGTTTTGGTTTTTTATTAAGAGAACTGTGTAAATAATGCAGGTATAATATCTAATGTAAAACTGTGTGTTATGTAACTTTTCTAATAATAATTTATATCTAATTATTAATCTATAGGCTAATGCAAAGCCATTGTTACTTTTCATTCAACTGTTTTATTTAATCAGTAATCAGTCAAAGGTTATAAAATAACATTCTTTCTTGGGCTATAACAATTATTAAAAAAACACATGTTCGAAGTTCCATACCCGGCGGACCCCACCGAAGGCACTTAAATGAGGGCGCAGAATTTGTTTTCGCCTAGGTTGCCAAAAACCCTAGAGCCGGCCATGAATATCAGCCTACGTTTAACAAACTATTTTATTGGGAATTCCCAGGTGGCTTATTAATGTATTTTTAAAGTTAAAGCCATGGAATTGTTGAAGGCTAAATTCCGAAGACCCTTTTGAGGGGAGAGGCGGTGAGGGGGGGGGGAGTCTGAGCCCCTATTATTTCTGCTACGCTAAGGTTAAACGGGGTGAACAGTGGAAGGATGTACAGATTTGTTTACAGGCAAAAATAATTTTTCTAGCAACTAAGTGATTAACTTTACGCTCTCTTCCGTCAATTCAACCATAAACGATGTGCTAAAGGCGCGGTGTCGTCTCACATCCATCCCCTCTGACCACGTCAGACCAAATTGATCCATAATGCCGGTGAAGCAGTGTTCACCCGTTTCTGTGGCCACAACATACTAGGTGAGTGTGTGGCCAGCACTATGCACAGCCGCCTTTACTTTACCTTAACTAAGGTCAGGTACCCATCAGGGCTGGGTGGACTCCCCTCCAGACCCGGGAACAAATCCTAGCCTTTACCCCCTACTATGTATACCATAATTATGAAATGAATAACATAATGCTGGATTTGTATTTTAAAAATTCTAAAAAGTAGGCCTAATATTAGTTATATTACAAAACATGACTTATTTGTCATCACTAAATCAAAATTAGTTTGGGAAATTTTATTTAGGCTAAATGGAGTTTTCTTTGTGTTAAAATGTTTTAATATGTTTCTAATATTCTTTAAAAAAAACAAATAATGACTTACAATATATAAATTTAAAGTTATCAAATTATAAAAGATAGCTGAAAATTATATAAATATTATATGACTAAAAAATTTGTAGGCTATGTACACTTTTAAACATTACATTAAGTACCCAGTTAGTTTGATTACTACGTATCAATTCCGCTTTACTATAATCTAAGAGTCTCTGCAGCTTGCTATAAATATTAAAAATAATCTCAGCTAGGCTGAAGAAAGAACGAACATTTTTTTTCAAAGACTTTTGCGTGAGCAGTGAAATTAACTATGTATAGGGCATCATTCTTACAAAGTAGGCCTACAACTTGAAAAATCTCACATGTGAACAGTTTTATACATTTGTGCTTGTTAACGAGGATCTTCTGCAAAAAATTGGCTCGTCAGAGAAATATAATATATAATAATATATAATATAGGCCTAATTAAGAAAGATGATAATGTATTAACTGTAGAATTGACTGTTTAATTTTCAAATAATATAATATTGTTACATTTAGAAAAAAAAAGTCTATTGAATTTTTTTTTTTCAATACTTTTTCTTGGTTAATTTACCTATAGATAATTATTAGCAACAATTGTATTAAAATTGTAGGCCTACAGATTGCTTTTTAAATACGCATTCTATTGAAATTTTTTGTGTGATTTAAACGAAACACTCAATGTGTCTTCTTTTGGTACCCATGTGTAATCCTTTTTGTCTATCTGTGTCCTCATTTTGTTAGCCTACCCATGTATCTGGCAACTCTATAAATAACCTTCGATGTTCATGGGCCGTAAATACAACAATTCAAATGCAATTCAAAATCGAAAGTTGTAGACGTCTATACAGCGGAAACATTTAGGCAAACGTAAGAGTGTAGAAGTCATTTAAGACAGCGTTATTGGCTGCACACAGAAAAAGAACATAGGCCCTATAGCTCTAAAAATAGAGCAAGCAGTCCATCTTAATATAGTCTTTGATATAATGAGCGAAAAGCAGGTGTCCGCAATATTAAAATTATTATACACTATATCTAACCTATTATGTAAAATGTGTATAATAAATTCTCTATTACTTTTTACTCTATAGACCAATGCAAAAAAATAAAAGATTAATATCACAAAAACCTTAATTTTTAATTAAATATAAAACGCTTTATTAAGTTCCATTGCTTTTGGCATTGGTCTTGCTACGGCGCTAACAAAATTGTCTTATAAAAATAACATAGAAGAGAAAGTTAACTTTCAGGCTGTTGGTACGCTGAATGATTTAGAAATCCTAGTATGGCACGTTATTAGCAAAAGGTTGCCGACCCCTGTATGCCTATAGATAGGCTACCCTACTAGCCTACTTAAGTCAATGCATTAGAATTTGTACGTTTTCTGTGGTAGGCAAAAACTATAGGCCTATAACTATAGTCTATAGTAATACTATAGTAGATCACAGATTACAGTAATATCACTTAAAAATATCTCTGAATATTTTTTAAACATTGTAGGCCTATATAAGCTTAAATGTTTGTTTTTTTCTCTAGAAATTGAATTTAAAAGGGCGAGCATCACAGCTTTGTTAGCGATTGTTAAAAATATGCCAAAAAAATATTTGATTTATCTACCCTTTTTTTTAGTCACATGACTAGACAAAATGGCAGACATGTCAACAGAGAAACAACCATTATCACAATCACAAAATAGTTTAAATTCAGCAATAAGTATAGAAAATGTGAACAAGACGACGGACGAGATTACAACTGAAATTGCTAATGATTTCAGCAAGTTTTTAAATTTTAATGTTGCAAAAGAGGTATAGTATTAATGTACTATTTTGTACAATTGCTTATAATTATAAGTTATAAGTATAGGCTATGGCTATGGCTATTTGCACACGTGTGCAAATAGAATACAGTAGTCTATTTGCACACTGAATGCACATTGTGATGTTTTTATGAAAATATATGTTTTGATTTGCCACGCAAAATATGTGTCAATATAGTCTAGTATAGTAATTACACACATACCAAAACATTGTTGGAGAAGTATGTAGATTAGGCCTATTTACAATGATTTAATTAATGATTAATATGGTTGACTATAATGAGCCCATTTTTTTTCATATTTTAATGTACACCATCACAACTAACATAGGTTTGTGTAATTTTATCTTATAAATTACAGACGCTCCTTCTATAAAGAAGATTATTGCATCCTACGCTCATCCGTGGTCCGAGTCTAGTCCCCGAATCTTTATTTATTAATGTTTTAAATGATGTTAAGTTACTGGTTTTCATGGTTTGTTCAGGCAACCCATTCCATGCCAGAATGCCACTCGGGAAGAAAGAGTAAACTACTTAGGCTATATGCCATATATGCATTAATTTGTTCTCACATAACTTTCACATAAGGGATAAGGAAAGTGTTTTTGTCTGTGTTTTAAGTTTTAGATAAAATCAGGGTAGGCCTAAACTAAACTAGGCCTACAAACCTAATTATAACTTAAACTTTTATCATTTTATATGGCAGGCTACAGCCTAACTTTTATATTTTATTTTTAATGACACCCGCTGGTAATTGAATAGGCCTACAATACTTCTGTTATTATTTATTTTAGGCTGTGGCTAAACTTATAAAAAAAAAAAAAAATTGCATTGGTCTAGGACAGGAATTGAACACGTCACAGCCAGATGACAGGCCACTGTTCTAACCACTAGGCCAGGAAACCTTACACAATATACCATCAAATACTGGTAGTAATTAAGTGCTGTGAAAGAATGCGCAAAAGAAATGTGCAGTCAAATATAATTATCAGTGCGCATGCCCATCAGTGCGCATGCGGTGTGCAAATAGCAAACTCCGAAGTGGAGTGCCTATTTGCATACGTGTGTAAATAGACACTCCCTAAGTATAAGTAAGTATAAGACTAGACTCGGACCACGGATGAGGGTAGCCGTTGCCGTAGGCGTAGGCGTAGGATCTAAGGATGCAATAATATAATAATTATAATCATCTTTGTCTGTAATGTAAAAGATAAGATAATTTTTATAAATCCCTAGCGGACCTAGCCTAGTTAGCTAGTAGGCCTAGCTACCAGTCCCTACTCTCTTGTCAAGTGTTTTCTTAGTCACTTTTCTAGACCAATTATTTATTAAAAAGCCCAGGCGGCCCCAGGTACTAATTCAGCAAAGCAGACAAGTCACAATAATGTACCTTACACATTTAAAAAAAAAAAAAATTAAAACGGACTGACAAACAAATTAACTTTACAATTAGGCCTACAAAAGTGAAATCAGCATAATTAGCTACTCCTGTTGTCAATTTAAATTTATTTTGACAGCTGAGGGAAGTCCAATTACTATTTATTATTCTATAAAAATTTGCCGAATGTTTAGTAAATAAATGTCTCCCAAGTGGCAAGAAATGGGTTGTCTGAAAAATAAAGTAATCCTGTTGGACCAAATGGATTCATAGGTCATAGGGCCACTGAAGCAGCGTTCACCTGTTTTTGTGGCCGCAGCATATAAGTAAGGGTTGTGTGGCCAACGCAAAACTCAGACACCTTTACACTGTCTCAACTATTGTCAGTTACCCACCAGAGCTGAATGGACTCAGGGACACCTCCCTGATCAGGGGAAAACATCCTGACCTTCAAACTATCTTTGTTATGCCAGCTGAATGAAATGCTGCTCCACCACCATGCGCCAAGGCAAGAAAATCATACTTTCACATCATTTGTATAAACTTAAATGAGACACAAACAAAGCTAAGAGTAAGATTAGGACACAATGACATTCTGTATAAAAGGTAGGTCTGGAACTTGAAAGAGAAAAGATAAAATGAAAAAAGAAACAACTGTTTCTGATTTAATTTGGATTTGGACATTTACATAGTGTAACAGTGTAACATAGGCCTAATGACTACTAATGAGTCTCTAGTCTACTTATTACAGCATTAAGATTTGCCAACTGACTTTCCTGGTAAAAATTACTGTAAAAGTAAAGTATCCCATCAGACCAACTAGATCCAGTTTCTGTGGCCATGGCGTACTAGGTGATTGTGTGGTCAGCACTATGCACAGCCTCCTTTACTTTACCCCAACAAAGGAACGGTATCTATCAGAGATGGGTAGACTCAGGGACACTCATCAGACCCGGGAAAAAATTACTGTATTCTCCTTTAATTGTGATTTTTAAATAAATAGACCTATAGGCCTAAGAGCTAATTCTGGTTTAGTAATAGACAATTTCTTCTGTATTAAAAAAATTATAATAAAATTTGACTAAGAAATGTTTTGTATTACCAGGAAGCCAAGTTTAACGACAGTGTTGAGATGATGTTAACAAAACTGGATGAATTTTTCTCCTTAGTTGATATGGTAAGTCACATATATTCTATATGTTAATACCCAATATTATGTTGCAGTAGCCTTCTTTTACTTATTCCATCTGTTGCTAGGCACAGATTTTTTAACAGCATGTGCAAATTTTATTTTCCAATACATGCAAATTAACAATAAAAGTGAAATAAATTTACTCAGTCTATTACTATAGAATAGGTAATTGTTGCATATTACTACATTTTTTTTTCAATGAAGTGGTAAATTATTTTAGTACTTTACTAAGACAACACACAGGGTAAATTACCGTATCTAGAAATGTCAATCTTGTGATGTATTTGTATTATTTGGTACTTTCTTCAAAATTCAAAAGTTATACACATGTCCACAGATCCGCAGTGACACTTCACTGTGCTTAACTTCCACATTGCCACAGATTCAGGACAAATGTGCAGAGATGGAAGTGGTTTTTGAAAAAATTGATAAACTGGAAGTGAGTGATTGTTAACCATAGCACAGAATTTCTAAAGGTCATCCTGTGTTTATGTGTGCATGACTTTTATTCCTTTGACCCTTTATTATAAAAATCCAATTTGTAGGGACTTGTTGAGTCGGAAATATAGTTTATATATGCCTTGTGTACATGTATCATAGCCTTGCAGCTTAGCCCATCACTACACTTCCCAAGTTAACTTGTGCATATTTGAGAGAATGGACATTTTAACTTGGCCATAGTACTTGGCTTTGGCTTTGGTTCAGGTTTGTGTGGCCAAAGCATTCATCCCCCCTTCCATCCCAAGATCGTGTGGAACATGAATCTCCATGGCAGAGCTCATCCTGAACCATGAAAAGCTGGACCACTAGGTAACCTGTCCCCCGTGATTTAGCCCATTAGAAATATGCCAAAGATTTACACACACAAACAGCTTCTGTGACCAAGGATGGATTTATATTGAGAGTCATCATGCCAATGCTGAGTTGCCCTAAACTTTTGCCCATTAGGACATGGTCATCATAATTCAAGTGTCTCTATCCAAAATTATTTCCTTTGAACTTTCTCATTTCTATGAGGCTTGGTGGCCAAGCAGCAGCATGAACCAAAGGACTTGGGTTCAAATCCTGGTGAAGGCTAGGATTTTTTTTCCTAGGTCTGGTGGGTGTGCCTGAGTCTACCAAGCTGTTATGGTCACCTGACATTAGTTGGGAGGAAAAGTAATTTAACTGGGCATTTATGCCCTGGCGATGGAAACAGGGAAACACTTATTTCAATGGCCATATGAATCAATGTGGTCTGACATGATTACTTTACTTACTTTCTAATTTCTAATGAAAACTTTAATTAGAATAATATCTTTTTATAAAGCACAACTTTCAATTCTGATTTCAGACAGATAATAAATTTCCAATTTGCTAAAAGTCTTTATTAAAAAGCACACACTTTTTTTTTTTACTCTTGTTTATTTGAAGGCTTTTGTCAACAAGGTGAAAGATTGTGTCAATGCTAGTGAAGATAAAGTGACCAAAGCTGAAAATGACTTGGGCTCTATAGGAGGATTGGTTAAAAAACTAACATCATTTGTCTCATTGGTAAATATATTATTCAGTTTGACTAGTTCACAATACTAGGCTTTACAAGCAACAGCCCTGATTAAGACTATATTGCACCATATTGCATGTATGTACAAGTTATTCTAAAGTGAACCGAACCATTTGGCTCAGAGTTCGTAGGTAGACCTACTCTTCGGATTGTTGTGTCCAGCAGAATTAACAAATGCAGCTACATCTGAGATGAGACAAATCTGGCATTTTAGTGCTTCATCCCAAAAAATTTATTTAAAAAAAAATTTACCATAATTGAGTTTCAGCAATTTTCAAGTAAATAAGGAATACATGATGTGACTAATTGTCAATGAAGTATGGTTGAATGAAGGCTTTGTTATATGTTATGATTAAAAAATTTTTTTTATTCACTTATGTTATTAGTTTGTATAAAGTGACTATTCATCTATTTATGCCATTGTTTTTCAACTCATTTTCTTTTAGGTTTAGCGTATGAAATAAAGAGATATAATATACAATTATATATAATAATAATCACCCTTATATTTTTTTTCCCTTCAGCAGAAAAAGTCCCCAGTTCAAAGTGTATCCAAGGGAAAGAAGCCAGAATTTTCACCCCCTGAAATTTTCTCAACTGAAGACTATTTATCTCCCCCTGCCCTCAACACAGCCCATTCAGGGGAGGACACTGGCATCACAAGGCAGGACACAAAGCAATGAGCAGTGACTCTTTCCTACACCAACAATACCAAGTGATCAGATTAGATTAATAGCAAGAAATACTTACACAGATATAGTTCGGTTTCTATTTCGTTTACCCCCTCAAAAAACTTATCTATGCAGAATTTGTGTCTCAACAGCTGATACGTGTGCTCAGAAAAAAATCTTTTATGCTGTGGGTTTTTTGTTTACATGGATGTGAATAATTAATGAAGTATGGTTGAATGAAGACTTTGTTATATGTTATGATTAAAAAATTGTTGCAATTTCTCAAGATGTCTTCTATTTTCTCTTTAAAAAAAAAAAACAATTTTGTATATTCATCAGGGTCATTTCACAATTGCCTAAGTCAATTTTCTCATGTTTTGAGAAAACTATAAAAATAAACTGAATCAAATCTGTATTGCTTCTGTTATGTCACTTTGGAACATTTTGTATTTAAATAAAACGGTGTCTGATTGGTTTAAGAAATAGGCCATTTGTCATTTAATAGAAGACTGTGTAAACTATACATTTCAACTCTTAACTCAAACCCCTTCCCCCCCCCCCCCCCCCCCCCCCAAAAAAAAAAAATATGACAGGTCATTGTGAAATTACCCTGACGATATTTTGTTCTTAAGTTTTGATTTATTTTTTTTGTTCAATTCCTCATGTTGACCTCTGTTTTATTTTATTTATCTTATCTTATAATCTTTATGGATTCTATGATGGGTTTACATGCTTATCTGGTTTATCACCCTTAGGTGCAACATTGGCATATGAAAGTTGAAGTTTTCTTTGTATTTTGAAAGCTTAAATTTTTCCACTGACCAGTAGATCGACACCTAAAATGCCTGCAATATGAGTTGCACCAAGAAAGACTTGTATCCCGTTAAACCATGTTGATCGATGATACTAGTGAAACAATGTTCACCAGTTTCTGTGGCCACAGCATACAAGGTGATTGTGTGGCCAGCACAAAGCCCAGCCGCCTTTACTTTACCCCAATTATAGTCAGGTACCCATCAGAGCTGGGTAAAATCAGAAACACCCTCCAGAACAGGGAACAAATCCTAGCCTTCACAAGGATTCAAAGCAGTGATTAATAGAGGATTGTTTGGCCAACCCAATGCCAAGTCCTGGTTACCTTCAACAATATAAAGGTTTGTAACCATCAGAGCTAGCACGCCATCAGGAACAGGAGAACCCAGCTTTGTAAAGGAAATATCCCCAGAACAGCAATATGCAATGATCTGCCAATGTGTTCCATTTTAATCTAACGCTGATTAAATAGTTACTTAACCAAATCCATTTAACTTTAAGCTTCAATTAAAATCTTGTCATTTCAATCTAGTCAATAAATATCCTTTACAGATGCATGTAATATAGATTTGTAAGGGAGGCGATCTTTCATGTAGGCCTATACATTTTAAGAAAGATAATTTGTATGACTTATGTGCCCTAACATAATGTAAGAGTTGTAATAACCCTGTAGTAAAAAATGGTGTTTATTAATTATTTTTGTTGTTGCTAAGCATCTCTTCTGAATAAAGGCCTATTCATAGATGATATAGGGCCTGCTTAAGGTTTAATATAGACAGACTATAGAAATAGGTCTAGGCCAGTGATGGCGAACGTTTGAACCTTTTTGAGGGCGCGTGCCCAAAGTGCAATACAAGACCAACTTTTGTCTTTCAACGTGCCAACACAGCAATTAAAACAAAATACTGAGGTTTTACTTTAGAAAAAAAAAAAAGCCCATACAGTTGTCCGAATTAATTAACATTTTTTGTCCAAAAAGAATAACAACATTAACAGATCTTTGAACAGTCTTTAAAAAAAAAACACGAACTGTAGTAAATGAAAGGTTAACTGTATGCATTTGTCATGATTTAGCATAGTTAATGTGATTTTTGCTGTTGTGTGCATGCTGATTATTTGCCAAGCCTTGGTTCATACTCCGTAACTTTAAGAGCGAGACATGCAGCACTCTGATCATCTGTCAGTCTGTTTCTGTTATTAGATTTGATATAATTTAAAGTTGAAAATAGCTGCTCACAAGCATAAGATGACCCAAACAAAGTAAGAAGTGCAATCCCAATTGCTTTCATCGACTTGGAATTATTTGGCAGAAAATTCCACACTTTAAGGATATCATCATCAGCGCTATCAACTATGCTGTCCTTTGCCAACCGTTCACACTCTATCTTCTCACTTGTTTCAGGCAGATAATATAATTTATTTTTCCAAAAGTCCCATTTCAAGATTTCCTAGATCTAACCACCATAAGCAGGAAAGATCAAGTTCTTTAAATTTGGCTTAATCCGTGGAAGTAAGAAAACAGAGGGTTGTCTCCGTCTTACGGAAATGTACAAATCTATTACTGAAATTCTCCTTGGCAGCTGCTACAATTCTAGAAAATTCATTGTAGATTTCCTGATGGCGTGTATTCTTGAATTCTGTAAATGCATGTTTAATTTGGAAAATAGGGCGTATTTCAGCTGCCCACTTTGAAGGTCTCTTTCAAAAACCTGCAGTTTTCTTTCAAATGTTCTGATATCACAAGACATCATTTCTGCTGTTTATCCTGAACCTTGCAGATTTTTTATTCAGTTCATTGAAGTGTGATGTGAAATCTGTAAAAAAACAACAACATGGGGTTGGTCAGCCAGATCATATCAGTGAGCTGTGGATAATCCTGCCCTTTTTTTTTAAATCATAAACATCCAAATTTCATCCAAGCATGCTACAAATCTCTCCAATACTGGTCCTCTGCTCAGCCACCTGACATTATTGTACATGAGTAAAGTATTAAATTGGGCCTTGACCTCATCAAGAAGTGTGAAACTGTCGACAATTAAGAGCACGAAACATGATGTAATTGACCATTTTTGTGACATCTTTGCTGATATCATCTAATTTCTTGCTGCTATCCCTCCTGATACAAAGAGCTTCCTGGTGTATAATACAGTGAAACTGAACGACTGGGTGTTTTGCTTCTTTAACAAAGAACTGTATGAAACCAGATGCATCCCCCCACTATGCAAGGTGCCCCGTCACTAGCAACTGAAACAACTTTTTCTGGTTTTATATATTGCGAAAAAGAAGCTTTTATAACAGTATTGTGGATATCTATTCCTTGTGTTCTTTTAGTCAAAGATAACAATTTCACCAGCTCTTCTCTCATAATGTCACCAACTGCACAACGCAAAATTACCGCAAGTCTTGCATGATTAATTACATCTGTGCTTTCATCCAAGCACATCGAATATGGTTTATTTAAAAGTAAAATAAAAAGAATAGCGGCGAAAATAAACGAAATAGGCTAAACGTATCCTAACAAATCGACGATGGCCTATTATTCGATCCGACAAAATTGCCGTTTTAAATCCAGAATCCCATCCCTAAAGGTGTGGCCATGACTAAGCTGTTCCATATTCGGTAAATACTCGCGTGCCCACAGAAATGGTTCTGCGTGCCAGCTGTGGCACGCGTGCCATAGGCTCGCCATCGCTGATCTAGGCCTATCGAGAGAGATAATGAAATAAACAATTAGAAAGAGATTATGCAATTAAGCTTAGAATATGTTACACATGCTTCTATACGAAAGAATAGATCTATCGGCCTATATAGATATGGATAGACAGATAAATAGGCCTATAAAAAGCACACACACACACAAATTCCCCGTTTCCTGTTCAAACAAGTTCAACAACACAGGTTAAATTAGGTCACGCTACCCGAGGACAGGAAAGACTCGACCCATTGACCAGTCGGAGTATGCCGAAACCCCACACCACCCCCACCAATTTACGACCTGAAACTCCCTTTGTTCCCCCCCCACCCCCCCCCCCCCCACCTGTTGTAGTGAGCTTGCTTTGTGACAAAGACGTCCTCACACTCGACCCATAGTCGTGACCTCATTTCACCCAAAACACTGTTTCACGAACTCGCATATCTGTTAGTAACTGTTACAAGAATCACCTGCGTCAAACTTACATGAAATGCGTTTAAATTTAGGGCCTAGATTCTAGCTCTGTACAGGCTAGTTCATTTTTTGTGTGTGATAAAATAGTTTATAACTAATGTAAACTTTACACTGTATTCTCTGTGCACTAGACTATATTTGGATGTTCTGACATGTGTTTTTTCGCTTGTTATCTACACCCGCATTGAGTAGCGGCTTAATCTATTTATAGAGTGGTCACGTGACATAATAGACTTACGGTACGCTTTCGTTTTCGCGGCAAATCCAAAAAAAGATCTTTGGACTGTTTGTCTTATATAGATTATTCTCACGGTTTTATTGTCGTGCAATTGTTTATAAGAGGAAACAACCAGACAGAAGTATTTCTCATCTAAAACATCCAACCATTATTTCACAGAGGTAATAATGAACTGCTACGCCACATCCTTATTTGTCAATTCTTACTGCCAGGTAAGTGGTTACTTAACGACTTAAGTTGTATTGCTACGTTATGATTATCGGCCACCTATATTAATTATTTTATGTGTAAAATATAATAATATAAACTGCACAGTTTTTCCTTTATATTATATTGTTCTGTATACAGTAGGCATATAGTATAAACATACACCCACGCAGCCCACGCATGATTGGATTGTAGCCTATAGCCTAAATATGTGTAGGCCTACTTGCGTGTATAAAGGGTAGGCCTATAAAGGCATATAAAACGAAAGCACCACATATTATTGGCCAACGACTACATAAACACATTTATATATTATGATAACATACACATTACATTTTAACTACTTTAAATACCATATCTCCTACCTTAGGGGACGTCCATTAATTACGTCAACAATTTTTTGGCGATTTTTACCTCCCCCCCCTTCCCCCTTGTCAACAACTGTCAAACTTTCAGAGACCCCCCTATATAATTACGTCAACAATTCGTTACCCCCCCCCCCCTATAAGGGGACGTCCATTAATTACGTCAACAATTTTTAGACGATTTTTACCTCCCCCCCCTCCCCCTTGTCAACAACTGTCAAACTTTCAGAGACCCCCCTATATAATTACGTCAACAATTGGTTACCCCCCCCCCCCTCAAAACAAGTGACACAATTTTAGTCACTTGCTTTTATGTTTCAATATATATTTAAAACGGAAGGGTCTATACTATAATTAATTGTAATACATTTTAAAACTTGTTAAAAAGATTTCTATTTGACTTTAATTCTCATATGTTTACAATTGTTCTTTTCATATACATATTTAATCATGTCTAATATTCTACGTTTAACTAAAATAGCAATTGGTACAATGTTAATTTTCAAATAGTTTAGGGGGAAATTGTGCACCAGTTGTAAATTAGCCTTCTATTTATCTAGGGATGTTAACCGAAAAACGGAATACCGGATTCCGGTTATGAAACCGATTTCGATTTTCCAAACCGGATTTCGGTTTCCTGGTTGGGAGGTAAGCCTTATCATTATTGTTTTGTTGTTTGATGGAAATATTTTAAATAAATAATGTTGGATTCACACAAAACAATTCTTGAAATGCCTTGCTGGACACTATTTAGTCTTTGATAATGTGTTTCTTTTTTTCCAAATACCTACTATGGCTTGCGATAAAAACAACATCAAACCAAAATTTAATGTTAAGTTACAGTTACAATCCTTTGTGTCAGAAAATTTTGAAAAAACGTCTTTAACGATGGCTTGTTGTAAAATAAGTTCCCAACAGATAAGCAGGAGCGGTGGTAGTACCGCTGGATTGCGTGGATTGCGTACCCATCTGCGTAGGCCTACTAAGCATCCTGAATTAACATAGTAATCCTCTTCATATGCTTTTTAATATCACGGTCAACCGTGCGATAAGCTATTATCGGTTATAATCAATTAGCCCAGATTTTTTATAGTTCTAAAAAATTTTATGGTAGAGCGTACAAAATCATATTGTATTCAAAGAAATCAACCTCTTGAATGCCCTGCAAACACTAATTAAATTTGAACTATTTTTCAAATATACCAACAAAACTACGCACATTTGGCTTTTCCGGCCTGTAACTTGTGACATTGCGCGGGAAGGGGGGGGGAGAGGGGGTTTGAGAGAAACCGAAATCCGGTTTTAAAGAACCGAAAACCGGTTTTGAAGAAAAATCGGTTTTAACATTTCTAATTTTTACCATATGTTCACTATTCCTTCTTACATTATTGTCCACACACACACATTATATACACACGGTAGTTGCCTTCCCTGTCCCCCTACCTTGCTCTATTTGATACTAATATATTTTTATCTCATTAAATTTTTACAGAAAATTAGAAATGAAAACGTACAAATTACTAAATATGTAGCCTAATCGACCTAATTTTAATATTTTGTATACAATTGTATACAATATCAATATGCCACGGTGGCCGAGCGTTCGGCTGGCGTACCGAAGGTCCTGGGTTCGAATCCTGGTGAAGACTAGGATTTTCCCCCCGAGTCTGGCGGGTGTCCCTGAGTCTACCTAGCTCTGATGGGTACCTGACCTTAGTTGGGGTAAAGTAAAGGCGGCTGTTCATAGTGCTGGCCACACAATCACCTAGTAGGCCCTATGCCTGGTAAACGCTGCTAAACCGGCTCTATGGATCAATTTGGTCCGTCGGGATAGGCTACTTTTATATTGAACATCTCATCTTCTATCTCTTTCCTCCAAATGTGAAGACTATATATTAACTAAATAAAATGTGTAGGCCTAATAATAATAAATAGCGTAGTTGTGCCCATTGCTCTAAATTCTAAATGTTGCGGAGTAATAGACGTCTAGGCCTACGTAAGCTTATCTTTGTGCATGCGCATATTTTTTTAAGGAATACTTTCATCAAGTTACCAGTAGATTACGTTTTAAAAATAGAACAGCCACCACCGTCACCCTAAACCATCCCCCCCTCACTCACACACACACACATGCACAATCTCCCTCCCACCGCCAACGTGGTAAATGAGGTCAATGTCACAGCACTGGGAACAGCATCTGCTGTTTCTTGCATCCTGTCAACACCTGCCTTGCCTGCAGTGGTAATGAGACATAGGTTACATTTCGATTTGGCCGTAGTCTAGTCAGTGTTTAAAAAGTAAAGTGTCTACTGTAGTTAGAAAGCAAATGTTGTTTTGCTAGCTAGTGATTACTTTTTGTGTCTTTTCCCCCCTAGATCTGAGTTTCTTTTCTTTGTTTTTTTAAACTCTATAGGGCCACTATAGGCTATACAACTTTATAATCTTAATAATCGTAAAGTATAATCTAAGAGTATATTTTAACGTTTCAGTGACATGACACACGCAAGTAACTAATAAGTTGTATTCAGTTCATCATCCATACCAGGGGGTCGGTAACCTACGGAGAGCGTACCAGACTTGGCACACAGAGCGATCATCAAGGGCCCACGAAAGACCCCCCCCCCCCCCCCCAGCCCAAATCAAAAAGTCATTTCAAGTCGCTTCTCTACCAGAACTTTTGCGAGCTAGAGACGGATGACTTTAATCTTTTAACGCACTGAATGAATTAGAAATTCTACTTTAGCACACTATTATCAAAACTTTGCCGACCTATAGTCTATAGTCTTTACTATAGTAATCTATACCAGTTTAGGAATGACAATTTAAACAACAAACCCGCAAGTAAGGGTTAGATAATCTAACACATGGAATGTACAATGATTAAATGTAGGCCTACTATACATACTTTATTGCACGCCCTACCACAGTGAAAAGCCCGCGCTACTCGCTACGAAATAGAAAGTCTAGTTTTACCAAGTTTCCCGGATGTTTGTGTATGTCTGCAGACGACACGAGATAGCCTACTGCCATGTTTTTTTTTAACCTTTTTTTTTTATTATCTGAGTCTGAGATATGCACAAAGGCGTGTGAGTGTGGTTAGATTACCAAATGTTGTGGCGAGGATGGCGTTTGTGTGTGTGTGTGTAGGGTGTGTCTGTTAGAGTGACATTAGAGTCCCAGATACCCCCCGTTCCTTCCCACTTCCTTTTACTCTTCTTCAATAGCATACTTCTACTGTTTACATACATACAAGGACAAACTGCAAAATTCAAATTTCGGCGCCAAAAACGGAGCGCAAATACTTTTCTCCGTTACTCGATCTATCACCTGCCTCGTTTAGAACAAGCGAGATTGTCTTGTCTTCCTCGACGTTCTATTTATTTCACTTCTCTCGTTCGAAGGTTGTTTTCATTTTTTTATTATTTTTTTTTTAATTAATAAGCCTTTATTTTTAAAAGTTTTCTTTTTTTTTTGTTTCGTTTTTTTTTTCGGTTGGGAGAGGGGTTTAGTTGTTGTTTTTGTATATCTTGCTCTGTTTGGCAGGTTCTTAGTTTTGGGTGTTGTCTAGAGGTCGACCGAAAGCAAACCGAAAAAAGCTAACTTTTTGGCTTCGTCCGAAACTTCACCGAAAAAGGCTACTTGCCAACTTTCGGCGGCGAAACAAAAACCGAATTTCGGTCGACCTCTAGTTTGGTCTTTTTTTTTGTTACTGGCGAAACCTGGCAACACCGGAAGGGCATCAACCATACAAAACGTTAGGCTTCACAAATGTAGACCGATAAAAGAATAATATGCATCTTCTAAACAACAATAACAAAAACAACAACACAATAACAAAAACAACAACACTAGAAATATCACAGAAAAGAGCTGCAAGGTTCATTACAACACACCTGTCACAATAATCTATTACAATTATTATTTAGACCATAGGTTCTCAACGGGGGCGTTATCGCCCCCCGGGGGGCGGTGAGCAGCTTTAGGGGGACGCTGACGTTCCCGGGGGCGATTGGGGGGCGGTGAAGGGCAAGTGGGCGGTACAAATGTACCTGATATAATTTCAACACCAAAGCTATTTGAATCGATTAGTTTTTTTAATGAATTGTGATGTAAACGCTGCTAAATATCTAATCTGCTAATATTAGTAATATTAATGATATTTTTATCTCAGTTTTACTGAGATGTTCTATAATGCATTTATAATTATTGAAAGAACTGGAGATTATCCTTAAGCGGAATAGATACGTAGTAATCAAACGAACTGGGTAGTTAATGTAATGTTTGAAAATATACTTAGGCCTATAAATTCTTTAGTAATATAATATTGATATAATTTTCAAATACTTTTTACAGTTTGATCAGATATAAATTTTAAGCCATTTATCTTTTTATAAAAGAAAAAAAAACACTAGAAATATTACCTCAAATGAAACGGGTTAATTATCTCCCTTTAATTAAAAAACATTATTGTCTCGATATAATTTTTTTTATTGTTTGCCAATTTTATAATTTTCTTGTTATGTCTTTATGTATGCCTTTATTGCCTATTTATTGTTCTTATTGTTTGTACTATGTGGCAAAATAAATATTGCTCATTGTTTATTGACGAGGACTACAAGCGATGGCTACTGCACACAGAAAAGCGTTGGTTAGCAAAAGATGACTGTTTAAATATAATGTATGAGACTTGGATTCGGCGCTCGAGTTTTTTAAAAGCAAATGCGATTCTTTGGAATAAAATTAAACAGTTTCTCTAAGTTTGAGTTTGTGCAACAATTTTATATTGCATTCTTATCAACCTCGTATGTGGAAAGTGGATTTTATGTACCATTTGGTTGTTAAAAAGAAAAACAAGACAAGCTGCAAATAGTGAAGCGTGGAGACCGAAGGCTTTTGCAAACAAAATTGAAACAAATTTAGACAAACTACTAGTAACACACCAGGCAAAGTATTCACATTAATATTGAATTTTTGTTAAGCCTCTTGTTTAGGTAATTTTTTTATCTATTAAATCGTACAATATGTTTCTTTTTTCATTTTTTTTTAAAGTCAATAAATAAGCACACAAATCTAGTCAGCCATAAAAAAATTGCAGAAACTATATTGACCCTTTAATTTTCAGTGGGGTGGGGAGAATGGACGCAAAAGAAAGTTGAAGGGGGGGGGCGGTGAGCGGAAAAAAAATTTAAAAGGGGGCGGTGAGCCGAAAAAGGTTGAGAACCTATGCTTTAGACTAATAACAAACAATGTTCTTATTCCATATGCAAGATCAAACGCATAGCGGCATTCGGACATGGAATGGGTTGCCTTAACAAACCAAGAATACCAGAAACTTATCATAAATTAAAACCATCATGAGAAATAGATGCCGACCGAAATTCGGTTTCGGCGCTGAAAGTAGGCAAATGGCCTCTTTCGGCCAAAAAGTTAGCGTTCGGTTTGTTTTCGGTTTCGGATGCACTACTCTTATGTATAGAAAGAGCGTCTGTAACATGTAAAATAAGATATAGGGCTAACCATCCATTTTTCATCGCACAGTCTTGTACCTTTCAGAATTTTGGTCTTTAGCTCCTCTGTAAATCACCACAATTGTAGGCCTACCTCCGGGGTGCCTAACAGAGAGTGTGCCACTTGTCACAGCAGATCACATTGTCGTTCAAAGGATTGTCATAGACTATAAATATCTAAACTATAAGACAATCAGAAAAGAAGGAATAATGTATAGATCCGTGCGCTTCAAGAGTTGGTGGACATCAGTTCTCAGCCCAATTGATTTTGGCCTGTGTCTTCCTACAGAACATGTCGTTGCATGGGGCTAGTGAAGAAGCATTCACTGGTTGCCATAGAGAGACAAAAAGGAGGGTGGGGTTCAGTGGTGGATGACATGCGGAATCTGGTTGGGTTGATCAGGGTCGAAGCCTCGTTTTCGTTTCAAAATGGCGTATTTGCGAGCTAGGCCAACAATTTTGTGTAAACATTTTAATTAAGAGAGTAGTCTTCCCTTATCATGACCTGTTTTGCGACCGAGGCGACGTCTGCATGTTTCGACTCGTAAAAATAAATTAAATTTAGGCGACCGAATGAACATGTAGGCTTATTGATCTGTTCACACCTGGGCTCTTTTTGATACGCATACGTGTATCTAGGACAGTAGAAGTGTTAAATCTCATTTCCACAGACCGTAAAACTAAACGTCATAACTGAGTTTTTGTTTGGCGTTGTTGTTTTTTTGTTTGTTTTTTTAATTAACATTGTAGAATCAGGCAAGGGTCAAATGAAAGCGGTAAATTAATGTCCGGCACTCAAACAGACGGAAATCTCAAAGAAAATGGAACTCAGAATTAAAACAATTAAAACACAAGGAAATATTATTTTCATTAACTAAAGGGGGAGTTGTATTTAATAGCATATAGCCGTTATTTATGTTGAGATCAAAGACGTTCTTTACAATATTTAGGCCTAAATATATTTATATTTATACTCGGATGACTACTAACAGCACTGATGCAAATAGATAGGCTACTAAACCGGTACTATGCAGAATTGGAATAAATTTTGATAAAGGATAGTCATGCAGCTGTGTTGATAAAGAAAATCCCAACCCATGAACAGACATACTCTATCGCTCAAATCTTATCACCTACGTATTAGATCTATATTTTTATGTCCACTTCCAAGGTGAGAGCTAACCCGTAATTGTTAGCACTAATAAGTCTTTACAGAGGTTTCTTCTAGATAAAAGAATATTACATCGAGTTTTGGCCCAAAACTCCTGGAAGGCGGCAAGAATTGGCTGGCGGCAGGACTAGAACCCGGGCCGTTTTGTTGCCAGTCCTGTGAACTAGCCACAGAAACAGCCGGCCTCACTGTTTCGTACAAACGCTACATTAATGGAGAGGAAAGGAACTTGTCATTTTTTCCAGCCTACCTCTCCACAGAAGCATTATTAGCTTATATTATATTATCATACTATACTAAGCTACATAATTATACATCACATCATATTGTTCTATTTTCTTTGTTAATAAAACAACAACAAACAAAACAAGCTTATTACGAAACTAACTCCTGTTTCTTATTAATTGTCTTTGGTCACGTGGATGTTGGTTTCTTTTATGAACAACAACAGAAATGTATGTTTCTTTCCTGCTTTCACTTTAAACAAACAGACTTACCGGTAACTCGAAACATGGAGGTATGTGGATTTTTGCAATTGATAGCTTCACGTTTGACTAGCACAAGGACTTCCCTAACCACGAAAAGGGAAATGACTTCGCATGCAATTCATTCTAGCTCGGAAAATAAAGCTGTCACTTGAAACACTTGCCATCGACTTATTGAGACTTCTTCAAACACACAATCAATTCATTAAGCCAGAAAGGTTTTCCATAGTATGATAATATATTTTTATTTAAAACAAAGTCCTTCAATCAAATTAAAAGAAGCTGTAATCAAATTTTATATTTATTTGTACGACATCCCATCAGATATCAGATTTAAAAAAAATAAATCTAAATGTTATCTCTGAAACTCATCTGATTTCTGAAGGAGTGTTTAGATCTTACAGTTTAGGTAAAGATAGATTTGGGGGATAAGTAGGCCTAGGTCTCGATAGATTTTGGGGTAATTACGTCTAAATATGGATGAGCATTAGACTGGCCAGTGTGTCTAAGTGGACAAAAGAAATGTGTGAAAACTTTGCTTGACTAATTCACACACGTCTCTTGCAAGGGAATAATATTATTGCATCGCTTGGCTGTGTTTGAACATAGACACAATGGAAACCTGGGCATTGTTTACGAAACATTAATTAATGACTTGTTCATTGTTGTGAAAACAAGGGTTCCCACATTCCGATACATCAAACCGAAAGTGATAAACTAAAAGTGAAAGTGATAAGCTGGTATGTGTAATAATAACTTCCTGTTCAGACAGATTCGGATAATTTATGAAGCTACACTGCGGGAGCGGGGTGAGGTGTGGATATGACAATATTTAGTTTATTAAACAATTATGAAGCTGTGCGTAAAGGAACAGAAACTTACCATACTATGCCATATTAAAACTGACCATATTATACTTAATCATATCATGTCTTATTATACCATAACATATCATATCTTGTTAGATCATACCATAATATCTTATCAAACTATTATATGTTACATATCTTATTATAGCCTACATACCCTATCATATAATATATTAGCATATTTACCATACACAAAATTCCATATCATTCCAAACCACATCATATTATACCATATTGCAGGGGTCGGCAACCTATTGATAACAGTGTGCCAAAGTAGGATTTCTAATCCATAAGCGTGCCAAAAGCCTAAAGGTCATCCTGCTTTAGCCGTCAACCCCTTGCCATTGAAAATTGCTCTGCTTGCCAAGTCTGGCACTCGCGCCGTAGGTTGCCGACTCCTGCCATATTGTATAATATGATGTGGCTTTACCAGGGTAAACGGCCCCCGAGGGCGGGGGTAAAATGTGTGCCTATAAGAATGTTTTTTTTTTCGTTTATTCTCAAGCTAACATGCGTATAGCTTACAAAAGGTGTCAGTATCCAAACTTTAACGTGCATGTTGTAAAATATAAAAAACAAAACATACTTTTTCTCACATTTAAACACACACACATACACACCCTGTGCTCTATTCCAAACCCATGACATAACCATTAACATGTCATCAACTGCATCTATCTTAGTGTCACCAAGGCCTCCCTTTCCATAGCATTCTGGGCTATATAACCCTGGAATCAGGTTTATAAGCTCATAATTTGAAGTAGAACAGCAACACAAAAACATCATACTTTTTTTTCTATTTTCTCAATTCTTTGGTTGTCGTATTGTTTTTTTTTTTCAATTCGTATGGGACGCGGCGGTCTGTCGACAAAGCGCTGGAATGCCAACCCGTGGGTCCCGGGCTCCCGAAAACCTCTCTGGTGGGTTCTCGACATACGTTAAAGGAAAGTAAAAAAAACGCCGCTGGGTTTTAGTGCTGGCCACACAACCATGTTTGTCCTCTCGGCCTATCATGCATCACTACTTTACTAACCAATAAGGCTTACAAAGGTATGCATTGAAGATCGTATTATTTTACGCATACTTTTGTGTGTGTGATCCGATGCTTCAGATGTAGATCTTGTCAGATATTCAAAAAATTGTTTTGGAAACTTAACAAAAAAAGTTCCATTTAATAGATATTATAGATCAGAGTTATGCCGTTGCCATGGAAACTGTTAATGGCTTCTTCACTAGACACATATTATACCGACCTGGCCTGTAAAAGGATACTTTAAGACTTCAGAGTGAGAGGTCAAAGTTCACCAGTATCAATGGACACTGCTTCAAGGAGCACCGTGTTACATTTTTAAATGGTCAACATGTGACAATGTGATTTCGATTCTGAAAAAAAAATAATTAGAGCTTATAAAGGATTCTATTTTCCTATTTTTCATCAAGAAGTTTTCTTTGACATTCTATGTGACTTCCATGGAACCAGCGAAAATTCCAGGTACAAGTGACACTCTATTAACTGATTATAACCTGTTTTTCAAATTCGTTTGATGTGAATTATTACATAGTTACAAAATACACAAAAAAAAACACGGGCGAAATACCCGGCAGGGAAAGGACGGGACGGTGTCCGTTATTTTCTGAAAATATATCTGGCAACCCTAACTAGATATATCTATAGATTACTTATATTTCTTTCATTTTGTTTGCTAATTTTTATATTGAAAAGAGGATCGACATTTTTGTCGTCATTGTAAATTCGTAGCTTTCAGTTTCCTGAGTAAATTAATAAATGACGACATGAATTATTTTCTTATGTGGAACTACCCAGTAGACTCTACCTAACTACCTACTTACCTACACACCTACCTACCTACCTACCTATCTACCTACCTACACTTGGTTATTCTCGGCTCAAAATTGTAAATTGCAAACCGACGATTTTGGGAGGCATTTAAAAAAAAAGGTTTTAAAAAACACACATTACTTTTATGTTTACAAACAGACAAAATTCTTTTAAGAATAAAATGTGGGTAAAGATTGTCTAAATCTTATCTTATATATTACAGACGCTCCTTCTATAAAGAAGATTATTGCGTCCTACGTTCATCCGTGGTCCGAGTCTAGTCTTGCATCTTTATTAATGTTTAAAATGATGTTAAGTTACTGGTTTTCCTGGTTTGTTCAGGCAACCAATTCCACGCCCGAATGCCACTCGGGAAGAAAGAGTAGTTAGCCTTTATGCATTTGTTCTCCCATAAGGGATAAGGAAAGAGTTTTTGTCCTTATGTTTATCTGAGTATTGCAACAGGTTTTTATTGTGTTGTATTCCTAAATTAGAGTTTAATTGCCTTATGTATATTACTACTTTATTTTGCCATTATGTCCTCTAGAGTTTCTAGGTCTAGTGATTTAACTATTGGTGTTACTCTTGTCTTGTCAGTTGTGAATATTCGCTCGCAATGAACATTGCAGCTCTTTTCTTTATTTTTAAATGTTTTCTTTAGTTGATGGGTCCCATACAGATGATGCATATTCTATTTTAGGCATAGCTATGTTAATTAGCCTTTAGTTTTAAAGTCTAATACTGATATTGACAAGTCTTAACAAATATGCATGCATAAAAGGTCGCATAGAAAGACATTTCCGGTCTTATTCGATCATTTAATTAAAAAAAAACGTGTTACTAATTGTACTAAAAGCTGTAGGAGATTAAATTTTATTTCATTTCCAAAAAATGGTGCCAAAAGAAAACGACGAATTGTGAAAGTTAGAAGTGAAGTTTCACCTTTTTATAATATCATACTTATTTCTTAATGGAAAATAATTTTCGTAATTTGTTTTTATGACTCTACGCATTGTGTTTTTTTAATAACCAAGAAATGTAACTTTTGACTAATTTATTTTGTAAACAAAGATAAATTTAACCTACGCAACTAATACTTGAGTATTAATTATCACATACTCACTTTTGATGTTAAAAACGGATTCCTCATAATAACTCATAACTAATCTTGTATCCTTTGTATGATTCTAAAAGACTAGAACTGGCCGTCGAGGTTGAAATCAATTTTCAAACACCAGCAAAAGCATGCTTTTTATTTACTAATTTAAAAATAGAACCGAAAGTTGTGATCTCTTCCATTGGAAAAGGTCACGCCTAATTAAGACTTGTCAATAGGCTATGTTTTAATGCGCTTTACTTACTTCAGTAAAATTATTCCTTTTTTTTTATACATCAATCTCACCCGGAAGTAATATAAATATATAGGCCAGTGGAGATAAAGAAAAATTAGTTCAAGTGACCCTTCTAAGGAGGGTAAGCAAAACAAAAGAAAAATCAATAAAGTGATCTCCCCTTGAAACTATTGGTATGTTGACGTGTTCATGTGGAGATGTGTGTCAACATTCCCGATCTGTGTCAAGAATCATGTCTCTCCCCCCACAAAGACGTCACATGTCTGTGTTGGCCAGTTAGTTATCCGGCTACCTGGTGTGGTAACATAGCCTTCATAGCGCTGACGTCGGATGATGGAAGATTCAGAGATCAAACACTTGACACCGAGTATGGGGAGAGAAAATCAAACAAGGGAACAAATACAATAGTACAGTCTGCTATGTTCGGGCCATGTTTGGGCACTTCTGTACCCATGGGCCTCAAAGCTGGCGAAGTGTGTAAGCCGCCGATACGATCCCATTAAGATTGCATCGGCGGGCGAACGCATGGGGGACAGCTCCCGCTGCGGGTCCGAGACCCATTACGCTGCCACGGGGTCTCGGTGGGGAGGTAGCAATGGACGCAGCAACCCCGTCTCGATAATCACCCGGTGCCTGGATGTCTGTACCTATAGTATAGGATTTGCGCTACCGGGTGACAGTGCAGGTATACGGGCGAGCCACCACGATAATGATCCTTAGGGGAACCGCAGTGAACAATCTTACTGGGGATTCTTACTATTACACGGTACGCCACGCCTTAAGCATGTTCTTAATTGCCCGAACTAGTTTCGGTCGAATCAGGTATCGTTCAATTCGCAAAAGCTACTGTTTGCTCTTAAATGGGCTCGTGCACTTTCGCCAACATTAGGGCGAGCTAGGAAGCTCAGCGAAATGGTGCTCTTGTTTTTAACTGGTCTATTTTTAGCGCTGAGGCGAACTGCCGGATGTTAATATTGCTGCAAAATGGCTGCGCTCACAGACGAAGAAGCTTTGGGTGTTGCGATTACATTGCACAAAGATTTTGGGCAATATTGTTCAAGGCCTTGGTTTTTTTCACCCTTATTTTTATAGTCCCGATTGGAATGAGTTCCACAGGCATGGAACATTTTCCCATGCATCTATGAATATTACTAGACTGTCCTCTGACATCTCTGGCAGCTGACTGTCTTGTAAGACGCCATTTTTTTTTCATTAAGACTAGGAAATTTTGGTGCCTTTTCGCATAATGAACGTGATCAATTCAGCCAATCAATATGCGGCTTCGTCAACATGTCGACGAAGCAATCGTTCACCCGAATTTGGCTCGCCGATACCCCCCGAGATGTCGCTTGTCGAGCAATAGATCGCCCTGTTAAGCGCGAAAACGACGAAAGGCGAGCAATTTACGAAGCGAACCCTTGCTCGGGCTGTTCGGCGAAGTACAATTCGGGCAATTAAGAACATGCTTTAGGCGTGCCGTGGGGTGGCTGGAGCCTGGACAGAGCTTGCGAGTGCCCCCCTGAGCTCAACCCTAAAGTTACGCCCTGGACGAAAGAGCCCTTCGGGTTCGTCCGGTTTTTAAACGAGACCTTATAACTCGTTGAGGGCAAGGGTTTATTTCCTGGTCTGAAGGGTGTCCTGAATCTAATCAGCTCCGATAGGTACCAGACATTAACTAGAGAAAATTAAACTCGGCTGGACATTGTGTGGGCCACACAATACTACTAGGATGCCGTGGCCACAGAAACACGTGAAGGCTGTTTCACGGGCCCTAAGAATCAAATTGATCCGCCGGGGACTGTGTTTTAGGCCCAGGGGTCGGCAACCTTTTGCTAACAGTTCGCCAAACTAGGATTTCTAAATCTTTCAGCGTGCCGACGGCCGAAAAGTCAACCTGCTCTATTAAACTTTAAAAAAAATATTTTTTTAAGACTATTAATTTAACCCCGTAGCAAGATCAAGGCCAAAAGCAAAGGAGATTATTTATGGAGAAAATCGTTAGGCCCCAAGCGTTTTAAATTTAATACAAAATTAACGTGTTTGTGATTATCCTCCTTTTTGTTTGCATTTAGACTCTACATCACATACAATGTATTATTACTTAACTTTCACATTTATGGTAATTAATGTTTAAAAATGTAATTATATATATTGATCTCAGTTTAACTGAGAAGTACTTTTTTTTTATTAGTCTAATTGTTTTTTATTTGATATTTTTTTTTTGTTTTCAAAAATGTTTATTCGTGGAAAAATTGCATTTACATTGCCAAAATTATTATTTTACATAGAGAAAAAAAAAGGATAGGAGAAACTTATTGCATTTTTACAATTCCAAATAGATAGAAGACAGCAGAGAATATTTAAGTACTTGAAATAATCGAAACTTTCATTACATTTACTCTTCTTTTTTTTTTTTTGTTGCTCATGTTCAACTGTGCTTACTATTATCGTTAAACCAAATAGATACATGGTAATTATTCAAACTGGGAAGTTAATGTAATGTTTGAAAATATACATATATATTCTTTTGTCATAAAATATTTTCTATATTTTTCAAATACGTTTTACAGTTTGATCATTTTAAAGTTATAAATTGTAAGCCATTTATTCTTTTATAAAAGAAAACAAAAAGGAGCATATTAGAAAAATGTGTTCACATAATACGAGCTAATTATCTCCCTTCAACTAAAAAACAGATTTCACATTTGATTCAATAGTGGTGATAAACAAGTTATGTTTTGTAATGTAACAAATAATACTGACTAATTATTATTTCTTTATATCAATCCAACATTATGGTAATCATTACAAGATTTAATTATTAGAGGATTAAAATAATTCACTTTAAACAGTTGTAAATAAACATTTCCTGCATTTATTGTTGCTCCATTTATGGAGTTTTATATTTTAAACATTAATAAAAGAAAATTACATAATATAGTGCTATTAAATACGTCTCTTATATTTATTAAATTAATAACACAAATAAATGTTTTTTAGAATTAATTATAATTATGTTTAATTAAAGAAGATGAGCATAAAAACTATTTTTAATGTAATTAGTCTGTATCAATTAATGAGTGTATATGATCTTTTTGAATGCTTAAAACAGCTTTCATGTGCGATAAAATCTGTTCACAAGTGTAAGTTGAACCAAAAGCTGAAAGTAAAAGAGCGGATGCCTAGTTGAGAATAGCAGATGACTTTTCCCAAGCAGCTTCCTTCCAGATTTCTTCCGCAAATGGGCACATTTGGATGCCCAATTTTTAAAATGTTTAAATTTCAAATTGATGCATTTTAAAATCGCCAATATCTCTCCTCTTTAAAAAAAATATCTACTTCTAAAAAGGTTGTACTAATATCAAACCAGTAAGGCTTGATGTTTTGTGAAAAAATGAGTCCATCAATTATAAAGTTATGCCATTGATTAGAGTAGAGACCGGACGAAAGCAAATTTTTGGTTTCGGCCGAAAACGAAACCATATTGAAAATTATAAATTGACTTTCGGCCGAAACCGAAGCTGATACCGATAATTTTACTACACGTTCGGCCGAAACCGTAACCGAAAGATAGGTAAAAAGAAAATGTAACAAAAGATAGTTTGCAAAGAATATATGAATTGTTTTGTGCGAATCAAACAGGGTTTTAAAATAATTGTTCGAGATTAAAAGATAAATAAATCGTGGGGCACAGTTATGAATGATTTCTTCTCGAATTCCGGTTTTCGTTTAACATCCCTACTTCACACAGATTAATCCACAACAGCGTAACTAAATGAAAGTATCAATAAGAGTAATAGATGCAGCAATAGTGTAGCAGTCTGAATTTTGAAAGTTAAAATAGATATTCGGCTGATGACCGAAAGTCAATATCATTTTTGGCTGAAACCGTAAGCAAACCGAAAACTAACCTTTTGGCTACGGCCGAACCCGAAATCACACAGTAAAAGGCTTTTTGCCTACTTTCAGTGCCGAAACCGAAGCCGAAATTGAATTTCGGTTTGTCTCTAGATATGAGTGCTTCTATGTACTTCTGAAAAAGACCAACTATCTATCTTAATATATGCCTTAATAAAGGCTCTATATGTAGTTAATGTTTTGAAATTGATTTCATGGCAAGATATGCTACAATGCAAATTCACTCCAGTGGTCCATGTAAATGCAAGTTCAACTGAAAAGTGTCGCTATGTCATTCAGAAACGAAGTGGCTATTCGGACCCGATAGACTTAGTGATAAATAGTTAGTATCTGTTAGTTTATAAAGGTTAGGGATGGCTTTGTAGTATTTTTGGTAATAGTTAGTATCGGTTAGGTTATAAAGGATAGGGATAGAAGATTTGGTGTTTTCTGTGCTATTTCTTATAATATATATATGGTAAAACAACTATATTTTGTGTTTGTTTCCCTCTTTTTTAATGTTTTTTATGAGTTTTAAGGAATTCTGACTGAAGCTGGGTCCGAATAGCCATTTCATGCTATAGCGACCCGGGTCCGAATAGCGGCAGCCATTCAGAAACATCGGCTTCAACAGTCAGTTTTCCTCATTCAGAACCAGAAAAAATTGTTCTTGTTTTTTCCAATAAAAAAACACAACACCTCTCGGAGTTCTCTCGTTTGCCATTGAAAATCGCACTGCGTGCCAATTTCGCCTGTTTATTAATTACTATAAAGCGCCTTTATCACTTAGGTCATCGAGAGTTTTAAAAAATCGAAACGGTAAAAATGGCAAAGCCTACATTGCAAAAGTAATTTAAAAAATGGCTAAGATATAATAAAGTGAAGCCGGCTGGTCCAGCGGTTAGATCACCGGACTGTCAACCCAAAAACCAACTGACAGGTCGCGGGTTCTATCCCTGCCACCGACGGATCCCTGTCGCCCTGCAGGAGTTGTGGGCCTAGTGGACGTAATAATCTTCTACCTAGAAGGAACGTCTGTAAACCTACAAGAAATAAGAGAAAAAGCGAGACTTAAATTTAAAAAAAAGGTTTAGACTCTAAATGTAAAAAAAAAACACGACTACGGTGAAAACGGCAATACAAAAATATAAACAGTATAAATGGTAAGACAATATTTATAAAACAGTTGATATAGAAATTAAAATATCATTTTAATCGTCAATCAGTTGTACATTTTCTTTCTTTAAGTAGATTGCAAAAGATTAAGCTCTTGAATCAGGTAAACATAACCTCCAAATTCGCTCCTCCGCAAAACACGTTTTCGTCGTCATCTTGTGTAACTTTATTTTTCTCCTGTTCAACCGAGACCTTTTATTTTCTTTATTTTTTTTTCGAGTTCATCTTTAGATTTGATTTGAACAGCAGAACGGGAAAAAGTGGGGTGAAAAGGGAGGGAACAGGGTTAAAAGTGTATTAATTGCATTTTTTGTGTATATGTAATGTTTGAGGAGTATGTTTGACTGGGAATGTTTGCTCGCCCATCTTTAAGCAATGGTTTTCTCTTTAACAATGTCTACCGGATACTTTCAACATCAAGCTGGTGTAGAGATAGATATAGCATATTATATGTAATATTATAATAGCATGTAATATAATAGAGATATAGATATATTAAGATATATAGGGATAGATATATAGGGATAGATATATAGGGATAGATATAGATAGATATAAATAGATAGAGATAGATATAGGCTAGATATAAATTAATTAAAATGAATTGACATAGAAATAAATTTAGAAACAGATCTATAGTTATAAATAGATATATGCCGCAGTTGCGGTATGTCCCCCTATATTATGGGGTGCTACAAAATGTCTAATTCCGCATTTCCCCCCACACCTCAAGGGAGGTAATGTTATTATTAAACAAACTCGTTGAAAGATAACTGCCCCTGCACCAAGAAATAAAACGAAAAATAATCACACAGACGATAGGTATGGCTAGTCCTGGCCAGTCCTGACGTGTTTAGCATGGCAGACGGCTGTACTTAAATGACT
Source organism: Anisus vortex (assembly GCA_949126835.1). Taxonomy (NCBI): domain Eukaryota; kingdom Metazoa; phylum Mollusca; class Gastropoda; family Planorbidae; genus Anisus; species Anisus vortex. The sequence goes on from OX421499.1 coordinate 32,872,575, forward strand.
TCAGGTATTGTTGGGAGGGCGGGACGAAGTTTCACAAGGGGCGTTTGAGAGATGTGACATCACGTACAAAAATATAGATAATATAATAATAAGAATGTAACTAGAAGCAAATGTAACCAATATATTTTATTTCGTTGAATACAGTGTTAGAGTGGTTTCCCTTTTTGGTCGAATTCCCGCCAATTCTGTTACATATTCGATAAAGAATTCAGAATAAAGAATAGCCAGACTCATTCATTATAGTTGTAATAATACAAAGGCATTAAACTCTAACTTAGAAATACAAAAATACAATCCAAAAACAACCTGTTGCAATGCTCAGATAAACATAAGGACAAAAACACTTTTCCTCTTATGCAAATGCTTATAAATACTCTTTCTTCCCGAGTGGCATCTGGGCATAAAATGGGTTGCCTGAACAAACCGTGAAATCCAGTAACTAAACATCTTTGACAACTAGAGGCCGACCGTACCACATTTTTTGCTTCGGCCGAAAAAACGAAACCATACCGAAAGTTATAAATTGACGGACGCTCGAAAGCGAAGCAGAAACCGAAAGATACACCGAAATAGTCGAACAAAAGATTTAAAAAGACTGCACAGTAATCCCATACTCCATTTTTCGACATTATTTGGGCTGATTAAATAATCCGTTTATTATTACCTTATTATTACTTCACCCAGATTAATTCGCAACAGTTTAACTAAATGAAAGAATCAATAAGCAGAGTAACAGATGCGGCACTAGTGTTGCAGTCTGTATTTTGAAAGTTATATAATAGATATTCGGTTGATGATCGTAAGTCAATGTCAGTTTCGGCCGAAAGCAAACCGAAAGCTAACTTTTTGGCTTCAGACGAGACCGAAACTACACCGAAAGCGGCCATTTGCCTAATTTCGGCGCCGACACCGAAACAAAAACTGAATTTCGGTCGGCCTCTATTTAAAACACCACTTAAAATGAAGGCTACTCTCATACCACAAATGAGCGTAGGTAGCAAAAATCTTCTTTACAGAATATAATATATAAGATATATATGTGTAATATATAAGATAATATTATAGTATAGTTCAATTAATAGGTTGGCTGGCTAGAGTTATTTTCAGACATTTGTTTGACCTCATTCATATCGTACGATATAGTGTAATAGTGGTTGGAAGAGGGGTTGTGTGGGGGGGGGGGGGGGGGGAAGGGCGCCCACGCGAAACTTTTCTGAGGTTGCTTATGTACAGTCCTCTGGCCATTCTACCGTTGTCTTGTTCAACGTGTGCGCTCTGTTTAAGCTAATTAGAAGTAGGTGTTTGTGTCTGTAAGCCTTCATCACTTCGCGCATGCGTGTGTTTTATTATGCATAAAAAAACTAGACTAGTATAAAAGAATTTGTTGTATTCTGTATTTATTTTTTTTTTAAAAAAAGGGAACTATAAAAAAAAAGAGGTAAATACGGTTTTAAAAAATGTCAAAGCTCAAAATGTTAACAGTTAAAAATAATGTTAACAATAAATTACAAATGAGAATAAAATGAAGCTTATCAAAACAATAACAATGTTATACTTAACGCATGATCAAGCTTCTGTAGTAATAAAAAAAATTATGCATAAATTGTGGGAAACACACATTTAATGTTGCCAATAGTAAGTTGATCTAACAAATATGAAATTATACTCGTTATACATAAAACGTTATAACTTAAATCTTATAGGTTGTCGAGATTTATTTATTGCCGCGGCCAAATTGTAATTTTTACCGATGCCATTTAGTTAATATTCACCATTCCCATGTGAGCTGTGCAGCATATTTGAGTCTGCCATAGTTATACGTAGTAAGTTTTATTTCTTATTCTGCGTATGTCCTCCCTTCCCCCTTTCCCTCACTTACTTTGACCATTATGAACCTTAAGGCCCACCATAATATTGCAGACGAGAATCAGCTACAAATAGAATGCGCGGGAGGATTTATAATGCAAGTTATTCACACACAAAAAAACACTATCAATGTAAAAAAAAGTTTCATGGTTCATTTAGAATAGCGAGATGCTTCATAGAACATGGCGAATCTCCAAAATGATGGCCCTGTTCAGCCCACACAAGGCCCATACTCCAACCCTGTAACTCTTATCACTCCCACCACAGCTTCCTCTTTTTCCCGCCTCTGCACTTATTGTCCATCACAGCGCCCTTTATCCACCACTGCGCATTAACCTCATTTTATTTGAAAAAGTATACCATATTACACCATACACAAGTAGTGCACTGCACATACACACATACGTAAACACACTAGATCCGTAGTGTATACTAAATAAGTTTTCTATTCATGGACTATATATTGACATGATTGCATTTTACTATGAGTTGTATAAATTATGCATAGCCTTTTTTTTTGTTGCTATTTTGGTCTGTATAGGTCTTAACCCATGCGTGGGCATAGATTACATAGGAGTGGTATGAGATGGACGGGTGGATCGACCAGATCTGCTACTAAAGATTGACTATGTTACAACACCCTTTCCCCCCACAGTTGTGTAATGCTATAATACCACAAATTGAAGTTTCTTTTATTCACTATGTCTTAGAAGTTCTTTTACAATACTGCTCTATTGTAAGTGCAAGTTATATTCATTCCTATACAAACCATGCGGTTACATCTATCTGCTAAACGCAATACTGGACAATGTAAACAATTACATCTATCCACTAAACGTACAGCTGTACAAACTATGCGGTTACATCTATCCACTATACGTACAGCTGTAAAAACTATGCGGTTACATCTATCCACTAAACGTACAGCTGTACAAACTATGCGGTTACATCTATCCACTATACGTACAGCTGTACAAACTATGCGGTTACATCTATCCACTATACGTACAGCTGTACAAACTATGCGGTTACATCTATCCACTAAACGTACAGCTGTACAAACTATGCGGTTACATCTATCTACTAAACGTACAGCTGTACAAACTATGCGGTTACATCTATCCACCCTACGTACAGCTGTAAAAACTATGCGGTTACATCTATCCACTATATGTACAGCTGTGCAAACTATGCGGTTACATCTATCCACTATACGTACAGCTGTGCAAACTATGCGGTTACATCTATCCACCCTACGTACAGCTGTAAAAACTATGCGGTTACATCTATCCACTATATGTACAGCTGTGCAAACTATGCCGTTACATCTATACACTATACGTACAGCTGTACAAACTATGCGGTTACATCTATCCACTATACGTACAGCTGTGCAAACTATGCGGTTGCATCTATCCACTATACGTACAGCTGTACAAACTATGCGGTTACATTGTTACGAAACGTAAATTCCCTACATTGTAATGTTAATAAACCAACTAAATCATTTAAGCGAATTGCGTTTAAACGATATAAAATATTTCTCAGCTCACGGTTTTCCCCGGGTTTTTCCTAACTTAATTAGAGCATTATTGTTTTTTATTAACCTCGATAAAAACATGAACTGTTCATGCAAACACAGCGTGTCAAGGTCGTCCGGTCTCTCCTTATTTTGTTAGAGCATTATTGCTTGTTCTTAATAAAAAGTATCTGATCACGCAGTCAACATGCAGGCTTGATTAAAATATTCGTGTCACTAGGCTGTCTGGTTTTTCCAACGATTGACCCGTAATATATTTCTACGCGATTCGACCTTTTAGTCAGTTCTTGGCTTGCATTCGATCTAGTAACATCAAATATTCTCCGCTCTGAGTATCGTTTCTATTTGATTTGTATGATGGAAAATTTATTGTTCTACTATTAACTACAATGCTATATGTTCATTGAGGATATTCATTACTAATTGGAATATGTGTATTTCTTGATTGTGTATATAATATTATTTGGATTCCTACTGGATTGATGTTGTAAATTAAACCAAATTTATCGTTGCTTTCTACACAACTTGGTTAACGTCAATATTTCAAAGTTATCTACATGTGTGTATGTGTAATATTTATTCAACTATATTAATAATCTACACTACCACTCAACATCGAGGTTCTTGCTGTATAATATGAGCCACATAAATAATTATACATGAAGTAAATCAACTGAAAACTCTAAAACTACGCTATGTGAATTGCCAGGGGATACTAAGAACCACGGAATACTCTAGACAACTACAAATAAACTTCAGAATGATATAATAAGATCTTCACTAATACAAGGATACTCACACTAATAATAACAATACTATAACTATTATTTTCATAAATTGAATGGGGGCTCTAGCCGTAATAACATTATAAATCATAATTATACTTGTGTGATATAAATAGAAGGTCTCATCCATAATTTATTATGGTGAATAAATTGCCTTGTAATAAAATGGGTTTTGCTCGTCAGTGATTTACTAACAAACGTTTGGAGGATTTACTTCAATTTCAAGAATCGTTATACTATTTACACAAACTATTTACAACTGCCGTAATACATACTCGTAACTTGGATGGATTGTGTTGGAAAATATGAACAATATACAATATACTAAAGATTGTGATTGAATTGAACATTGCTATTGAGAATCGGAAAACTTAACTATTCAGCCTGGAAAATTATCTGGTGTATTACCTTATCGAACAAAGTAACTCTAAGAAAGTATTATTTTTATGACCTTGTTGTGACAAATCTGAACTGTGTGGTGTAGTGAATTATTCAAAGGACAGAAAGTAAGTTGGACACTTTTATTGTATTATTAACAAGATTTACAGTAACTTTTAATAATATAAAATGGAAGCCACAAATAATCTTACATTGGATCCAGAGATATTTGATCTAACCTCAGAACAGCTTAATAAAATGTCAATGATACAATTAAAAGAATTGGCTAAATCATTGGGCATTTCTATCACAGAAACTAGGCCATCAAAAACTAAATTACTTCAAGAGGTAACTGAGTGTTTAAGAAAACAAGGTACACTAATTATTGAAGAAACTACTGCTAATGATAACATTAATGATGAATCAGATGATGAATTACCTTTTCCTATAACACAAAGAGTGAAGCATACAACTGGTGAATTAAGTGAAGAATTGAAATTTAAACTTGAGTTAAGAAAGATGGAATTGGAGATGGAAAAAGAAAACAAGAGAATTGAGATGGAAAGAGAAAGAGAAAACAAGAGAATTGAGATGGAAAGAGAAAACAAGAGAATTGAGTTAGAAATAGCAAGAGAGAAAATAGCAAGCCAAGAAAGAATTGAGATAGCAAGGTCTCGTACGTCAAATCATTCGAATGCAAGCTCTGAAGCAGATGCAGAACTGTATAAGTTTAAGAAACATATTCCAGTTTTTGAAGATAATTCGGTGGAAGAGTTCTTCATGATTTTCGAGAGAAACGCTAAAGACTATCAATTTCCCGAGGGCAAGAAAGCTATACTCCTACGCTCAGCTCTGAACAAAGGAAAGGCACTTGATGTTGTATTAAGTCTTACTGAAGAGGAATTGTATGATTATGAACTGATCAAGAATAGAGTACTGCTAAGTTATGCATTAACACCTGAAAAATATAGAAAAGTGTTTCGTGAGTCTAAGAAAGAACAGGAACAATCCCATGTTGATTTTCTAAGACAGAAAAAGAAATATTTTGAAAGATGGATTCGATCCAAAGGTGTAAACAAAGACTTTGATAAATTAGCTAATCTTATGCTAATGGAAGACTTTAACAATAACATCAGAGGTGATGTAAGAATACATTTAGCAGACAAAGGTGTAGAACAAGTAGAAACAGCAGCAGTGATGGCAGACGAATATGTTATTATCCATTCCAGCAATAAATTTACAACAGTTGATAAATCTAAATTCCAGAATCGAGATATGAAGGTAGAAAAGAAAACCATGAATCCAAATGAATCCTATCAATCAAAGAGACATCAGCAGAGCAATGAAGGTCCAACAAATTCCAAGCCAACCTGTAGCCATTGTAAACGAATTGGACATACTAAGGAAAAGTGCTGGATATTGAATGGGAACCCGAATAAAAAGAATGTTGTCTTATCGTATGTAGCAATGCCAAAACAAAGAACTCATGAAAATGTAAAGAAGGATATTAGAACTCAAACAGAGATACCTAGTGCTAATGCAGATAACCTGACAAAACACACGTATCTTGGAAACTTGAAACCAGAAATAGTTCCTGAAATAGAGACAATGGTTTTCAATAATTCTAATTCTAATCTGAGCTCCAAGGAGTCTATATCAGATAGAACCACCATGAGTACTAAACATACCTCTTACAAAAATAACTTGGATACAGATCTCATCGATACTGAGATACCAAGCAATTGTTTACCATTCATTGAAGAAGGTACCGTGTCATCCATAATAAATGGTGTCACTAGTGAAAAGAACATCAGAATACTCCGTGATACAGGGGCTGAGGTTTCACTACTTTTAGAGAATACTGTTCCTACGTCACAATCGACATATACAGGACAGGATCTTACTATTCAAGGTGTATCAAGGAAAAATGTACAAGTTCCTTTGCATCAAATACAGCTGAAGAGTGCGTACTTCACTGGAAATGTAGTTGTGGGTGTGTACAAATCACTTCCGTTTAAAGGCGTTTCTTTAATACTGGGAAATGATATTGCTGGAGATGTGGTGCATTCCATATCCAAGAAAAAACAATACCTCAATAAAAGTGAGAGCTTTATCAAACCTATATGCATCGTCACGAGAGGTATGGCCCAACAACAAAAGTCTGTCGAAACCATGTCAAAGTCAAAAATAGAACCAGAAATTGACCTACAGGCAACTTTCCTGGCTGACATCTTGAGTGGTCCCTCAGTCAAGACTACTGAAAGTAATTTGTCACCTCGACAATTACTCCTATTAGAACAGAATAGAGATTCAGGAATTAAACACCTGAAGAAAAAGGTGATAACTGAACAGGAGGCAGAAATTAAAGGAAATGGATTTTTTCTGAAGGAGGGAATATTAATGCAAAAATGGAGAGATGTGAAATGTGATAATGACAATTGCAGAGAAGGAAGTCAGATTGTGGTACCAGCCATATATCGTAATGACATCTTACACATGGCTCATGACACGCCATATGCTGGTCATCTAGGAGTGAACAAGACTTACCGTCGAATTCTTCCGTACTTCTATTGGCCTGGACTACATCGTGACGTCACAAATTACTGCAAGTCATGCAATACATGCCAGATAGTTGGTAAACCTAACCAGACTATACCGGTAGCACCTCTAAAGCCAATACCTGCCTTTGCAGAACCATTTAGCCACTTGCTAATAGACTGTGTAGGTCCTTTGCCTAAAACAAAGACAGGACACCAGTACTTATTCACTATAATGTGCACTGCCACGAGATATCCTGAAGCTATTCCGCTACGCACCATTAACGCAGATAAGATATCTGACGCACTGATTGCATTTTGTTCAAGATACGGTCTTCCAAAGACTATACAGTCAGACCAAGGATCTAACTTTACATCAAAGCTGTTTAACCAGGTCTTAAAGAAACTAGGCATCCAACATGCAACTTCAACTGCGTACCATCCGCAAAGCCAAGGTGCCCTAGAAAGATATCATCAGACTCTGAAAACCATGCTCCGCACATACTGTTTTGAGAACACTGAAGACTGGGATCGCGGTATTCCATTCGCTCTTTTCGCGACTAGAGAAACTGTGCAGGAATCTCTTGGATTCAGTCCGTTCGAGTTAGTGTTTGGACATTCAGTTCGAGGACCTCTAAAACTGTTGCAGGAAACCTTGTTAAATTCTGATGAAGAGACTGGACTCGTAGCTTATGTGGAACAATTTAGCAATAGAATCTATCATGCTTTTAATCATGTTAAAGATAATCTTTTGCAGGCTCAGAAAAGAATGAAAGGGTACTATGATGTCAAGGCCAGATCCCGATGTTTCCATCCTGGTGATAAAGTCCTCATGTTGACCCAATTGTCTGGACAACCCCTGAGTGCAAAATATACAGGACCATATCAGGTTTTAGATAAAATCAGTGATGTAACATACCTTGTAAAAACCCCTGATAGAAGGAAAACACAGAGACTGTGCCATATAAACATGCTAAAACCTTATGTTGTTAGGGAAGAACAAACTGACATTAGGCCAGTGAGTGCTATCAAAACTGTTGAAACACCCCCGCCTAAATTTAAAAAGACAATCATAGAAAGTAAACTTCAGAACACTGAAGCACTTAAAAACCTCAATGATAAACTGGCACATCTAGACTCAGGTGAACAGACTTCTATCAAGGGTTTAATCTATGATCATGTAAATTTGTTTAGTGATGTTCCTAACAAAACAACTTTGGTTACCCATGATGTAGTTTTAAAAGATGATAATGTTAAACCTATCAAACAACATCCGTATAGGGTTAATCCCATACGACTTAAGAATAACTTACGTATTGGTAAAAGATCACATCGTCGCGGACACCCTATCGCGCATGAAAAAATGTATAAGGGGATAACTACATGTATATATTCTGGTAATCCTAACTAAGAGAATTGGATCATTTAAAATATAAATGCATGAATATATGAATGTGTTGTGATTATTTTATGCAATATCTTATGCCTTATTTTATGCCATGAATATTTCCATTTGCTAAAACAAATATTATTATTGTTGTAGGAAAAAAAGAAAGAACCTAATAAGTTACTTATAAATATTATGGATTTATGAACATAATTTTTCTTTATTAGTAAGATAATGAATGAACAGAAATGTACATCCTTATTTTGAAACAATCAAACTATAGTTGTGATTATGTAAAAACCAAGATAGAGTGATGTGCATACACTTCACATGCTTACACACTTAAGATTAAACTCTTACTTTAAAATTTATTTAAATATTAATTTCATTTAAGTTGAATTAATTAATGATTGAATTGTTTAATATGATAACATTAGTTATGTTGATTTTTACCTTATAAATAAGATAATGATGTTTATAAGGAATGATATCTCAGAGAGTATAATTTTTTTAGAATAACGCGAACATGTGTTATGGTCTAAGGATAACTTGAGATCCTATATGATGAGGGCTTAATAGAATAAATTATTTCCCTTACTTGTCTTATTTAACGGACTACCCAGGTGGAGTCAGTTTTTTTTGTATATTGTTTAGAACTAAAGTTAAGTGCAGGCGGTTCTAAAAGAAATTGCACACTTCTATTGTTTAGTATGCAATGTTCTTTTCCTTTTGGTACGGGCGACTGTTACGAAACGTAAATTCCCTACATTGTAATGTTAATAAACCAACTAAATCATTTAAGCGAATTGCGTTTAAACGATATAAAATATTTCTCAGCTCACGGTTTTCCCCGGGTTTTTCCTAACTTAATTAGAGCATTATTGTTTTTTATTAACCTCGATAAAAACATGAACTGTTCATGCAAACACAGCGTGTCAAGGTCGTCCGGTCTCTCCTTATTTTGTTAGAGCATTATTGCTTGTTCTTAATAAAAAGTATCTGATCACGCAGTCAACATGCAGGCTTGATTAAAATATTCGTGTCACTAGGCTGTCTGGTTTTTCCAACGATTGACCCGTAATATATTTCTACGCGATTCGACCTTTTAGTCAGTTCTTGGCTTGCATTCGATCTAGTAACATCAAATATTCTCCGCTCTGAGTATCGTTTCTATTTGATTTGTATGATGGAAAATTTATTGTTCTACTATTAACTACAATGCTATATGTTCATTGAGGATATTCATTACTAATTGGAATATGTGTATTTCTTGATTGTGTATATAATATTATTTGGATTCCTACTGGATTGATGTTGTAAATTAAACCAAATTTATCGTTGCTTTCTACACAACTTGGTTAACGTCAATATTTCAAAGTTATCTACATGTGTGTATGTGTAATATTTATTCAACTATATTAATAATCTACACTACCACTCAACATCGAGGTTCTTGCTGTATAATATGAGCCACATAAATAATTATACATGAAGTAAATCAACTGAAAACTCTAAAACTACGCTATGTGAATTGCCAGGGGATACTAAGAACCACGGAATACTCTAGACAACTACAAATAAACTTCAGAATGATATAATAAGATCTTCACTAATACAAGGATACTCACACTAATAATAACAATACTATAACTATTATTTTCATAAATTGAATGGGGGCTCTAGCCGTAATAACATTATAAATCATAATTATACTTGTGTGATATAAATAGAAGGTCTCATCCATAATTTATTATGGTGAATAAATTGCCTTGTAATAACATCTATCCACTATATGTACAGCTGTGCAAACTATGCCGTTACATCTATACACTATACGTACAGTTGTACAAACTATGCGATTACATCTATCCACTATACGTACAGCTGTGCAAACTATGCGGTTACATCTATCCACTATACGTACAGCTGTACAAACTATGCGGTTACATCTATCCACTCTACGTACAGCTGTACAAACTATGCGGTTACATCTATCCACCCTACGTACAGCTGTAAAAACTATGCGGTTACATCTATCCACTATATGTACAGCTGTGCAAACTATGCGGTTACATCTATCCACTATACCTACAGCTGTACAAATTAAATCATTAATTCTTGCAGAGGTACTTAACAATAATATAGTGTTTTATAAACGCGGTTGTTGTTTCCGGATGCTCCTCGAGATACTTCGCTGTGTCCCCCCCCCTCCACACTCCCCTCCGATCCTCCACATTTTCCCTCCCCCTAACTCCAACGTGTAGAGACTGAAACATCGTGTGGTAAACAAACTCAACAGGTGGGACTTAAAAAAAAAAATATATAAATAAATCTGCAGCTTTGTTTCGTGTTGACAATTTATAGAGGTTTTCGTTTGGAACGTTATGTTAGCTGCATACTAAATTTTTAATGCTTTCTTGATATACTCTGGTGAGAGTCTGTGGATATTTTACGTGTTCTGGAATCGTAGGTACCACATAACCAATGACATACGAAGATATACTGTTATTATTGTGTGTTTAATATTCTTCTTGGTCTCAATGTGTAGCTTGTGTTATAGTCAAAGCTGTTACGTCAGTTTGCTTTTTCTTAAAACTTGTATGCATACTTTATAGTATTATGCAGAACACGGTGGTCTTGAGGACCACTCTTGGAAATAGCCACGAAGGTCACTGAGTTTGGCATCTTGGTTAACGGCAGGATCAGTTTCTTTCCGGGTTACAAAGTGTGCCCCTGAGTCCAGATCTGATGCGCATCTGTCACTTCTGTACCCATGGGCCACAAAGAATAGTGAAGTGTGTAAATCGCTGCTACGGTCCATACTAAGAGCACACCGGCGGGCGAACCCATGGTGGACAGCCCCTGCCGCGGGTCTGAGGTCTCATAGCTCTGCCGATAGGCTTTGAACTTCGGTGGGGAGGAAGCAATGTTGTGCACCAGTCCGACTCAAATCCGCGCTGGTGCATGGCTAGACCTATAGTCAAGGGATTTGTGCTTCCGGGCGACAGTGCTGTGATATACAAGCGGGCCACCACTGCAATGATCCGAGTGGAATTAATTCCGCAGGTGGGGAGAAGCATAGCAGTGCGTGCTACTGCAGAGACCGTACACTATGTTACGTGCCGCGGGCTGGCTAGCCTCGGACAGGACCTTGGTGTGTCACCTCTATACATCGTTGCTCCCTCGATGAAAGAACCGAAGAGTTCATTTGTTGTTGTTTTTTTAGAGACAATTATAAATCCTTATACGCACCTGTCAAACTTGCCGTAGAAAAGTAAAAAACGGATGGCCATTCTGCTAGCCCCACAATCCCTTGCAAATGCTGGATCACTTATCCCATGGACTAATATCTTCTGAAAATGATACTTTTATTTACTTTAATAGTTTGTAGTAGGCATTTGACATAGAGACAAAGAGGAATTTTTTTTTTTGTAGTTGGATCACTTGTTCATTGAGTGCGTAATTAATTATTCGACGGAAAACATTGCAGAACCGGTTTGCGTTTGTTTGATGTAATTAATTTTTGGGCCGCACAAATTAACGCTATATATACCGGTATGTCACGAGTTTAAACACATGTATCATAGGGGTTGTAATGTAGCTTTTTTTTAAAACTGTTTCCTAAAAAAATGACGTGCTTCCATGAATGCTACCAGTGACGCAGTTGTCATGTGGTCCAGCCATGCTATGACGCAAGTGTCATGTGGTCCAGCCATGCTATGACGCAAGTGTCATGTGGTCCAGCCATGCTATGACGCAAGTGTCATGTAGTCCAGTAATGCTATGACGCAAGTGCCATGTGGTTGATTTAGTACTGACCCGGACATCAAAAACAATTGGGCTATTTCAGAAGTTCAGAGGTCATTGACTATATTTTCTCTCGCATTGATTGGGTATTTTGATTGTGATCATCTACCATCTACCACGTCTCATAAACTCACTTAATATGAGATTTCCCCCCCCCCCACCCTCTCCCTTTGACCGTTTCCGGTTCGCTCGTATTGTGCGCCGTTTCCTCAAACCGGGAATCCACTTTTAAAGATAACATTTCTGTGGTTGAAAACCTGTGGGCAGGTTAATACGTTGACACAATGGCAATGTATTTTCTTATGGTGACATGTTATTTGTTCGCTCCAGTTGAGGAGGTGTCATTTTGAAACACTATATCGCTATAAAACCAAATTAAACTATTCAATAGCATGAACTTACATACATGTATGGGCTGGGCCTTGGTGTAATTTTGTTTATGAGACAATTTTTAAGCAGTGTAACATATACACTAATTTATTTCATTAAAAAAAGATCTTATGCTCCGGGGCGTACGCTGTAAAGGGAGTAGATTGGGAGTTGGGGGGGGGGCACATCAAGATCCTGTCCGAGACAAGTCAGCCCGCGGTACGAATACGGTCTCCGCAGTCAAATGCACTACTCTGCCTCCTTCCACCTGCTGATTTCCACCGGATAATTAAACGTGCCGCCTCGTTCGTATACCTGCACTGTCGTCCGGTGTCACACATTCTAGACCGTAGGCCTGGACATCCAGGCACCAGGGCTTGGTGACGAGTTGCTGCGCTCATTGCCTCCTCCCCACCGAGTCTCAGAGCCTATCGGCAGTGCAATGAAATCTCGGACGCGCAACAGGGGGCGTGTCCCCGCATGCGTTAGCCCACACGTGTACTCTTAATGGTAGCGTGTCGGTGGTTTACACACTTCGCCAGCTTTGAGGTCCATGGGTACAGAAGTGTAACCTCTTCACCAGCTCCCTCCCGCGGCCTTTGCATGGACTCAGGTCAGCCAGGCGTTCATCCTTCAAGCAGACCTGTATTAGACAAGCCGTGACTCACAGGAATATATGTTCATTAAGCAAATCTCGTTGTCTAATCAGTTTCACAATACTCATTTCTGATTTCATTTTTTTTTTAAATTTAAAACGTTCCTAGTCCTGTAGATGGGCTGTGTCACGTCTGTGTGTGTTCTTTCCCCCCCCCCCCCGACAAGTGTGTAGCGTGGCACGCCCAGTTGTTAATATCATAATATAGGTGCCGTGTCTCTGTGTCTCTCATATACCAATGTTAGAAAAGTAGATCTACACACCTACACAGATGAAAGGACTGCGGGAGGGATAAGGTGGTAAAAGAGAGAGAGGGGAACGCTCGCATTCAATGTATAAAGTCTTTTGTGTTTAGTAATATATAGGCAGAGGGTTTAAAGGAAATACGTGGACCGTCACAGAGCGGGCCTTTTCCACTTTACCTACCAACTTACTGGTTTTCAAGATCAGTGGTTCTAGGGTTTAAGCCTATTGAGGGTTTAACGGCATAAAGAAGGCGTATTGAAAGTTGTGCCCATTTAAAAGATCAAATTATCAATGATTGTTGTTGTTTTTTTAAACTCTGTACAAACAGCTTTGTGTTTAATGTTAAGTTTAACTAGATAGAAGTGACAGCTGCTGAGAATTTACAATGAGAAACGCTGAACCTTTCTGTATCTTGCTTTCCCTTGAGTCTTATGTTTAACTAAGGGGGGCAATAAAAAACAACAAAGTTGTTCAAAAATTGGGTTACCGTTCGGTTCGTAATACTTCAAAACATATATAGCCCCAGGGTTGGGTTTGTGAACGATGTATTATGGATCGCATTGAGAAGGCTTTTTTAAAAATATAGAAAGATTTTTTTTTTAACTATTTGAAAGTATCTATATTGAATCTTTTCCCCCATATGTGTCAACAGGGTATTAAAAAGTTACATAGTGCTGTGTCTCTACCTACGTAACCCAGTGCTAAAGAACTGTGAATGATGCGCCTCCCCCTCCCTCCCCTTTTTCCTTTTTATTAAAGGTACGTAATACGTGTCGAAGCATTCACCGAGGGCTTTGCCTGCCCCACCGTCAGTCAAATTCATGAAATGAAAAGAAGAAAACAAAAGACTCATGAGAGAAAGTGCGTAGGGGCTATTTAAATGTGTCGTTCTGGATATTTAAATGTGTCTGTGGGATCTTTAATGTTTGCCAAAGAACAGGACGGACACACACAAACTCAAGAAACATATGTTGATAGAGCTGTTCACACATGAGTGACAATTGTTCAATCATAGAACTGTTCACACATGATTGTCAATTGTTCAATCATAGAACCTGCACTTGGATAAATGGATTATAAATGTGACGTTGTTTTTTTCCCCTATTCAAATTGCAGTTGGGCATTACTCGTGAGATTATATTTGTTTTCTAACATGCAAAGAAATTTTTACTTGTAAGTTTTTTTCATCAAGTAGGTTTTTATCAAGTACTTAAACAATTTTGCCATTGAAGATTATAGTTGTTGTTTTCTCTTTTTAATACAAGCTTGTGAATATTCAATATGTGACAATTGTGTTAGATTCGAATGCCAAACAAAATATATAAAAAATTAACTAGCTGTAAGAATTAGTTTCTTTCAAGGGAGTGTATTGAAATGAAACATTCAATGTTGGCGCATGCTGGAACTAAGTTACTAGTGTCTCGCTCAAGTTCTGGGTTTTATCGTTTCATTAATTGAGAGTCCGGCTGTCCAGCTGTAAAAATATATAATTGTAGACCAACCAACATGAAAGTGGACAACACCAATGTAGGTGTTCCTCAGCACAGGTCCAGCGTCTTGAAATGGATTTTCAAATCTATACTGGTAAGTGACTCAGTTGTTTGTTTGTTTTTTGTTATGCAACCCAATAATATTAGCGTATAGAATATATACACTTTTTACTGAAACTGTGCTTCTACTTGTGGTTCTGCCCCAGGCCCCGTGTCCCCCTAATTACAAAGTGGCGAACCGTTACCGGGCCGCGCAATAAAAATTGCCCGTTCGTAATAAGAAGATTTAAAGTGGCTCAAAAAAAAAATTGGACGAGTCTTACGGCTCTTACATCGAGGGCGTAAAGGCGTTAAGGCAGAGGGGGGGGGGGGGGGTGCGGGAGGGATGGGTGCACGCTAAGATCATGTCCGAGACTAGCCAACCCGCAGCACGCCGATATATTGTGCCGCGTTACAAAGGGTACGGTCTATTCGGTACGTGACTTTTGTGCGCCGCCGTTTTGGCGCCGGCCGTTACTTAATAGAAAGGATTTGCGTTGAAATTGGACATATTTTGCTGTGATATCGATTCCAAAACATTCAAGTATTTCCCTATTTTTAAGGTTCAATTATATCGATATACTTTAAAGATAGATGAACTTTAGAAAGTACGATGAATCATTCAAAGCGGAGTTTTCAAACTAAAGTCATGGAGCCATATTTTCATTCCTCATCAAGCCTGACCTTTCTTTTTTTTTTTTTTCGCCTACTACTACCCAAATAAATTTGGATCATTTTGTGTATCGATGGATATTGACGATTTTGAAATACAGCATATTGACCATTATTTAACACATCCACATTTTAAACATTGAAATTAGCCGATTCGCGGAATAATCTGAAAAGGAAGCTGCTAAGAAAAGTAATCTGCCGTTTTCAACAGCTAGACATCCCTTTCAAATTTTATCATCTGTTTGAAGAAAGTTGTCTTTGTTATACTTTTATGGAGTTTTTTTTATTCAACTTACATTTGTAAAAGATTTTCTCTCACATGAATGCTGTATTAAACCCACAAAGACGTTAGCCTGCCGTAAAATGGCATCACTCAGAAGCCGGTCTAAAGCTTAAAGTTATTAAATATTTTATCTGATATTGAACAATTAGCAAAGAGCATGATATGACAAGGGCGTCACACTAACTGATGCAGAAAAATTACGTTCAAACGGGTTTTTATGTTTAACTTATGTAATTAAGAATACATAAATTAATTCTGTTATCATATTTTTTTGTAATATTTTAATATTTTGTAGATGCATTTATACTATAATTTTATTATGTCATTGTCGTGTCGTAAGTATTAATGTTTAAAAAAAAACTCCTTAAACTGGCTTAAACAATTTAACGTAGCAAAAGTTGAAACCGGGAAGTTTATGTACAACTATTTAGCTTAAGTTTATGTTTATGATTACTGTTTGAAATTAATACCATAATACTGCATTCGTATAAAGAAGTAATAATTAATAAATAATTCTAGCTATCTTACAGAAACAAAAATTGTTTGGCATTAGCTTTATTAGCTTTTATTGAATTGAAAAGGGAGATAATATACTCGTTTTGTTTGCGTTAATATTATTCAATATCCTTTTATATATATATATAAACAAAAACGACATACATTTATTTTTTTTATTTGAAAAAAGATCAAATTATCAAGAAGATCCTGCAAATTGCTATAAATATTTGATGTTGTAAACATTTTATAGGGGCACGGTAGCCGAGCAGCCGCGCGTTCGACTGACGAGCCGAAGGTTCCGGGTTCGAATTTTTTCCCGGGACTGGAGGGTGCCCCAGCTCTGATGGTACCTGACCTTAGTTGGGGTAAAGTAAAGGTGGCTGTGCATAGTGCTGGCCACACAATCTCCTAGTATGCCGTGGCCACAGAAACTGATGAACGCTGCTTCATCGACCTATGGATCAGTTCGATCCGACGGGTACTTTACTTTTTTTAAACATTTTATATGTAAAATTTAAAACATCACATTAACTACTCAGCTTGTTTGATAACTTGAGCGTCAAATCTTTCAATGGTAGTTTTTCTTTCAATGCTTTCTTCTCAATGATAGTTTTCTGAATCTAAGCATTCCTATATTATGTTGCATTGTAACTTGTAACTATATAATATCTAAGATCAATGTGTCCAACATTTTGCTAGGCATAAAAGCACACATGCCAGCTAAATGACTAATGTTGTTCACAAATGGCTGGAAGAAATGGTAAGGATAGGTGTTCTTGCTCAATTCTGACCCTGATTCTTCTATTTGGTCAGTCTGACTACAGCTCGTCTAAAACTGATTCTCGTGCTCGATCATGAGAGTGAATGTGTAGAGTAGGGATCGGAAACCTACGAAACGCGTGCCAGACTTGGCACTTCGAGGGATTTTCAATTGCACGCGGAAGAGGCCTTAAAAAGCTATTCAAGTCTCTTCTACAAGAAATTATAGTGCTACAGCAGAATGACTTTTAGGCTTTTGGCACGCTGAATGTATTTGAAATCCTACTTTGGCACACCATTATCAAAAGGTTGCCGACCCCTGGTGTAGAGGGCGAAACTCTGCTCCACGACTGATGATCTGCCCTCGGGGGCGTGAAGTCAGTAGCCTACAGAGTCAATGATGTTGACGACCATGCTACGAAAAACAAACGCTGAAAGGCTATCCAACCAAAACACAAGCCGAGAACATCAGGCCGCAGGAGTAGCTAGTGGCTCAAAAGAGTTCTGCGCGTATCCTTTTAGAAAAAGCAAAATGCTAGGATCAAAATTGTATCCGATTATTGAGGAATCCGTGCTAGAATCATATCATATCATTTAATTATTGGTAAGAGTGTTGTATGTTTACTAACATAAACAAACCAATGCTAGTAAAATGTCAACTTAGAGTGAGATTATTTTCCTTCTGTATTTGAGTTACTTTTTTTTGGTATTGTTTTTAAAGAACGATCGTACAAACACAAAATGACCAAAATATTTGTCATGATTATGGCTAAATTGTAAAAATATGAATAGGTTATATTTGACCAGAATAGCTGGAATTATTCGGCGTGACCAAAAAAGCTCGACCTTTATTTCTAGACATTGGCCTAGTATAAAAAAAAAAAAAACACTTCTAAAGTTTTTAAAAACAAATTTGAAAAAAAAAAAGACATCGTAGAGTTGTAGCTCTTTTTCCCCTTAACGGTCGATGGCGCAGTGTCCGTTAGTCCTTTCAGGAGGCTTGGTAGACTTGGCGGTGCCCATCTCCTCTCCAAGTCTGCGGTGAATTTTTTTTTTTTATTTTTGATTGTCTGCACCTTGGGGTCGAACCCAGGATGTCGAGCTTGTGAGTCAAGCTCACTGTCGACTTTGCCACCCAACCGTTTGGTATATATAATAAAAGATTACCTATTTTTGTGTATTATCATCTTTGTTTTTTTTTTTTGTTTTTTTTTTTTTGGGGGGGGGGGGGGGTTAAAGCATATATAAAATGTATGACTTAAGTGTAGCATTTTATTCCGAATGTCCAACATTTTATTAACAAATTATAATTTAATAATTCAATATTATTGTTTTCTTTTTTTTTTGTGTGTGTGTTTTTATGATGAGAGAGTTTGTTGAAATCTAAGGATCTTACAAATCTAATCCAAACTGTATGTTAGAGAATCATCAAAACTGCGTTTCGTTTTTAAAAAAAAAGTATGGTAGAACTGTTTCAATATCAAGCTGTTGGCACGCTGACTGAATCAGAAATCTTTGTTTAGCTCACTATTTTCAACATTTTGCTTACCGCAGGTTTAGATTGTCTATTGTAAGAACTTGTGTTGGAATTATTGGAATCCATCATGTTAAAATCTATGAAAAAAAACTTCCAGATTTTCTTACTCTGTTTATTTTGCTCTTCGTGTGATGCTTATTATTATATCATCTATATATATAAAAAGACAGTGTTAAGCCCCGCGAGGATCCCCATTGGTCAATTTGAAAACACGTGTGTCACTGACCTATCTAGGCCTAGCCCAATATACCGTCTAATAATTTTTCACATCGGACATGTGTCTTCGATAGCTCAGTGGTAAACGTAGTGGACTGCTATACGGGCGACCAGGGTTAGACTATACTTTTTTTTTTCGACAATTAATTTTTCAAACTGTTAAAAACAAAAGACATTGTAAATCTATAGGCAATATAGATTTTGCTAAATAAAAATATTTGACTATTTTTTTACCCTATTCCAATATTTATTTACTTTCCTAAAAGTATTTAGTAACTGTAGTTTATAAATTTGTTATCTGCACCCGAGACAGTCCTTTTTTTTTTCACCCGGGCAACGCCGGGCAATGTAGCTTGTACATATATATTTTGTTGCAATACTGCAAATAGGACCTCGCTTTAAATTAGGGATGTGCTGTAACACGGCCCGTTAAGCCTATTAACTGTGGTCCCAACAGCACTTTTAATGACAGTTATTCAAATGTAATGTTATGATTATGTAAAAAAAAATAATTTTAGAGTATTTATGTGGTCCGTTTTGTTTTATACTGTACAACAAATTTATGCAAAACTAATATACTTCAATTTTATGTAAAAAAAAATACTATAAAAAAAATATATATTTATATAAAAATACTATGCAACAAAATAATGCAAAAATAGCGTAAAAGTAAAGAATGGAAAATACTATTATAGTCCTACAGTCGTTTGGTATATTTTTTGTGGCCGCACATCACTTACAGGGTGTAGAACGTAACATAAGTCGAGAGCATTTGTTCCTTTTTAAAGTAAATAGAACAAAAGGGATGGCCTCCACCGATATTAAACCGTAGACTATAATATACTTGGAACGCTTGATTTAGTATTTCTGCTATATGATGACTCGAAACACTGATTTTCTGAATTCCCGATTCTAATTAAAGTAGTTGCTATAAAGTAGTTTCTATACTAGTTCCGTTTTATTTCATCGCTATGATTTTCTGAAGTAAAATTAAAATCGAAAGTTGTATACAGCGGAAACATTTATAGATCAGTGTTGTATGCGCACGGAAAAAGAATATAAGCTTTAAAAAAACGAGCAAATCTTATTATAGTCAATGATAATAGGAATAATGAGGTCTATGCACAATTCCTTAGAGACAGAAAATCGATCACATGATGATGATCCTATGTAACCTAGAAAAAAAAATGGCTGATTTTACATTGATCTTAATGGCACCTATGCTTATTAAACATTTTAATATTTCACATAACCTTGAATATTGTGATATTATAAATGAAGCTCACGGAAGCAACAAAGATTATAGACATACAATTATTAAAGGACAACACCTATAGACTATAATAAGATGGACCGCTTGCTCTTTTTTGAAAACTTGTATGCACTTTTTTTCCCGTGCGCAACCAATAAGGCTGTCTGAAATTTATAAATTACTTCTACGCTCTTCGTTGTTTCTTAAATATGTCCGCTGTATAGAACTTTCGATTTTAATTTTAATGTTTCATTGAGAAAGTCGAAGCGATTCAATAAAACGGAAGTGCAAAGGAAACAACGAATCGGAAATTCCGAAAAGCAGTCTTTCGAGTCATCATATAGCAGAAATACTAAAGCAAGCGGTCCATGTATATTATAGTCTATGGATTAAACCATATCAAAATTTTAGCTCGTAGACAAATCCCACATGTGACGTCG
This sequence comes from Anisus vortex, assembly GCA_949126835.1. NCBI lineage: Eukaryota > Metazoa > Mollusca > Gastropoda > Planorbidae > Anisus > Anisus vortex. Next base: position 32,893,331 of record OX421499.1, read on the forward strand.
CAAGTGGGAAAGCAACAAAATATAAAAATCATACGACGATGTTTACAATTACAATATATATATATATTATATATATATATATATATATATATATATATATATATATATATATATATATATATATATATATATAATATATATATATATATAATTTTATATATATCTTTATAATATCTTCTGATGGCATGTTTGGAACCACTGATCTATAAAAAGAATGGATTAGGCACGGAAGTAACATTGTTGAAGCAAAATAAATAGGGTTTCACGTGACTTTCACTTACCCATGAAAGTATATTTCCTAAACACTGACCTGTAAATACATTTCAAGTAACTTAGACTTCCTTTTTATCGTATGGATTTGTTCTAATCAGAAGTGGTTTATTTATGTAACTAGCTTATGTAGATAAATGAATAGTGGGAAAGGGGAATTCATTTGGGCTTCATTTTGCGCATGCACATGTAATAAGCAGGCGCTATCCATTCTTTTTATAGATCAGTGGTTGGAACCGAAGATAAATAAATGTATAATATGACCAATCGATACGTTCTAGATTCTAGAATATATTGCTAATATATTGATGACTAACAGTTGAATTATAGATTTATTTTCCAGTTAACTTATTTAGTTCCCCCCGGGGACAGCAAACATTTTATTAGCTCATCCTTTTTTTGATAGATTTATGTAAATTATGACATTGTTTTACATCTAGCGTGAATCACTGGTCTATAAAAAGTATGGATTGGGCCCGGAAACTATGTTATTGATGCTAAAATTCAATAAGCTTTCACATGACTTTCACTTATCTATAAAATTAGAATTCCAAAAACACTGACCTGTAAATACATTTCCAGTGACTTAGTCTTCCTTTTTATCGTATATATTTGTTTTAATTAAAAATGGTTTATTTCTAGAACTTCCATATATGGATATGTGAATAGTGTGATCAATTCTAGCCTCAATTTGCGCATACAAATTTATCACAGAGGCGCTATCCATTCTTTTTATAGATCGTTTGGCGGAAACAAAATAAAACATTAACATCAACGAAATTAAAAATTATATAACGAAAATTATTTTTTTTAAAAAGGGGTATCTAACATTAGTTGGGGATAGGCGGCTCTGCATTGTGCTGGTCACACAATCCCCTAGTATATCGAGGAAACGGGAAACTTGTGACTGTTGATCCATAGACCTTAATATAGATTCAATTGGTTTGAAGGGGATACTTTTGTTTCTTTTACTTTTTAATATTTATATATGCAAGTCTAGACTCAAAGCGAGGATGAGCGTAATACGCAATCATTTTATAATCAGAAAGAGTATATGTAACATAAATGATAAGATAACAAGATAAGTGGCATTCAAGACACGTTTCCTATCGATCTGTAATTGTTTGGTGCAATTTCTTGCAAATGCAAACACAAAGCGTTTTCATAATTTCTTGCAAATGCAAACACACAGCGTTTTCATAATTTCTTGCAAATGCAAACACAAAGCGTTTTCATAATTTCTTGCACATGCAAACACAAAGCGTTTTCGTAATTTCTTGCAAATGCAAACACAAAGCGTTTTTATAATTTCTTGCAAATGCAAACACAAAGCGTTTTTATAATTTCTTGCAAATGCAAACACAAAGCGCTTTCGTAATTTCTTGCAAATGCAAACACAAAGCGTTTTCATAATTTCTTGCAAATGCAAACACAAAGCTATTGATCTCATTTATTATTTGTTGTTGTATAACAAAAAAATGTTTCGCTTGCAATGTTTTTCAAATCTAAGCTCACTTATCTCGCTCCCTGACATCTGCTATATAAAAACAAACAGCAACAATAACAAACAACATTCAATTAGCGGCTAGTACATGGCATCTACCTGTTAGCACAAACAATTAGCCTCATGTGACAGTGCTGACTTCATTCTAAAGCCGACTTCTATAATAGTGAGGCTCCAGGAATTACTTACAGTTTGTTTTTTTGAAAACTGTAGCTGTTCCTCAAGTTCATTGAAAGTGTGGCAGACGAATTCGACTGTGTTGGCGAAACATTAGAAAAATTAACTAGGCGCTTAGCTAGATGATGGCGAATTTTATGGATGGTGGAATTAAAAAAGCATTGAAAAAAAAAAAACAAGGCGAAAAACCTAACTAATATAGGGAGGGGGGAAGGTTGGCAGTGGCCTGGTTTTATACACACTAATAGGATATAATATACAATGACAACCTGTTGCAATGTTTCAGTTAAAAGTACAAAAACACTTTCCTTTTCCCTTATGCGAGAACAAATGCCTATAAGTATTCTTTCTTCCCGAGTGGCATCCGAGCATGGAATGGGCTGCATGAACAAACCAGGAAAACCAGTAACTAAACACCATTTAAAACACTAATAAAAATGCAAGACTAGACTCGGATCACGGATGGGCGTGGGACGCAATAATCAATAATCTTCTTTATAGAAAGCTCGTGAGGAGTTGCTGAACTCCCATCGGGCGCCTCCCCAGGTGGCGGATAGGGGAACACCCATCAGATATGGCGGGTACCGGGGAAATAAAATACCCGGGGCGGACCAAAATCAGCAACTGCTGCCTTGCAGTTAGTGGGGGGATCCACAAAGGCTAGGGAACCTCACCCGAAAAAAGAGGCAGCTATCCTGAGAGCTGTAAGGGGCAGCCCCCCAGAAGGTTGTGCGCAGGGCTAACAACCCAGTCACTCAAAAACAATTGTTACGAAAACTAAATCACTTCCAAACAAACGGACAGATCTTAATGGTTTACGACCCAAGCCTGAACACGGACATGATTTATGGATTGCGACATGGAATATACTAAGCCTCTATAGAGCCGGAGCACTTGCCCGCCTCGTGGAAGAACTTGCAAAATATAACATCACGATAGCTGCCCTACAAGAAACGAGGTGGAAAAACTCTGATACTCTAAAAACAAAAGACTACACAATTTTTTACAGTGGTAAGGAGAAAAACGCCTTGGGGACTGGATTTGCGGTCAGCAAGAAGATAGTAGATAAAGTCATAGGTTTCAGACCGGAAAATGAAAGACTCTGTGCTATTCGAATAAAAGGCAAGATGTTCAACATAACCCTCATTAATGCACATGCCCCAACAGAAGACTCAGAAGATAACGACAAAGACAGCTTTTATGAAAAATTAGAAAAATTATATGATGATGCCCCACGTCATGATGTGAAAATAGTACTAGGAGACTTCAATGCCAAAATCGGAAAAGAAAAAGCATTTAGACCAACTATTGGCAAGGAAAGCCTGCATGAGGATAGCAATAGCAATGGAATCAGGCTGATAGACTTTGCCATAGGAAAAGGCATGAGCATTAGCAGCACAAAATTTCCTCACAAAAACATCCACAAAAATAACATGGACATCACCTGATGGTAACACTAAAAATCAGATTGACCATGTGCTTATAGATAGAAGACATGGGTCGGACATCCAGGATGTTAGAAGCTATAGGGGAGTAGATGCTGACTCAGACCACATGCTGGTCAAAATCAGATATAAGCAAAGAATATCCACTATCTACAACAGCCAGAATAGAAGACAGAAACACTATGACAGCCAAAAACTGATCAAAGATCCACTAGTAGCAGACAAATTTAAAACACAGCTAAAACAAAAACTCATAGAAGGAATGACAGAAAATGAGGACGCGGACAACGGCATTAACAAACAATGGGATATAATTAAAAATGCAGTAAAGAGCACAACGGAAGAAATAATAGGATACAAACAAAGCTATAAAAGAGGAGCATGGTTTGACAATGAATGCAGACAAATTCAGATGACAGGAACAAAACAAGAATGATGATGCTACAAAGAGAAACCAGAAATACCAGACAACTATACACAGAAGCTAGAAGGAAAGCCACTAAATTATGCAGAAAGAAAAAAAGGGACTGGGAAAAAGCTAAACTATTGGAGATAGAAGAATTGGCAAGGAGCCGCGATGTGAGAGGAATGTACATGAAAATAAAGGACGAGAAAAATGGTTTTCAAGCAAGACCCCACATGTGTGAAAATAAGCAGGGTGAACTAATAGAAAACAGCAGAGTTCTAGAGAGATGGGCAGAATACTTTGAGGAACTACTAAATGAACCAAATACAGGAGAAAATGACACACAACAATATAACCTGCCCTATGGAGGACCAGACCCTCTTGTAAAGTCACCAACGCTAGAGGAAACAACAAAGGAAATAATGTCACTCAAGAACCATAAAGCCCCAGGAGAGGACCTTATCACAGCAGAGCTTATTAAATATGGCGGGAGAGAGCTACACATAGAAATACACAAGCTAATAGAAAAAATATGGCAAGAAGAAAAAATGCCTACAGACTGGGAAACAGCATTAGTAACACCAATACACAAGAAAGGATCTAAACTTAGTTGTGCAAACTATAGAGGAATCTCACTGTTAAATGTTACATACAAGGCTATGTCTAAATTAATAGCAAGTAGACTACAACAATATACAGAAAATATACTAGGTGATTACCAATGCGGATTCCGACCTAACAGATCCACAAACGACCAGATCTTTACCATTAGATGTCTGCTTGAAAAATGTTATGAATATAATATACCAGTCCATCAGCTCTACATAGACTACAAAATGGCTTATGATAGTATCAATAGAAAATATCTATATGAAACACTGGAATTCTTTGGGATCCCTAATAAGCTAACTAGACTAATATACATGACCCTACATAGATCTAGAAGTAAAGTCAAGGCCCAGGGAGAGTACTCGCGTGAATTCCCAATTCAACAAGGACTACGACAAGGAGACTCACTATCGTGCATGCTATTCAACCTAGTACTAGAGAGAGTCATAAGAAACATTAACATAGACACTAGAGGGACGATAACAGAATACTTCAATAGAGAAGCCCCAGGCATACGCCCCAGCGGAACTCTATATAGCCAACCTCTGCAGTATCTAGCATATGCTGATGATATAGCCTTGCTTGGAAAGAATAAAAATGCCATACAACAAGCTCTTACAGAGCTGGAAGATGCCTCCAAGCTGGCAGGACTTGAGATCAATGACCACAAAACAAAGTACATGGTACTGATGAGGGATGATACAAAGGAAGAAGATAAGGAAGACTTCAAAACCAAGAACCACACATTTGAAAGAGTAGATACTTTCAAATACTTAGGGTCAAGCCTTAATGAAAGGAATGAGATACTACCTGAAATAAAAGAAAGAATAGCTGCAGGAAATCGTGCCTATTTCAGCCTCCAAAATGTATTCCGCAGCAAAAACATCTCAAAAAGAACGAAGAAGGTAATATACAAAACCATAATAAGACCAGTGGTGATGTATAGCAGTGAAACATGGACAATGACAAAATCCATTGAAGCCCTGCTTAATACCTGGGAGAGAAAAGTGCTGCGGAAGATATATGGAGCTGTGCAAGACCTAGATGGCTGGAGGTCAAGGACAAACGAAGAACTGTACACCCTGTACAAGGATCCAACGGTGGTAGCTGAAATAAAGAAGGGCAGACTGAGGTGGGCAGGCCACTTGGAAAGAATGACAGAAGGCAGAGCAGCCAGAACAGCACATCACCAGAGGCCAAAAGGAAAGAGGCTTAGGGGCAGACCAAGACAAAGATGGCTTGAAGCTGTAGAAGCAGATTTGCAAAAGCTTGGTGTACGGGCTTGGCGAAGGAAAGCCAGGGATAGGCCCGAATGGAAGGAGGTGGTGAAGCAGGCCAAAGCCCTACATGGGCTGTAGTGCCACAGGGATGGATCTTTATAGAAAGAGCTTCTGTAATAGGACTATGTAAGATAAGATATATTTAATAAGATGAGGAAAGGTGATATCAGCTTTCTTGTTGATTTGGGGCGACAGCTTCCTTGTACTGTCGTTGACTGAAACTCATTTATGTTCTTTTTTCTACTTGATTGGTTAACTTAGTTGAGTTTAATAGTTCGTTGATAGACAGACAGACTGATAAATAAATAGATAAATAGATAGACAGATAGATAGATAGATAAATAGTGTCATGTATATTGTTTTTCCAAGAATTGGAACACGCAATGTTTATTCTCCTCTCTCTCTCTTTTCTTACTACACACAATATTAGGACGTTTAGTAGGAAAACGAAAGGTTCTAGGTAATGCTGGGATTCTGTGTTGATCTCAAATTCTCAGAGTCTGGGAACGACTCATTATTTAATAGGGGAAGTTCCTATCGTTTTTGTTATGAGTTTTGTAATGATACCATGATTTTCACCCCTACTGGTAATGGGTCTATCCCTTGCACCACTCGGATAGTATTTAATGATTTGTTTTGTCTGAAAGACAGAGAGTTTCAAAATATGTTCCTTTGAACGTTTGTGTTTGCACTATTTTATTCTAACTGTACATAATAGATATATTGTATATATTGAACATACCACCTGAAATAAACTATCAACAACAGTTACACTGAAGCTTCTTTGTCAAGTTACTATCCTATTGTGTTGTATACATTACTATAAGATTTATCTACTACCATAATTTACAAGAGAGGAAATGTTGGAATACAAATACTGAATTTGCGCCCAGGACTATAAGAAGAGTTCGTGTAATACTGAAACATAAATACTAATAATTAAAGTCTCCCCTAGGACTAACGAGAATTATCAGCAAGATCTACACAGCTCTGGCCACAAGGGGATTGTGGACGTAACAAAATTTGGGGGCTCGTCCGGGATATTTGAGTTCTACTTTTCCTGACCTAGGATTAACAAAATTTAGTGGTCTCGTTCGATATATTTGAGTTCTACTTTTCCTGATCTAGGATTGGAAAAAAAATTGTTGATCTCGTCTGGAAAATTTGAGTTATATTTTTTCCTGACCTATAAATATTTTGTGACATTAGTAGTACTGAGAGCGGCATATTTGTGTTTCGTTTTCAGGACTGTGAAACTATTCTTTTTAAAAAGAGGAGAGAACTGGTTTGCGTTTTTATTCCTTGGGAAGTGTGAAGATTCCACGAAGTGTTTAATATTATATTGTGCAAATTTCTGGACAAATCGTAAGTTGGAACTTTATATTTTATTATACAATATATACTACTCTACTATAACAAATATTTCGAACGCTATACTATGGCTTCGAATATATCAAGTGAGGAACTTAATGCCATGTCATTTGCTGAACTAAAAGAATTAGCTGAGTCCTTTGGGATTGAGGCAGGACAGGCAAGACCTAATCGTAATCGTTTGACCAAAGAAATTATGACATGTTTGAACGGGCAGAATGCCATGAACACTGGTAGTGTAGTTGAAGTGGGACAGAACGATATCAATGAAGGTTATGTAGCTCCCAGTGGGGGCGAGGTAATTGCCCACGGAGACGAGGTAAGAAATATGTCATCTAGATCATCAAACAATGATGAAGATGAAGGGTTGAGTGAAAACCTAAAATTCCAATTAGCTATGAAGAGAATGGAATTGGAAAGATTTAGGATAGAAAATGAAAGAATTAGGATAGAAACTGAAAGGGAAAATGAAAGAATTAGGATAGAAACTGAAAGCAGAGAAAGGATAGAGATGGCACGCATGAATAGACCTGACCATCGTAGGGACAGCAATGGTATGGATATTAGCGCAATGAAGCAACACTTGCCTATATTCAGAGAAGAAGATGTTCAAGATTTCTTTTTGCTTTTTGAGAGGATAGCTGTAGATTATCAGTTCCCTGATGATAAGATGGCTTTATTGTTAAGGTCAACTCTCAACAAAGGAAAAGCATTGGACGTAGTGTTGAGTTTAACACCCGAGGAAATAAATGACTATGAAGTAATCAAAGATAGGGTGCTAAAAAGTTATTCCCTGACACCAGAAAAATATAGAAAGCTATTTAGAGACAGAAAGAAGGCATATGATCAAACTCATGTAGACTTTTTGAGACAAAAGGAGAAAATGTTAGAACAGTGGCTAAGGTCACAGAATGTAAGTGAGTTTGATAAACTCAAGAACCTAATATTGTTTGAGGAATTCAATGATTGTATTCGAGTGGATATTAAAACTCACATCTCAGACCGAGGGGTTGAAGATGTGCATGAAGCTGCTAGATTGGCAGATAACTATGCCATAATTCACGCCAGCATAAAGCCATATTATGCTGACAAACCCAAAGTGCACAAACCAGAGTCCAAGGAGGCTAGTAAACCAAAAGAGACAAGTGAAAACAATAATAAGAACAGTGGTGTAAATAATAATAGTAACTTAGTTCATTTCAGGAAGCAGACAGATGTAAATAAAGCAAAGGTGGTATGTTTCAATTGCAAGAAAGAGGGCCACATGAAGAAAGATTGTTGGATCCTTACCAAGAAGCAAGGTGCTATTCTACACTGTGCCAGAGTGCAGAAAGATAGCAAGCAGACAGAAGAAGTGTGCAACACAGGGTCAAGAAACTCAAAAGAAATGCGGCCGGCATCGCCCATAGTTGTGGAGTCGATGGTTTTTGAGAACAGTCTATCTAAGGTAAAAGAGAATAGCTGTACTCAATCTATTATGCTTTCAGAAGGCCGTGAGGAACAGATGGTTCCTGAAGTCCCGGAAGAGGACGACCTATCCGATTTTCGACCCTTTGTCTACGAGGGGACAGTGTCGACAGAAGTCGATGTACTCAGCAAGAAGAAAATACAGATATTACGTGACACGGGTTCTGCTGTCAGCGTGATCCTGGAGGGCAGTGTGCCGTTAACGGATGCCACCAGTACCGGTGAGTCTGTTGTGCTGAGAGGTGCTAGTATGGAGGCTGTGGAAGCTCCACTGCACAGAATAAAACTCGAGTCGGATATTTTTACAGGTAACATCGTAGTGGGAGTGTGGCGCGCACTACCCGTCAAAGGCGTTTCCATGATATTAGGAAATGACATTATGGGCGGCAGAGTCACTGTCGAGCCCATGGTTAAAGTGTTGGAGACAAAGATGGCGGAGGACAAAAACCTACGTCCTGCCAATGAACGCCCAACATGTGCACTGACAAGAGCAATGCAGAAAAAGAAGTCGGTAAAGACTCCTGCTACGCCGTGTAGTGCAACGAAAGATGTGCTTGTCTGTTCTGAAGACACACATGCAAATGAAACAGTGATAACAGAAACACCTGACATCGATTTAAGTGCTACGTTCTTTGCTGAACTAACAACTGGTGATGCAACCGAGAACGATAACATTTTGTCACCAAAGCAGAAATTGGTGAAAGAACAATTGAATGACGAAGTAATAATGCAACTCAGAATGAAAGCTGTTGATGAAAAGACTGCAGATGCAATGGCGGAATGTTTCTACATGAAAGATGAAGTGTTGATGAGAAAGTCGAAACCGCTCAACTCAGGTACACACGAGTGGGACAGTATTCACCAGATTGTAATACCTAAGTGCTATCGTCAAGATATACTGCGTATGGCGCATGATCTTCCTTTCGCTGGTCACATGGGAGTCCGAAAAACGCACCACCGTATCCTCCCTTACTTCTACTGGCCAGGACTGAGAAGAGATGTCGAACAATACTGCAAGACTTGCCACGTATGCCAAATGGTAGGACGTCCTAACCAACGAATTCCTGTCGCTCCACTCCAGCCGATACCAGCGTTCGACGAACCATTCAGTCATATACTCATTGATTGCGTGGGCCCGTTGCCGAAAACAAAAGCCGGTTTTCAATACCTGCTCACAGTCATGTGTTCATCCACTCGCTTCCCGGAAGCCATTCCGTTGCGGAATATAACAACAGTGAAGGTGGTAGACGCCCTGACAAATTTCTTCACACGTTATGGCCTACCGAAGACAGTACAGTCCGACCAGGGGACTAACTTTACTTCGAACATTTTCAAACAAGTCATGGAACAATTAGGGATAAGCCATAGGCTATCAAGTGCCTATCATCCTGAGAGCCAGGGAGCTCTGGAAAGGTTTCATCAGACATTAAAATCGATGCTTAAAAAGTACTGTTATGAAAACGAGAAAGACTGGGATAAGGGTGTGCCTTATGTACTGTTCGCTGCAAGGGAGGCCACTCAGGAATCCCTGGGGTTTAGCCCATTCGAACTTGTGTATGGACACTCAGTCAGAGGTCCGTTGAAACTTCTACATGAAACTTGGCTAACGGACAGTGAACCGATTGGACTTTTGTCATATGTAGATAAATTTAAAAATAGGCTTTATCATGCTTTTAACCATGTGAAGATTCATTTTCCACAGATGCAGGAGCGTATGAGACAGAACTATGACCGTAAAGCTACAGCTAGAACTTTTGCACCAGGTGACAAAGTTCTTGTGTTTCTACCTTTGCAAAATCAGCCTTTAAGTGCAAAGTTTAGTGGACCCTATGAGATAGAGTCAAAGCTTGGCGAGGTCAATTATTTAATAAAGACTCCTGACCGGAGACAAAAACAGAGGGTATGCCATATTAATTTACTTAAGCCCTATGTTTCCAGGGAAAAGAGTAAACCACGGGAGGTCCCCATGATTTCATTAGCTAGGGTCCCGACGGATTTATCTAGGATAGAATATAAGTTTGCAGAAAGTAAACTTAATAATACAGATGCCCTTAAGAGTTTAGATACAATGCTAGAACATCTTCCGGTAGAAGATAAGGAGAAGATTATTGAGCTGGTACATGAAAATAAGTCAATGTTTACAAATGTTCCCAGTAAGACACATGTCATAGAGCACGATGTAGTGTTAACCAATAGTGCCAGATCTATTAAACAGCATCCATTTGACCCCATCAGACCTGAGCATATTAAATTAGATGTAAAGTATATGTTAGAAGATGACATAGGAGAAAAATGTGATAGCAAATGGTCTACACCCTGTGTGATGGTACCAAAAGCCGACCACACACTGCAGTGTTATAGAGACTTTGGGAAATTAAGTAATTTGACAAAGACCGACTGGTATCCCATTCCCGTATCATCGACAAGATAGAGACTAGAGACAACTTCACAGCTGATACTCTATCTCGGGTGCTACATGATTGACTGAATAACCCATACTTCTTTTTCAGATCATCTCATTTATTCATTAAGAATGTGTCATGATAACCTATCATTCGTTTGAATTTTGATTATGGAATACCTATAGAATACTTGTATCATGCAGAAGTCAAGTCTTTTGAAAGTATTAATAATTTTTATAATCATGTATAATATTGATGTTCTGATATATTTTAAATTCATTTGATTCAATTCATTTTATTATGGAAAAGAAATTCCATTTAAATTTTGATGCACTATGCAATAAATATATATGCATGTATCTACTTGATATGGATGGATGAAAGTTAATGGTCATTGCATGCAATTAAGTGGGAAACTTTAAGCTAATTGATTTATTATCTTGTTTTTTATTTTAGTTAATGAATGGAACTAAATAATAATATGTACAATTTTTATCTTAGAAAGAGATGTAATCTTAATTGGTATAAATTAATAGATAATATTGGAAAACTATTGCTAAATTGTTATATCATGGTAATAGAATGGGAAAAACTAGTGGATATTCACTATGTTGTATATAGGTTGTTATATATTCCATATATCCGGGAATGGAGGGAAACAAAGGTACCTAAAGGTGAGCACTCATTCAACCCTGAACAATCTTTTATATTAAACTTTTAAATTTGCCAAAAACGCATAATAGTGGATTACATTTTAATATTTAGATTACTGTAGTAATCGTAACTAGAGTGTATTTTCTCCTCGTATTTGAGAAAAGGGGAAGTATCATCATCTTAGGTATGAACCCTGTTAATGTCAAGTTGACACTGTAATTTAAAGGGGAAGTAACCTATAGTTTGATTCGAGTTATGTATTACTTATCTTTTGGTTTGTATATTAGAAGTAAACTGTTGGAAATTGACAAGAGTTTGAGCAATGTTATATTTGTTTAAATAGATTAAGACTTTTTGCTAATTTTGGTGGAAATCCACACAACTGTACATAGTTAAAATAAGAATGACTAGAATATTTTTGAATTATTTGTACTTGTTGAGACATTAGTTAATATTAATACTAACGGGGAAATATTTGTCCATCACGTTATAATCACAATTACCATTGGGTAGTGACACTTTTTATAATTTAGTTGTGCCAGTGAGCCATGTTTGCTTAAATTGTCTAATAATCTTCCATTGATTGTTGGTTATTAAAACGATAGTGTTAAGTACGAAAAATGTACCATGTTGAGTATTACTTGGGTAATTATGGTACATTATTTCTTTCATTGGGTGGGGGCGTGTCATGTATATTGTTTTTCCAAGAATTGGAACACGCAATGTTTATTCTCCTCTCTCTCTCTTTTCTTACTACACACAATATTAGGACGTTTAGTAGGAAAACGAAAGGTTCTAGGTAATGCTGGGATTCTGTGTTGATCTCAAATTCTCAGAGTCTGGGAACGACTCATTATTTAATAGGGGAAGTTCCTATCGTTTTTGTTATGAGTTTTGTAATGATACCATGATTTTCACCCCTACTGGTAATGGGTCTATCCCTTGCACCACTCGGATAGTATTTAATGATTTGTTTTGTCTGAAAGACAGAGAGTTTCAAAATATGTTCCTTTGAACGTTTGTGTTTGCACTATTTTATTCTAACTGTACATAATAGATATATTGTATATATTGAACATACCACCTGAAATAAACTATCAACAACAGTTACACTGAAGCTTCTTTGTCAAGTTACTATCCTATTGTGTTGTATACATTACTATAAGATTTATCTACTACCATAATTTACAAGAGAGGAAATGTTGGAATACAAATACTGAATTTGCGCCCAGGACTATAAGAAGAGTTCGTGTAATACTGAAACATAAATACTAATAATTAAAGTCTCCCCTAGGACTAACGAGAATTATCAGCAAGATCTACACAGCTCTGGCCACAAGGGGATTGTGGACGTAACAATAGATATAGATAGATATAGAATTATAGATAGACAGATAGATAGACAGACATATATATATATAGAAATAAAAGCTGACGACGACGATGGATAGGTTTAAGACGGTATAGGCTGTAGGCCGTACACGGAACAGACAGAACTTAGAAGCCCATTAAATTATAACATCCAACAAAAATTGTATGCGTTAATGTTTGCACCTTTAATGTTGTAGGCTTATGTACCTGTTGCTGGCCTTTCTCTTGTATTTACCTACGTCACCGAGGCGACACAGGAACACCCCGCCCCTAGCCCGCCCCCTTACCATACCCCCAACACACCTTTTCTATTTGTTACAATTTCTTGTATTCAATATATCTTTTCTTCTCTATATAATATATAGATCTAACTCAATTGCATTATATCTTGCGTGTGTGCACTCTCTCTCTCTCTCTCTCTCTCGATGTTTCTCTATGTCTTTCCCACAATTTTTCTTCCCTCCTCTCTCGTTTTCTCTCTCGGTTTTTCCCTCTCTGACTCTCACATTATATCCTCATCTCCCTCCTCTCTCGTTTTTACTCTGCCTCGCTCCTTCTCTCTGTCCATCACTCTTCTTTTCTCTCTTTCTCTCTCTGTCTCCACTTTCTTTCTCTCTCTCTCTCTCTCGCTCTCTCTCTCTCTGTCTCCACTTTCTTTCTCTCTCTCTCTGTCTCCACTTTCTTTCTCTCTCTCTCTCCACTTTCTTTCTCTCTCTCTCTCTGTCTCCACTTTCTTTCTCTCTCTCTCTCTCTCTCTCTGTCTCCACTTTCTTTCTCTCTCTCTCTCTCTCGCTCTCTCTCCACTTTCTTTCTCTCTCTCTCTCTCTGTCTCCACTTTCTTTCTCTCTCTCTCTCCACTTTCTTTCTCTCTCTCTCTCTCTCTCCACTTTCTTTCTCTCTCTCTCTCTCCACTTTCTTTCTCTCTCTCTCTCTCTCTCTGTCTCCAATTTCTTTCTCTCTCTCTCTCTCTCCACTTTCTTTCTCTCTCTCTCTCTGTCTCCACTTTCTTTCTCTCTCTCTCTCTCTCGCTCTCTCTCCACTTTCTTTCTCTCTCTCTCTCTCTGTCTCCACTTTCTTTCTCTCTCTCTCTCCACTTTCTTTCTCTCTCTCTCTCTCTCTCCACTTTCTTTCTCTCTCTCTCTCTCCACTTTCTTTCTCTCTCTCTCTCTCTCTCTCTGTCTCCACTTTCTTTCTCTCTCTCTCTCTCTCTCTCTCTCCACTTTCTTTCTCTCTCTCTCTCTGTCTCCACTTTCTTTCTCTCTCTCTCTCTCTCTCTCTGTCTCCACTTTCTTTCTCTCTCTCTCTCTCTCTCTCTCGCTCTCTCTCTCTCTCTGTCTCCACTTTCTTTCTCTCTCTCTCTCTCTCTGTCTCCACTTTCTTTCTTTCTCTCTCTCTCTCTCTCTCTCTCCACTTTCTTTCTCTCTCTCTCTCTCTGTCTCCACTTTCTTTCTCGCTCTCTCTCTCTCTCTCTCTCTGTCTCCACTTTCTTTCTCTCTCTCTCTCTCTGTCTCCACTTTCTTTCTCTCTCTCTCTCTCTGTCTCCACTTTCTTTCTCTCTCTCTCTCTCTGTCTCCACTTTCTTTCTCTCTCTCACTCTCTCTCTCCACTTTCTTTCTCTCTCTCCCTACCTCTACCTGCCTATTTCAATCTGTCTGCCTCTTGACGTCTCTTCTTCTTCTCCTCTTTTCTCTTCCCCCCCCCCTTCTCTCTCTCTCTCTTGCTTGAGCGCTCTTTCACCAATCAATATTCTGGTTTTATTATAATATACATATTTATGGCTTAACGGTTCTTTCATAGTTCATACTAACGCCTGTATTGAAATGGTTCTCTGTTTTGTATTTCCATTCTAATTCTAGTCTAGAGCCACCAGTCTACACTGCATTGAATATTCTGTACTGGCCGCGTGCATTGGGGCGCCACGACCAAACTAAGGTGTCATTATTAAGCTCCCCCCCCCTACCCCCCAACCCGCATCCCCAAATTTTCTGAATGAGAGTCCGTAAGTAGGGAATAACCTACATCCCCGGCACTCACTTTGGGGGCACTTTATCGATTATATGTCCCACATGATTAGCTTACTTTACTATTCATTATTTAAAAACACAATAAATAATCCTAAAATATGTCGCTCATTTCTTACCTAATAATTGATTATTATTATTATTATTAATATAATTTATATTTATATCTTTTATATTTTATTAACCAAATCTATTATTTATATTTAATCATTTTAAAATATTATTATTCATGGTTTAATTTGACACAAAATATGACAATATTAAAAAACAATCATTTTTTTATATTTAAAATAAAAACATAAAAACAATCAATGCCAAAATACCCAGATCTAGTAGAGAAAAAAAAAACAGCACATAAAAGTAAATACTCTACAGTTACAGGCCTTGAATATGATATCCAATACACCCATGGCCTTCGAGTTTGTAGCTAAGGGAGGAGTGGGGGGGGGGGGGGAGTATAGTGTTTCAGAGAAGTGAGGTTTACAAAAACATAGTTGAGTGAGGGAATGAGGGAGGAGTTGGGAGGTTGTATCCACTAGTAAATACTTATTCAAGTTTTTTCTGAACGCATTGAAGGGGGAAACAGTTGTAAAAATACCGGTAAAAGAAAGAAGAATAAAAAAAATCAATCGCCTATGACTTAACCTGCCGAAACATGTAGGCACCCCGAACAGGTAAATGTACACCTGATAGGCTGAATGTGTACACAAATTAGATCTATGTACATTTTTTGTGGACATGCTAGTCCTTCAAAAGTATGTGATTCAATTTATTTAACT
Source organism: Anisus vortex (assembly GCA_949126835.1). Classification (NCBI taxonomy): domain Eukaryota; kingdom Metazoa; phylum Mollusca; class Gastropoda; family Planorbidae; genus Anisus; species Anisus vortex. Next base: position 32,909,087 of record OX421499.1, read on the forward strand.
TTTTAAAAAGAAATGACAATAATATTGTTGTAGATATGTATCTTTTTTTCAAATTGCTTATAAGTCGGTGTGAGAAACTTTTGGATTCCAATCTTTGTGTGGATGGACTATTGCATAATATATGATCAACCGACTTTCAGGTAAACAAGAAAACCTCGCGTACATACATATACACATTCATACATACACAATAACGCACAAACACACACATTTTTAGTGTGTTGGCCAGTTGTTGTTTTTTAGAATTGTAAATTAATTGATTGCTTGTTTATGTGACAAATTGTTCACTCCCCTACTTCCCAATCTCGTCCATTAAAAAAAAAAGATAGTAAATTAGTTAGAGAAACGTATTTTCTGATTGTTTTGGGGACAACAGGGAAACGGATGTTTAGGTTGAAACAAATGCTTAGAGTTTCTATTTCAAGGTCATCTCCATTATTTATTTGTTTTAGTTTCGCTTCTTCATGAATGTGTTTTTTTTAATAGATTGTAATGGAATTTAAGCATTCTAAGCAAAACTACGACAATAGAATAGCAACAATGAAATAAAACCTAACGTAGCTGTAAACCTTAGCGTCTTTCTCTAAGGTACGCGTCTTCTATAGAGATAGCGTTGAAACAGCTGTACTCAAGGTCCCGTGTTCGAATTCAGGTTAACACCAAGGCTTTCCTTCCTCCACCATCCCTGGTGCTGGCCACACAATCCCCTTGAATTCTATTACCAAATAGACTTGTTAACGCTTGCTTCGTTTTCTCCATAAACCTACAAGGTCTAGAAAAGATTACTTTCATATATATATATTTGTTATTTTTAATTCTCAACTTTTTTTTATTTATTCCTTCTGTGTGTGTGTGTGTGTGTGTGTGTTGTAATTAAATCAAAATCTATTTTTAGAGAAATCAATCTAATATCTTATATTATCTGTTACAGTCAATCCTTTTATAAAGAAGATATTTGCGTCCTACGCTTATCAGTTGTTTATCTAGTCTTGCTTTTGATTTGTGTCTTAAATGCTGATTTCCTTGGTTTGTTCAGGCAACCCATTACTGGCCCGGATGCCGCTAAGGAACAAAGAGTATATATATATGCATTTTTTCATATGTATAGGATAAGAAATGTGTTTTTGTCCCTATGTAAAACCAAAAAGAAAATAGTTACATTTTTAAGACTATTGTAATGATTTAACAGGTATACCCGGTAGACTATAAAAGATTGACGTTTTTTTTTTTTAAATTATATTACATCGTAACGCGTTATGCTCGTAGACTATATTCTTTTTAATCGTTTTAATTTCCAATCCACCTTTTGTAATGAAGACATTTTTAAAAAGATAAAATATATTTTTTAAATAATACTGAAACGTCATGCTGCATTCATGATTCAACACAACAAATATTTTTTGTCTTATTTTAGGGGAGGGACATAAACGGTTTGAGAGAGAGAGAGAGAGAGAGAGAGAGAGAGAGAGAGAGAGAGAGAGAGGAGGGGGGAAAAAACACCACACGGCGGACACCGTTCCTGTCAGACTTCGTAACTTTATTTCTGTCGTGTCGTCTGACCTACATTTTGGGAAACTTGGGATATGTTGTCACTTGTGTTGGTAGACCGGGAATTCCCTTTGTTGTGGGGCGTGTTTTTTTAATAAGCTTATGGTCTAAATTTTTTTTTTCTCTTTTTTTCCCCCTTACTTTTGTTTAAACTGGATTCCATTTTTTTTACTCCAAAAGAGGTTCTCAATTATTTATGCTTGCTAGACTCAATGGCTTTTCGTTTATATTATATTTTTTACCATGCTTTTTTAAAATTAGATCTCATTTATTCGGAATAGTTATGATACGTTAATATTTTGAGAGACAGATCAAGTCGAAAGTTTAACGGTTGGTGGTCGTAACGTGAAATGGGATTGTGTGGCGAGCCATCGAACAAAACCTGTGAAGAATTAATATCAAAGTCACATACTTTTCTACATCTCTCCGCCAGGTGTTCTTGTGTCCACATTTTCGCTTTGTTCTCTGAGGATTCCATGCAAGAGCTCGCTTAGTCAAATTAGTATCTGGTTTTCTCAAGGTGCTTTAAGCTTAGTTTTATTAAATCATTTTGTAATTTCGGGTGTGGAATAAACAGGGGGGGGGGGGGGGGGTCAACTGCCCCCATAATCACCTACTAGTGTTAGTAATGACTTATATTCAATAAGTTTATCCAATGTTTTTATAATATATATTTATGTGTTAATGTGTTGTGCACACATACTATGTAACAATGTGAGATTCCTTTATTGCGTTGTTTAACAAACAAGAAAGGGTATACTGGATAGGGGAGGTAACAAAAACTAGTGAATATAAAAATAGTCAAGAATTCATGCCCCTGCATAAATGTAGTTTCTTTCCTTTGTTGTGACCACGTGGCCTTTAGGTCACGCTTGACGCCGAGGGTTGCCGCTTGAAACTTTTCCATTCAGTCGAAACGATTGAAGGGTAAAGTTCAAGGTCTGCCCTGATAACACTCACCTGAAACGGCATCCTTCACGCTACATGTCGTGTGTGTTTGTATATTAGTGTGTGTGTGTTTGTATATTAGAGTATATAGGTGTTTGTGTATTAATGTGTGTGTGTTTTTGTATATTAGAATATATGTGTGTTTGTGTATTAATGTGTGTGTGTTTGTATATTAGAGTATATGTGTGTTTGTGTATTAATATGTGTGTGTTTGTATATTAGAGTATATGTGTGTTTGTGTATTAATGTGTGTGTGTGTTTGTATATTAGAGTGTATGTGTGTTTGTGTATTAATATATGTGTGTTTGTATATTAGAGTATATGTGTATTTGTGTATTAATATATGTGTGCTTGTATATTAGAGTAGGCCTATAGGTGTGTTTGTGTATTAATGTGTGTGTGTTTGTATATTATAGTATATGTGTGTTTGTGTATAAATGTGTGTGTGTGTGTTTGTATATTAGAGTGGATGTATGCATGTGTGTGTGTGTATGTGTGTGATAGACAGTGTTATCGTATGTGTGTCTTATATGTGTGCGTGTGTGTGTGTGTGTGTGTTTTAGAGACAGTGTGATAGGTCTAAATATTGCTTTATTGAGTCCGTCCTTTCACTGGCTTTTACCATCTTAATATTTTCAACTACTTCATAATGTGAATGAGATGTAGGCTTACTCTTGGTTTCACTAAGCTACATCTTGTTTTTATGCAATAGTTAAATATAAAATAATATAAATGAAGGCTTTAGATTAGAACAGAGATCGGTAACTTCTTGTGTCAAAGTAGGATTTGTAATTCATTCAGCCCAAAAGTTATCCTGCTCTAGCACTCAATTTCTCGTAGAGTCCTATTCGTTTTTTAGTGGTCCTCCAGGTGCCATTGAAAATCGCCCTGCGTGCCAAGTCTGACACGCATACCGTAGGTTGCCAATCCCTGACTTAGAAAAAAAAACAGGCAATTTTAAGTCCCTTTTCAGGGAAAAATGTCAGTTGTGGCGTAATTTCAAGACTAGAATTTAAGATTTGACTACTGACAATTCAATATTAGTTATACGTTTGTGTGTGTGTGTGAAAAAAATGACACTATTCTACCTCCTTCAGAAATAATATAGACCTATCCTTGTCGAATGTCGAGGCTGTGTTATAACTACTGTCATCCAGAACCGCCCACTACCTCAAACTTACATACGCATTGACACACCCATACAACACATATACAACAGGCATATACACATATATACAACACACATACACACACATACACACAGAACACACAAATACAACACAAATAGACACATATATACAACACACATACACACAGAACACACAGAACACACATACACACACATACACACACATATACAACACACATAGACACACATACATATACACGCGCACAAACACACACGCATTCCTCGTAGCTGTCACATCGTAAACTTGGCCTAAAAATATGCGGACCTGAGGTCATCTGCATAATTATTATTATCAAGAGAGGTGTGCCCTCTTATAAACAACTAAAATACATTCTCGGTGGCTATGATAGAAGGGAGAAAACTCAAATGTTCCTTAGATTTAGTTAAATTATTAAACCATCGCTTTCCTTTACACGTTTGTTTCCCTTCGGTGGCGGATTCATGTTTTTATTACAAAGAGTTACCATAGCTGACGAGGTCATAGTAGAAACAGAAACTTAAAATTAACTACAATGTAAAAAAATTGTTAGAAAAGTGACATCCCCCAATTCCATTGTACGGTAATCATTTTATGTTTCCCACAGAAAGCGAAACTACATTTTTATTTATGTTTAATCATACTTTTAAATAAAACAAAACTCTAAACGCAATTTTTTTTAAATAAATCCTTTTTTTTTCTTTTTTTGCTATGCATTAGCCTTTCAAAGATCTTGACCCTTGCCGCCCACAAAGAAACAGATAGCGAAGCTAACAGATCTATAAATGTTTTTATTAAAATGGTAGGAATCTGTAATTCAATAAGGATTAACCAATGTGCACCATAAATTTACGTAATTCAAGTTTTACAGACGTTTGTTCTAGATAGAAGATTATCGCTTCCACTAGGCCCAAAACTCCTGCAGAGCGGCAGGCATCGGAACTCGCGACGTGTCGGTTGACAGTCCGGTGAACTAATCAACTAACTGCAGGACCAGCCGGCCTCTCTAATGAATAAAAAATCCCAGTAAAACTGATTTCTGGAGGACGTGGCAGCAAATTTATTAGATTGTTTTGTTCATCGGCTTAACATCTATGTTCCTAGGTTAGGCTTGATAGAATGAAGGAGAGTGGATCAAATAAGCCTTTGAAAAGTTTTGCCATGTTGATATAAAGGATTTCAAAAACAACAATGCACAATAAAAGGGGATTCCCCATCTGGGAGAGGTGTTAATAAGGCTTTGCACGTCTTAGAATCAAACAATGGGGGCTTCTATTGACTTGTCCTTAACATGTCGTCTGCCAAGTAGTCTATTCAATTGATAACAATGCTTTTCCGGACAAACGCATGCACTCCCAAACTAAATTGGTGAAAGCTTTGTTGTCAAGCTGTTTTATTTATTTGGGGCATACAAGAAACTTGTATAGCCAGCAATAGTGCTTAGCTGTCTTTAATTTCTCCCAACATACATATCGCAGGGTACCAGCCGATCTTGTATTATACAAGTTGAATTCCCCGGCGTCAAGTGGGGCAACATTAAATAAGCACGTAGAAGCTACAGATAAAAATTTCATAAACTACAATGAACAGAAAGCAATAGATCTAATAATTTAAAAATTTTAATAATTTTTTTTTACTGAAGACATTTAGGAAAGTAAATGAAAATAAATATTGTAATCGGGTTAGAAATAGGCAAGTCTTCTAATTAAACAAAAAGCTTAAATGACCGGTGTTGCTCGTGGATTTACAATCTTTTTTTTTTAAAGTAATATTAATTGAAATAAATTGTTAAAAAAAAAGGTAGACCCTTATAGACTAATTGGAGAATCGAACCCGGGTCGAACGCGTGGCAGTCTTATACGTCATCCATTCAGGTAGCGGGGACACATGTGCTATGGCCAATTGCAAAGGTAAAATATGAGGCAATAAGGTCACGTGTCACCGAGTCTCGGTGGCTGTCTTCGTGCGTTAGCCCACCGGTGTTCTCCTAATGGGAGCATATCGGTGGTTTTACAAAACTTCGCCAGTTTTGAGGCCAAATGGATACAGAAGTGCAAGGTACTAACCGTAGTTGGGTAGACTCAGAGATGCATTCCAACCCTCCTGGATTCGAACCCAAGACATTCCGACTGGCCTTTTCGCGCTACCACTATACCACCGTGTTCAAAAACTAGAGGCTGGTTGTTGTTTTTTTTCTGCTTAGTCTGTGTTCATCAATCTTCTCGCAACAATTGTTATAGTTTGGTTTTACTTTGCCTAATAACAAAAACAACAACACGTCAAAACAAAAGGCATTAGAAGAAATCTACAAGAATCGACTTTAAGCTACCAAGAACAACACAATAACATTCACTGGTTCATGGGTATCTGTAATTCTGTAATCTCTTATTACCTCTTTGGCCAAGGGTTCTGGCTAAATGACAAAACAATATCAGGCCTGAACTTTTGTCTGTGTTGTCTCGTGTAAACATTCAAACACTTTACACTTTACACAATATGATAAAGTCATAAAAATGGTTTCGGGCAACAGCCATATTTTACAAAAATAAAAGCTTTGAAGTGTATAACACAACTGATATAAATATCACCAGAACACCACATACATACCTAAAGAAACACCACACACAGACCCCAACTCACTACACAGACACCCTCCACACACACACATACACACGCAACCCTTCTTTGTTTTATGATTTCTTTTCTACAATCAATAAAATACTAATTTTGTAGAGTAATATATAAAGAGCTGTGGGGAAACCATAGCAACTAATTATACAAAGGAACAACAAACTTCTTTCAATCTATTTCTCAGTCTTTCTATCCGCCGTAATGTCTGTCTGTCTGTCCATCCGTCAGCCTTGTACAGGTTCCACTTCATGTATGTGATTCTAGATCTGCACATTTATAAAGCCATGGAAGGGGAGGGATGGGGTGGACATCTCATTTTTTTCTGAAACCGAGCATTAAAAAAAAAATGTGAAATATCAATTAATGTCGTTATGACGTTTTCATTATCGATAAATAGAAGTACTAGTATTTCAATAGTTCAATAGTAATGGTAAATTGTGCACCAGTTCAGAATTATTAGCACCCTCCCTCTCCCGCTTTATTTTATTTGCTCGTCCCCCTTTGCACACCTCACTTCCGCTTCCTTGCGCTATCCTCCACCTCCTACCCACCTTGCAATCCTGGATACGCATCTGATAATGCTTATGTATCTATATATATATATATGTAGCTTTGTCTAGCTAATCCAGTGTTTGACTTATTGTATTTATTTTACTGTCCAACCCCCCTCCCCCTCCCTCTCTCTCTGTTATATTATATATATTATCTTCCTCTTTTTTATGTATCGCCCCCCCCCCGCCCCTTTATCGATCCTCGTGTTCACATACATAACCTAAACACAAACACACACATATACTAACTACTACGTATACCCATGTGTTCAATGAAACACACGATGCGTCCTGTAGCAACGTTTCAATAAGACGCCAGTTCAACAGTTCAATAAATTAAATGTATAAACAAACGATTGGTCGAGTGCTCGGTCTAGTATCCAGTCAAGTGGTTTGACCTACAAGAGTCATAACTTATATAATAACATACCTAGGCACACCTCTATTGAACACCGTATTGTGTATGTTCCACATGCGTTAGTTGATCATGTCTCGAGCTGTGGCAGATTTATTGTATTGTACGGCATGTTCTGACGTACCACCTGTTTGTCTCCCCTTCTATTCGCCATAAGTGGGAGTTATCACTTTCATTGTTGGGTCTATTATGTTGATTAATTCCCTTTAAATTCGCCGCCTTTGGTATCATATCAACACTTTAAAAAATGTATAACAAAGCCCAAATTGTAATGGTGAGTATTGTGTATTATGTATAGTGTCTTTGTGTGTGTCTAGGCGTGTGTGTGTGTGATGAGTGGTGTGTTTTAATCTACGAAACACAAAACGAAAAAAGAAATTCTGAAAAAATCATACTATGTTAAAAAAAATGGACAGTTTAAGAATCATAGAAATTAAGAAATAAAATCCTACTAGCGGAACAAGAGAGAGAGAGAGGGAGGGGGAGAGAGAGAGGGAGGGGGAGAGAGAGAGGGAGGGAGAGAGAGAGGGAGAGAGAGAGAGAGACTGACAGAAGGAAAGTAAAAAAAGAAAGAAAGTTGGACAGCGAAACAGCGAAAATGAGAGAGCGTCAGAAGAAGGAAGAAGAGAGAGAGAGAGAGACATTGACAATTAGAGATATCAATGTAGGCATACAGATTTCGTAAAAAATCTAAAAATAAAGATTTGACAAGAAACTATATTTAAAAAAAAGAATGTTCTAGATTAAATTAGAATGTTTCTATTGTTTAAGCTTCAACAAGTCGGCTTAGTTAGATCATTGTAAGCGTCCACTGTAAGTGTTCTAGTTTGTGGATACAACATAGGAAGGATCTCACTTGACACACTGTGTATTTCATTTGTACTCCTAGAGACTACAGACTGGTAGCCTAAATGCACGCGTACTCACTCACACATTCATGCTTGTGAATGAGAGTGAAGGGGATAAGTTGATAGCAAGAGAGACAAAGAGAGAGAGAGAATGGGAGGCAGAGACCAAAAAGAGAAAGAGAGAGAGAGATAGTAAGTGCGATATACAAAGAAAAGAGAGAGAGAGAGAGAGAGGGGGAGGGAGCAAAAGAAATAAATCTAGTGACACGGTGAACAAAGAGACGGAGAGACTATGAGAGAATGTGGGAGAGAGAGAAGAATATGAAGAGCGACAAAGAGTGAGAAAGAGACAGAGAGAAAAAAGAGAGAGAGAGACGATGAGAAAGAGAGACGGGGAAAGGGGAAATAATTGAGAGTTGAAAAAAGGAAAAGATTGAGAATAAGAGAGTGTGTGTGAGAGACTGAGAGAGGTGAAAGAGAATAAGTAGAATATAAAGAGATAGAAAGATATAACCAGCAAGAGAGAGGGAGAGGTGGAGAAAATGAAGCAACGTAAAAGGGGATAAAGGAACAGAGGGAGAAAAAACAAAAGATAAAGAGTGTGAGAGAGGTGAAAGAGAAATGAGTAGGGTTGATAAAAATAGATGAGAAAGAGAGAGAGAGAAAAAGAGACAACCTGCAAAAGAGAGAGAGAGAGAGAGAGAGAAAGAAAAACTGGGAGAGGGTGGGTTAAAAGAAAGAGCGTTAAATTAAGAAAGAGAAGGAAACAAGGGGGGGGGGGGGCGTGGGGGGACATGAAATAGGTCATGAGTGAGTATGTTTTTCATTTAGTCGTCTGCTTGTAATCGTATCCGAGCTGACGCTGTGCCATTTTGTGACGCTGTACAACCCCTTCCCCCCCACCCCCTCACTCCCTTTCCACTATCCCATTTCTGTTGACATAGTCTAGCTAACACGTTTTTTTTTTAAAATAAATATATTTTATTAATAAATATGCGAAATAAATACAGAAAAACCCTATGTTTACATAGTTGTTAATATGTAAGAATAGTCTATACAAACTATTCTAATTTTAAACAATAATAAACTAATGTTGGACTGGAGAAAAGTGAAAATTTCCGTTGTGGTAACCTCCCCCCCCCCCTTCTCACTTGCGTTTGAAAAACTCAAACTGAGGTAGATGCTATAAATAGATTTCCTAAGTTGTTTCGGTAGTGTCCCTTGTATCACACCGGGGAATAGGAGATGGGGGGGGGGGGGTGCCGCTGTTTACAAAGCGAGGTTTTGATTGGCTGAAACCTGTCACATTGGCCTAGTGCAGGAATAACACAAAGGAGAGTTCTCAAAATGTATTTTTAAAAATGTATATTGATCGCGTTTATTCTTTTTTTTTTCTCACTTGATGGAAGCGGCCCCGGCCTTGTTACATCATAGTGACGCTTTTCATTCTATGGGAAACAGGTTGCGCGTGTTATCAAAATTATCAAACCATTTTCTCAGTGAAATTAAGTGAAAGACATAATTTTTAAAATTAGATGTTTACTTATTTTTAATGTTACCCGTATGTTGCCAGTTTTCCACGCTGCCAGATTTAAAAATCGGATTTTTGCTTTTATAAAACAAAATTGTTTTTTTGTCGTTAGTTGCTGAAAAGTGTGACATAATGAAAAATTTAGACACAATTTTCAGAACTTCAAAGGATTATTGTAGCAGTTGAGACTTCATATGAAAGTAAGTCAATTAAGTTGTCGATTACAGCTAGACTAGACCAAGTTGTCGATGACAGCCAGACTAAACCAAGTTGTATATGACAGCCAGACTAGACCAAGTTGTCGATGACAGCTAGACTAGACCATGTTGTCAATGACAGCTAGACTAGACTCATATTGAAATCCACTGATTAGTGACACGAAAAATAAACCGACTATTATTATATTTAAGGTCTAGTCTAGTTTCGTTTACATTGACATTTAACGTATATAATTCCATTATGATATTATGTTTATTGTGTAGCCTACTCATATGGTTATTAGTTCTCTTTGGCACCATATTTGGTCTATTCAGCCCTCAAACAACATTAATAAACTAAGAAGCACTAGGTTATCATTCTCAGACAAATTAATGTTATTGAATAAAAACTGTTTTTTTTCCTTTAGTAATCCTTTTATTAATTTTATAACTATTACCGCTACTGTCATAATACTAAATTATGTTATATGTATTCTTTCCATACACTTCCGTTCTGTTTTCCTCAACTTGTAAGACTTTAGCGTCCTAAAGCCTGGGGGCCTCACCTCGTGTACATCCGGCCTGGGAACACGTTTTGACACCTTTGAAAATCCTTCTTCTTTGGGTGGCCATTATGCAGGGTTTCGATGGTGGGCACTTTCCATTGCGACTCTTGTGGGGAAAAAATTGATTCCGATTGCCCCCAGAGGCCCCGACGAACGCTGACCTCTTGAACATTGCACAGCCCACTGCAACGACTCTGTCCGATGTTCTCTCTCTATCTCCCTCTCTTCTTATCTTATACATTACAGACGCTCCTTCTATTAAGAAGATTATTGCTTCCTACTATCATCCGTGGTCCGAGTCAAGTCTTGCATCTTTATTAACGTTTTAAATGATGTTAAGTTACTGGTTTTCCTGGTTTGTTCAGGCAACCCATTACATGCGCAAATGCCACTCTGGAAGAAAGACTACTTCTATGCATTTGTTCTCGAATAAGGGACAAGGAAAATGTTTAAGCATATGTCTTTATGTTTATGTGAGCATTGCAACAGGTTGTTATTGGATTGTATTTCTAAATTAGAGTTTAATGCCTTCGGGCTATGTATTATTACTACTTTACTCTTTGCCCTTCTGTCCTCTATTGTTTCAAGGTTTAGTGATTTGACTATTGATGTTACTCTTGTCAGTTGTGAATATTCGCTAGTTATGAACCTCTCTCTCTCTCTCTCTCTCTCTCTCTCTCTCTCTCTCTCTCTTGTCCTCTGATGTTTTTTTATCTGTTGTATTTTTAGTTGATGTTTTTCTTTAAATTATTACCATGAATTTTATTTCCACACATCCATACCAGTATTTTGAATAATGTTGTAGAGCCCTCGGCATATCACTCACATGCTATGCAATAGTCCGCTAAATACTAGATCTGCCGTTTAGGAAATATGTTACATGCGTATACAAATAACAATGCAGTGACATATTGGGTTTCCAAAGAACTGGTGTATGGGTGAAGGGGGTGAAAGGGTGTGGGGGAGCTGTTGGGGCGTGACGGTAGTGATACAAATATTTATGACCTCTTGTTATATTGGGGACCGCCCCCTTCCCCCCCCCCCACCCGAAGTGTTCACGGCAGTTTAGTGACGGTGCTCTCGAATTGCCTATCGAAGTTCCCGGGTTCGAAACCAGTTTCCCTTCATATCCTGGATACTTGTGTGCCCTACATAAATTCATTCAAAAACTTTTTTTTGTGTCACACACACACATAGTCATGCTCAAGAACACACAGATACACAAACACACACACACACACATACTTACTCACAGATACACACTAACAGACACAGACAGACTCTCTCTCTCACTCACAGACACACACACTATAAGACAAACGGGAAAAGAAATATTATGAACGCCCCCTTTTGCTATACGGGTAAACCCGATCCTATTTTAACCTTTCTTTAATGGTTGGAACAAAAAATATCTGTTTGAAAACCAAATAGATTTCTTCATGAACTCTCTACAAACAACAAATTGCGTTCTAATTAAACAGACCTGTTCTGCATAGAAATATACGGCTAAAACCCGGATGTTCATTAAAGCTAGATACATCGTGCACCATTCTGGGGAAGGTTGGGGTTTTAATTGTCCTTTTTTTTATAATTGCGAGCCAGCTAGTCGATATTTTGTTTCTTTGGATATGTTATAGATTTAGTTGTTATATAAAACACATAGGCCTACACACATGCAAATAACAAAAAGAACATAAACTAAACATTAAATCTTTGCAAAATTATTATAGAAACTTTTCAAACTTCTGATTGATTAGTAACACTAAAGAAAGCAATATTATACTCATCCAATACAAACATTATATTCAAGGCCCCCACAATTGTTTATCTCCGACACTGAGAGAATCTGGGAGAAGAGAATCTTTTAAAAAGAACGTAAAGACCTATCTGCCATTGCAATTTACACCAACAGCGCACCGAACATGCTAATTTAATAGCATGGATAGAAGCGCTATAAGAAATGCCCATTCTTATCTTATCTTAACTATACTGGGCTTTCCCAATTTGTAAATCATGCTTTTGAACACTTATCTCTTCTTATTAATTTTTGTCATTATGAACTCACAGTGAAGCAGAGACTTTTGACAATTAGCTTTCCATTTTCTACCATTTCCTCTCCAACTCTTTCCGCTCCCGCCCCCTCAATCAGCTGCACATCTTTTGCTGCTTCTCTACGACAGCTTTTCTTGGGTCTTCCACTTTGTCTAGCGCCCTGCTGAATCCATACAAGAGCTTGTTTAGTCAAAGCTGTTGTCGGCTTTCACAATGTGTGGCCGATCCATTTCCATCTTCTTTTTTTTTTATATGTCTGGCTGTATTGGGATTTTTGCTATTTTTTTCCCGTAGCCCACTGTTGAATTATATTAGATCATTATATTATATATATTATATTATATAGATAATTATATTAGATCATTTTTTATATTGTTGTGATCTTACTTTAGAAAAAAATTAAATTGTATACACTGCAAGCAATTTACGTAATCTATCAATACATGTATTTCAATTAATAATTTTTTTGCGTATCCGGCTATAATAAGTTTTAAAGAATGAAATTGTTTTTTCGACTATAAAATTATGGGATATACTTAAAATGTGGGTGTGACCCAGTGTTCCCTTCAGCAGTATGACCTTCTAGGTAATTAGGTTGAGCGAGCTTTTAGAAATAAACATATTTAGGCCTATTTTGGAAAAACCGGATATTTCATCAAAGTCAGAATAATCGGATATTTCCATTTCTTAAGATTTAAGTCAAGGACTGTATTTATAAATATATCAGCGTCAACAAATTATTACTTAATATGAACTATTGTTTACTTATTGTAATGACATTAAAAATAGAGAGCTTTTTTTTATTAAATAATTTTTTTTTAAAGTATTTTAGATAATATTAAATTACTAAAAATGTTAAAAATTGTTTTAAAAAAAACAAACATTTAATTAACAAAAATTACTAATGTTTATAGGTTTATTCACACCTAACAAGTTCAGTGTGAGCTCCTATTTGTCAAATCACAAAATTTTTTAACTTTTCAGGAAATAATGTTTAAAGGGAGGGTTGTAACATATAGGCCTACCAATAAAACTTTAAATTGTATTTGTAACTAAGAAATACAAACATAGTAGAAATAGTAACATACTCAGAAAGACAATCGGATAAATATACATTTTTTTAATCTTCCATTTCCAAGGACAAAGTCATTGAAAGAACAACTATTGTTCTTCCTGAGTGGCATCCGGGCTTAGAATGGGTTAACTTTTAAATAGCCCGGGAAACCAACAACTTAAACATCATTTGAAACACTTAAAACAAAACGCAAGACTAGACTCAAACTACGGGTAAGCGAAAGACGCAGTACTCTTATGTACAGAAGGAGCGTCTTTGTTAACATAGTATAAGATCAGGAGTTCGGCAACCTACTGCACGTGTTCCACAATTGGCCCGCACGGCGATTTTTTTTCAATGGCACGCGAAAGAGCCACAGAACGGGGTTATTTCAAGCTTCTGCGAGATAAGAGCAGGATGACTTTCTGGCTGTTGGCACGCTGAATGAATTAGAAATCCTACTTAAACACACTATTATTAAAAAACTGCCAACATCTGACAGACAAGATAATAAAATCGGCTCACAAAAATAAATGAGGAAATGCTTTAAATAATATAAAAAAAACTGTACTTCATAGTCAAGTGACAACATTTGTTTATTTTTGTATTTTCATGGACTGTTGTCTAGGGCTCAACTTTGACAATAGGAAATCCGTGTCTTTATTATTATCCTTCACAGAAAATGAGCTTTAAACTCTAGGCCCTGCCAGATTACAGGGAACAACTACTAGGTAGTTATGGCAAGCAACGTTTGGAAAGCTTGCACAATGTTAATGCCTTCCCCCCCCCCCACCCCCCCAATATAAAGTCTGCTTTGTCAACCTTTTCTGTTTCTTTTATTTAAAAAAAAAATCATATTATTAGAATGAAATAAACATTGATAAAGGCAACACATTTTCTTACGGTCTGCATATCAGCACTAAAAATTTTTTTTAAAGTAGGAAACAGCAAGCGCAAGTGTGTCTGTGATATTGAACATTTAAAAAAAAAAAATTTAATATGCCCGTTTAATAAAATCAGAGCAAAGTAATACCTTCCCTGGGCCTTGGTGAACACAAGTGTTTTTAATTCGATAATAAAAATAGAAAACATAACCTTAATTTGTTTGTGCTAGCTGTGCAAAAAGTTGTGTTTTCGTGTTATGTTTGCCCTTTTGTGTAAATATACCTTACTTTAAAGAAAGAATTGTTGGTTAAGTTTAATACTAACCATTAAAACCATATGAAAAATTCAAAACGGTGATAGTTAGAAACAGTTGCCCGTGTGGCTAGATATGTCCAGGGGCGAATCCAGGCATTTTTTCCAGGGGGAGGGGGGCTGAACTTCTGCGTGACATACATTTACCCAATGCCAGAAAGGGGGGGGGGGGCTTGATGTTTCGGGCGAAGTACATAGATTCTATTTAATAAAAAAAAACTGTTAAAAAAATAAAATTTAAAAAAATTCCAGGGAGGGGGGGGGGGGTGGCTGAGCAAATACCAAACAAAAAAAAAAGTATATAAAAAAATAGTAGACAATATATTTCGCAGTACTTGAAAACCATGTACCCAAAAAACACAATAATGTGAAAGCGTTTCAAAGGGACATTATTCTGAAATGGCGGTCAGTTTAGAACTTCAATATACGGTTATTAATTCGTATTTTTTTAAAAGCAATATTGTTTAGGCAAATGCTCCAGCATTATACTATGATAAAGAACGTTACACTAAGTGACTCACTTACTAAGTGTGCAAAGATTAATCGATGAGTGGAATAGACACCTTATAATTATACAAACTGAGTAGTTAATGTAATGTTTAAAAGTATACATATAGGCCTACATTCTTAGTCATATAATATATATGTATAATTAAAAAATATTTTTTACAGTATGATCATTTCAAAGTTGTAAATTGTAAGCCTGATTTTATAAAAGAAAAACAAAAAGAAACAAAATATAAATTTTTACTCATATGAACGGGTTACTTATCTCCACTTTAATTTTAAAAAACGTGTCCACATTTGAGTCAATAGTGTCGCGACTCGTAAATCAACCAGTTACCGTTGCCAATGTCGGCTATGGGATTGTGTAGCTATCACAACACGTCTTAATTAACTGGGGTAGACTCTTGAGTTAAACATTCTGACTCTGCAAAGGTGGGTGGTGGTGTAAATAGCCACCGGATACCCGTTAATTCAAATTCAACATCTGCCCATGGACCACTGCTGTCCAAAAATTTGAATATAGGCAAGTGTATGCATATTTTATGTTAATCACGATTAGTTAATTTATTACAGCTGATTACGCTTCAATGACATTTTTTTCTCAAAGGAATGCAGATTTTGGTTGCGGGCCATTTCCATAACTTCGACTCCTGGCTGTAGCTCTGTGTAGTGTTACAGTGTTTGCGACACGACATCTGTTGTTTGTTTGTTTGTAATGTATGACCAGAGTTAATTTGTTAGATTAGGGAGTCATAATTTATCTCCCTGCGTTCTATACACATGAGTAATGTGTGTGAGGGTTTGAGTTTGAATTGGTCACACATGTTTCGTCTATTCGTATTTCTGCAGTTTTGTTATGGTGGTGACATCTGGACTGTTAGAGTGTAGACTGTAGACCGTTTGGTGTAGACTTTTGTAAACGTGCAACATTAGAGGTACAACATTAGAGGTACAACATTAGAGGTACAACATTAGAAGTACAACATTAGAGGTACAACATTAGAAGTACAACATTAGAGATACAGCTTTAGCGGTACTACATTAGATGTTGGCCTACACAATTAGAGGTACACCATTAGGGACACAATATTAGAGATACACCATTAGGGACACAATATTAGAGATACACCATTAGGGACACAATATTAGAGATACACCATTAGGGACACAATATTAGAGATACACCATTAGGGACACAATATTAGAGATACACCATTAGGGACACAATATTAGAGATACACCATTAGGGACACAATATTAGAGATACACCATTAGGGACACAATATTAGAGATACACCATTAGGGACACAATATTAGAGATACACCATTAGGGACACAATATTAGAGATACACCATTAGGGACACAATATTAGAGATACACCATTAGGGACACAATATTAGAGATACACCATTAGGGACACAATATTAGAGATACACCATTAGGGACACAATATTAGAGATACACCATTAGGGACACAATATTAGAGATACACCATTAGGGACACAATATTAGAGATACACCATTAGGGACACAATATTAGAGATACACCATTAGGGACACAATATTAGAGATACACCATTAGGGACACAATATTAGAGATACACCATTAGGGACACAATATTAGAGATACACCATTAGGGACACAATATTTAACATGCGAAACATTGTTGGGTGTAGTATATAGAAAAAGGCTGGCTCGCTTTTTTTTATGACGTCATCACAGAGGAAGGTATGTTTTGACGTATACGACTTAAACTTTGTAGCGGGCAATGTTTAAATTTCCGTATATATTAACTTTGTAGCGGGTAATCTCATCTGGATGGGTAGTTAAACTATAGCCGCACATATCTGCTAGTTGTATTTAAAAAAAACACTAGGCCTACAGTTATTGACATAGAAACTCAAAAGCTGGCTGATAGAAGATATTTCAGTGAAGGAGATATTGTGAATTGGGATTTTAATGAAATGAAATATGGATTCTACCAAAAAATTTCACGACTAATAAATCAAAATAAAACATGTGATACATAGGCCTATACATAAAAAAGGATTTTTGACATTTTCCTAAGGGGAATACCTCAAAACTACATAAATGGGACAATGCAGTTGTCTTCATATATATATTATGCATAATATATTTTTACGTATCGTTTTAAAAGAAGGACTTGTAAATAGAGGTAAAAAAAATTACAATGTCGCATCACTACAACTTTATTTAAAAAACTTTAGTGCTAAAATAATCAATAGTGCTGAAACAATAAATTGTGCTCAAGGGTGTCTGAACTGCTAAGGGGGCCCCATAGTGCTGAAATATCCCACGTAAGGTCACAACTTTCCCCTCTTGAACCCACATAACAAAACGAAAAAAAATCCCTTTATTTATTTATTTAAGATTATCGCCCCTGAATAATCACCATTTCCTTCACTCCCACTACTTACAATTGAGGAGTCTTAATTAGGTGTGACCTTTTGAACTGTAATGTTCGTGAACTTCCTGTTCTATTGTTAAACTAATAAACAAAAAACGCATGCTTTTGCTGGTGTTTGACAATTGATTTCAACCTCGACGGCCAGTTCTAGTCTTTTAGAATTATACAAAGGATACAATATTAGTTATGAGGAATCCGTTTTTAACATCAAAAGTGAACAGGTGATCATTAATACTCAAGTGTTAGTCGCGTGAGGTAAAATGTTTATTTGTTTACAAAATAAATGAGTCAAGAGTTGCGTTTTCTTGGTTAATGAAAAACAAAATGCGCAAATTCATAAAAACGAATAACAAAAATTCTTTTCAAATCTTTTGCATTAAGCAATACGTTTGATATTTTAAAAAGGTGATTTTTCACTTCTGACTTCCACAATACATTTTTTTATTTTGTAAACATCTTTTGGAAATGAAATAAATTTTAATCCCCAACAAATTTGAGTACAACCAGTAAAGTAGCACACAGACATTGTTTCGAAGAAAATGATCTAATAAGAACGGAAATGTTATTGCATGTGACCTTTTATGCATGCATACACGTTAATACTTGTCCATCCCCTTCGTCACATAACCTTTGGCAAGCTCCGCCCCCTCCCCTCCCACCTAGAACAACATCACGTGGTATGCGGTAGTGACAACAAGAGTGTTTTGAAATATAATATGCATGTTGTATTCTTTGTACTTAGTCCTCCTTCTGGTGGCTACATTCTCTGATGTGAATAGCTATAGCTATTGTATGTCTTTTAATGTCCCCGGTGACCGTTGAGAAAACAAGAACAGATTCTGGTGTATAGAATATATCGACAGACACTCAAGACAAATAGATACACTGAGACGGGGAGATGGATATAGATAAATATATTGATGAGAAAAAGAAAGACATTGTGAGAGATAGACAGACAGATGGACCTATAAGTAGACAAATTAATAGATAGACTTGATATATTTGTTTACGGATGGATAAAGAGAAATATGAATGAGATACCGTAGGCATATACTTGGTAGATATTTATAGAAAGAAAGAGAGGGAGATTAGATACAAGATAGATTGATTAGTAGATGGATAATATATATATGTATATATATAGAGAGAGACAGATTAGATAGATGTAAGATATATATATATTTAATATAGATTGATAGATCTAAGATAAATTCATATGATAGATAGGTAGATCTATAAAGATAGAAACATATAATATAGATAAATAGATCGAAGATAGAGAGAGAGAGTTGGAGAGATAAGATATATAAATAGATTGTGGTCAAGATGTGCCTTCACAGACCTAGCCCAAACACTAAAAAGACATAGACCTTAAAGAGTTTCAGAAGACTAGAGATATTTGTGAACATTTAGGACTTATGCTTTTATCCATGTCTTCAAATACAAAAAAAAAAACTTAAATACATTGTCTGACAAAATGAAAAATAAAATGAGGTCAGAATGGAGTTCATGGCTTTTGACCTTCTAGACCCACGCTAATTTAAGATACACGCTAAATTAATTAGATTAGACAATATCAATCAATACATTTTCATGAGCATTGAATCTCTTTTCTGTAGTTTACGCGCGTTTAAGTTTTTAAAAGTTTCTGTCATGCGCAATAAGCTGAAGGGAGAAAATGGGATGGACAATTCTATAAATAGCACTGCTCATAAACCGTCAGTCAAAGATTTTCTGTGTCACTAGCGTGGAAATTAAATTTTGTGGAGAAGGGGGGTTGGGAGTGATTGATTCAATGCCAGATTATTAGAAATTAAAAAATTAAAATAAGCATTTTGAAGAAGAGCCTTTATCCAAGTAGCCTTTAAGTCAGTTTTTTTTTCCATCGGTTTTCTTTGTAATTAGCGATCATGAACTGAAATTGAAGCATTGACTTGTTTACGTCTGCTATTTAATTGAGACTAGGGCCTTCACCTTGCAGGTCAAAGCGGGGAGAGGTCAATGAAACCAAAGCAAAACCGATTACGAATAATTCACTGCCCTATGTAAGCTGATTAACAAAAAAAAACAACAACATTAAAATCACCGGCAACAAAATGGCGTGTATAATTTTAGTGCAGAATAAATTAACGTGGTTTTGACTGACTTAATCTCATTAGACGTATTTGTTTAAGGTATCGCGGAGGTTCATTCTAAACATCCAGCAAGGGGAACTAATTGAGATAAACTTGAGCCATACATGTTATTGTATCTTCGACCTTCACGTGTTTGATGGGGTGGCTGGATCCATAATTGGCTTATCTGATTACCGAACCCCACCCTCTCCATCTTGTATATGGATAAACCAGTTAGTCACCGACATCATGAATGACAAACAGCAGACGTGGGAATCTGTTTTGAAGATGACTAAAACTTATGGGGAAGCAAGTAGCAAGCTCAAAAATTTCATCCTCTTAAAAAATCATTTTTTTTTACTTTAATTCTAATCGTTGAAGTAGAGATGAAGTTGTGAACTGACAAAATAGCCTAGATGTTTGGAAATTTGTCGTTTAATTTTAAATTAGATTTTATGTTCATGGTCTTTATGTTTCAAACCTTTTTTTTTAGAGGGAAAACAACAGAACATACTAACAAAGAGAATTGTAGGTTTACGATTTATAGGTTTATATTTACATTGACCAAGTCCTATCTTATACATTACAGACGCTCCTTCTTTAAAGAAGATTATTGCGTCCCACTGCATTTCTATTAGCGTTTTAAATGATGTTAAGTTACTGGTTTTCCTGGTTTGTTGAGGCAATTCCATGCCCGTATGCCACTCTGGAAGAAAGAGTAGGCTACCTTTATGTATATGCGTTTGGTTTCGCATAAGTGATAAAGAAAGTGTTAGTGCCAGCCTACTCAATACTTTACAATTTAAAAGCACTTCAACGGATAATCCAGCAGTTCCCACGCACATTAAACACATTATGTAGTGTGGTGTAGACCAAAGAAAGAAAATATTATAAATCCCGTAAGTATTAAATAAGATTTTTTTTTCCTGGAAACAATGAATTCCAACACAATCGGGAATCTCCGTTACTTCGTTTTTTTTAATCAAAATGTCAACACTTTGGCACGTCTAGTTTTTTTTTTTCAGCATGCAGCTCCATATATTTAAAACATTTACTCTCTTAGCTGTCCCTTATCACTATGTCAACAAACAGTGTGTGTGTTTTGTTGATGTTGCGTGTAAGTGTGTGTGACATTGTGTATGTGTAAGAATACTGGTAGAGACAGGGGAAGGTGGTGCGCTTTATTAAGGCGCTGTAAAGGAAGAAGCCTTGTATAAACTTATTATCGAGTTATATTCGCTACAGTATTGTTTATTTATTAATATTAACAAAAAATCACGTCCACACTATTATTCTGTTGTTCATGTGTGCTTTTATTTTGTAACATTTCGTGATAGAATGAAACTATAGTGATCAAAACAATACAATCCTATTTAAAAGTCTCAATGAATATTGCAGTTGCAGTACTAGACAGTAAACCGTATTGTGACACTCGTAGGATACTTTACTCTTCAGCCCTATTACAAATGGGACGTTTAGACTGTATGCTGCAGGCTTAATAACTCTTAAAGTTGCGATAAAAATCTGTGTCAATGTAAGTTATGTTTAAAAACAAAACTGTAAGGCCCCTGATGATACAACTTCTAGCAAAACAAATTATTATTCTAATTGTTATTCTGATCACAACAATGCAATAACTTGTCGGGGTTTTTTTTGTTGGTCACAATAATGATAAAGAAAATAAGCGTAGATTATTTCCCCTTAGAGTGCTATTTTCCGATAATTTTTTTTAACAATGTTTGGTTTCCAGTGAGAGTTTCATCAAACAGAGCTCTAGATTTATCTGTGCATTATCTACTTTACATTACTTGACCCCCCCCCCCCCCCCCACACATCCACCAATGTACAGTTTGACGGATTTATTAGCGACTCAGTCTCCAAGGTTGAACCTGGAATTATGTCTTTTTTTGGGGGGAAATCGTTATTCTAGCTAGCAAGAAAATTAAGTCAGCATTGATGATTCAACTGAATGTGTACCTCCTTGCCATTATTGACACTTTTGTATACACGGAATAGTTGGGACATTTTGACCGAGTCATCGTACTCCATACTAGAAATTTACTTATATAGCAACGGACGCCCTGAAAAAACAAACGCAGTGAAATATCATTAACACATTACACGCTCGCTCGAGAGACTAGGGGATGAAATGCTTTTAATAAAGAATATAATCAACAACCCTGACTTGTCACCCCCCCCCCCCCATTCTTTGAAATGTTTCACCATTGTCAACCCCTTCTAGGTTCGCCCATCCCAGGGAGGTAGATCTACCAGTGTCTGCCCAACAGTTGGTTGCAGCAAAGACAGTAATGAGATGGACCGCTTGCTCTATTTTTAGAGCTTATATGTTCTTTTTTCCGTGCACATCCAATAACGCTGTCTTAAATAAAACGGAAGTGTACAATGTAAAAGGGAATCGGGAAATCTGACAAGAAGTCATTCGAGTCATCAAATAGCAGTAGTATTAAAGCAAACGGTCCATCTTATTATAGTCTTTGGTTGCAGATGCACCTTTCAGTAATTAAATTATGCATACAAAAAGCAGCACAATGCGTGTGATCAACTTTATATCTGTAAACAAAAATAACTATAATTTTTAAAATGACATAAGAAAACGAAACAGGCTTACGGAATATTACGGATATTGAAACAAGGCTGCGTGTTTTTGGGGAGTAACATCTTAGTCGACAAGTACCGTAAGCAGTGGCTAATCTCGGCATGTTCCACATGTTCCATTGGAACAGGGGCCCCCACAGAAAAAGGGCCCCCACACATGTCAAAAAACAATTTTTAAGTGACATCCCCATTCTTTCGTTGAAAATGTAAAATAAAAGTCCTTTAATCCCCATACAATTTTCAGCGCTCCATTCCAACCAAGCTAATAAGCATAACATAACATTTATTTATGATTTACAGAATCTAACATGAAATAACGGCACTTTTCTGAGGTATGTGGAAGGCAGGGGCGAGGCCACGAGGGGAACCCAAATAAATTTGGGAACAGGGCCTACACAATCCTAAATACGGCCCTGACCTTAAGAACTATGAAGTGTAGGTTTCAAGAGGCTGTCGTGTATGTAATATTATATCTCTTTGTTGAACAGCTCATAGCCTGTAGTCTTTATGATTTGGACAAACAGCTTGTTTGAATATTATATATTGTTTTAGATTTTATACTTCCTTGTAAGCCTACTCATACGTTAAATGTGTATATAACTATCATTTTAATTTCGGTTCGGAAAGAGAGCAAAGACTTTTATGTCGTGTAGTCGATAACAAGGAATTTAACTAAGTAGTGGAGGTCAAACCCTGTCCTAGGCGCGCAGCTATGAAAGAGCTTTCTAAGAGATATTTTTTAAAGGTTCAAACGTCCATTAGCCAAGGAAAGTGTGTAATACATGGATCATTAGCGAGGGGCACATTCTTCTATACAGGGCTAAGGAGAGGGGGTGCAGCCGATCCGGGGCCCATGAAGTTGAATGTGGGCCCATGGAGTTCGATGTGGGCTCATTAGGTACAGTATATTAAAATAAATTGAATACCCTTAAGCCCCTTTTTTTTTAACTTTAAAAGGTGCCCATTTTCAGCTTTGCTCCTGCTTATTATAATCGTCTTGGCAGCATTGCCTTAGGCCTATACTAAATACCATGGTTCGACAGCATTTTGATAATAGTTTGCCAAAGAAGGATTTCTAATTCATTCAGCGTGCCAACAGTTTAAAAGTCAATCAGCTCTAGCACTAAATGTGTTGTAGAATAGACTTGAATCGACTGTTTTTTTGTGTGGGTTTTCCGCGTGCCGTTGAAAAGTGCTATGCGTTCCAAGTCTGGCACGCGTTCCGTAAGATGCCATCCCCATTTCTATACCATCTCTATAACTACTCAACGCTATGCCCAGGTTACCATCTCTATAACTACTCAACGCTATGCCCAGGTTACCATCTCTATAACTACTCAACGCTATGCCCAGGTTACCATCTCTATAACTACTCAACGCTATGCCCAGGTTACCATCTCTATAACTACTCAACGCTATGCCCAGGTTACCATCTCTATAACTACTCAACGCTATGCCCAGGTTACCATCTCTATAACTACTCAACGCTATGCCCAGGTTACCATCTCTATAACTACTCAACGCTATGCCCAGGTTACCATCTCTATAACTACTCAACGCTATGCCCAGGTTACCATCTCTATAAGTACTCAACACTATGCCCAGGTTACCATCTATATAACTACTCAACGCTATGCCCAGGTAATCAAGAAAAACACATTCTTCCTTAAATAAAATGCTGAACCGACTTGCCCACTTTGGCGATAGAGCTTTGACAAAGCCACATTTTATTTGTCGTGTTTGTCTTTGTTGGATATATCAACACAACAATTAAAAAGTTTGATGAGTGCTATTCAACTCGTTCTCGTCTATTCAATAACTCTATTTGTATTTTCAATCGTTTAAACAATCGTTACAATTTAATGAGACTTTATGAGACTATCTTTCTTTTTTCTCCTTCGTTTTCGCCACAAACACAACCCTCTTAACGGACACTCCTAATTGCTTATCATT
Organism: Anisus vortex; assembly: GCA_949126835.1. Classification (NCBI taxonomy): domain Eukaryota; kingdom Metazoa; phylum Mollusca; class Gastropoda; family Planorbidae; genus Anisus; species Anisus vortex. Next base: position 32,933,411 of record OX421499.1, read on the forward strand.
ATATCAGCGATGATGTAATTCCGGTTGAATTCCTGTCTATGATTATTAAGTCATTCGTTTTTAACATAGCCTTTTGTGTTAAACAAATAGCAAACGTTTAAGGCGATATAATGTAATAAATGGGTTGTCTGGAGTGCGGCTATTCATGACACATTTCCGTATTCAAGTACTTCAATCAGGGGAATTAATTTCCCACAATATCCTTGTTGATTTGCTTCCCCTTTCTCTGTGTCTTTGTTTTCCGTGTTTTTTTGACAATTTAAAATTTACAGTCACTATAATAGTGTCCGGAACAGTAGCGTGTTAATTGACTACCTTCTGGTCACGCCAGGTCTCCTCGGTCAGTTTAACAGCCACTGTCTCGATTGACCTTTTCGACTTGTGAGCCTCTTTGCCCACAAAATTACAGGCCTGTATCTAGACACTAGACACACACACGCATAGATACACTCGTGTATTTAAACACACACACAGAGACATACAAAAATTGTTTGTCAGCAGCTGATTCATATTGCCGTTGTGGCCAAGTGACGATTTGTAGCACAGACTAAAAGATTCGTGTTTAGACAGTGCAAATCGGTATTACCTTCCTTTGGAACTACTGTATAGTTTTGGTGCGTAATTTTATACACTTGGGACTACTGTATATTTTCGGTGCGTAATCTTATACACATTTTTAGTTAGTCAAAATATTTCTTTGAGTGTGTGTGTGTGTTTTAGATCTAATTTTGTGAACCTGTAAAACCATTTTATACTTCTTTAGACTTAGATAAATTATATTGTACTATTTTTTTTTCGACCTTTAACAGCACAATATATATTGGTTCAGTATTGGACCAATGTTAGACAAATATTAAGCCATTGCTGCAGTGGCGTAGCTAGGGGAGGGGAGGGGGGTCCAAATTCGAAAATCCCCCCGGTCCCCTACTTGAGGGGGGCCCCCAAAGAAGTGTCCGAATTGTTTTTTCTCATGTCAAATGTCAAAATGCAGGGGCCCCTAAGAAGGCCAAGCCCCCCTCCCCCCCCCCGGGGCCCCCAAATCAAGGCACTGCATTGCTGTTAAAGTATTTTAATCTCCCTCGAGAAAGCGTTACACAAATTGAAGTCATTATTGATGCTTTATTTAAGGAGAAAACGATTATGGAAATTCACCGCATATGCATATAATTAACAAGTCAAAATACAAAGTAGGCCTATCCCACTCTCCCCCTCCCACATCAATTCAGTTTTGAATCATGCTTTTACTTAAATAGGTATTACTTCAAGCTGTATAGAGGAGTAAGCTTATTATGCCTGAAGGTATCTGAATGATTTTTGCTACAAAATCTAGCTTATGAATTGTTAAGGGTAACGCAACAGTTGGTGCTGTAAATCGTAGGCTATAGCATGTAGGCCTATAGGCCTAATAGGCCATAATATTATATTTTGACCTAGATATATATCAAAATGGTATTACGGATAAATTCCCTTATCCTTCGCGAATGTCTATTGTGTTTGAGTGCAAATGGTTCTTTAATATTGTTTTAATTAGTCTACATCCAGGCTACTGGTTTGAAAAAAACGGACTTACACTTAGGACTATACAACTCTTTATTTTTTTTTATTGTTTTTATTTTGCTTGTCTGAAAACATCAAGGATTTGTTTGTACAAATATAAACTAGAGAGATAATAAAATTAATTTGATATTTCGACCTATTCCATTTGATAATTCGACCCATTCCATTTTCTGTGTTTTTTTTTTATGTTAATATATTTTACTGATGCTTAGGCTATGTATAATATATAATATATCTATAGGCTATAAGATTAATACTGCACTTTGATAAGGAGTTTGAATGATGTTCAGTTGGATGTTTTTCTTGACTATATAATATGTAGGCCTAGATCTAACCCATTATATTCACTAATGCCACTCGAGAAAAAAGAATGAGCTTGTATAAATCATTAGTTTTTGCTTGTGGAATAATTGTTATTGTAATTAATTCTATTTTAATTATTAGTGTTCTTCGGAGGCTAATAGAATCATGAGTTGATTGAGTTGGTTGAGTTGAGTTAAATGTTTCTTTAATGTTATTTTCACAGTACGTTTAACAAACTTGATAAATCAAATCTTTGCAGCAATATATATATGTATTTATTATTACTCACAATACATTATTCACAGTACATCCAACAATTATGAATTATAAACACAAGTCCATGTTGCTATAAAACATTACACAACCTCTTTCTTCTACACTTTAGCTCTAACTGATTTTATTCTCTCAAACACATGACCAAGCAAAAGCCATGTCTCACAAAAAGCATGCAATCTAAAAACAGTTCACACTTGCTGGATTGTTCTATATAAATAAAAACAATACACACACTATACAATATGTGGTCAAAGGGATGCAAACCTACACAACACACAAACTATTGTTTGTGTCGCTTCCCCTTTATTATATATAAATTAAATCACTGACATACCCTCCCCCTGTAAAAAATAAAATCTAGCCATAGATTTTATGCACAGTAAAAAATTGACATGAAAAAAAATATTTTCAACAAAAATTGAATTATCATTTTTAAATTATATACATGTATTTAACATTAGTGTTTGTTTGTCATTTACTTGTATTGACATATTTATTCAGAATCTGGTATGTTGACTGATAATCTGGATAAAACATCTGGTATGTGGTTGTCTTTTCCACGTATTGTTTTGATGTCAAATTGATAATCTGTTAGGTACATTGCGTATTTATTTATGCGATTGTTGTTGATGTTACTTATATTAAAATTCATTAGAGGTTTGTGATCAACAAGTATAGTAAAATGTCGACCAAGAAGATATCTTTGCAATTTTCTGACAGCCCAAAAAATCGCAAGACATTCCAGTTCTATAACTGAATATTTCTTTTCACTTTCACTAAGAGCTCTGCTCAGATATTGAGCAGGTTGCAATATCTGCTTCCCATTGATTACAGTTTGAGTCATAAGACATGCACCAAGACCAATTTTTGATGCATCCGTTGATAGTATGACCTCATCAGTTTCCTGAATTGTGGTGAGAATAGGTTGACTGTTAAACATTTCTTTCAGAGTGTTTAATGATTTTGCACAACTTTCATTCCATTTTATTTTTTGTGGTTGGAATTTCTTTGTCAACTCAATTAGTGGTCTTACAATTTGTGCGTAATTCTTAATGAATTTACTATAATAGTTGAACAATCCCAACAAAGCTCTGATATGTTTTTTTTTTTAGTAGGTGTTTTTATATGTAGTATCTTTTCTTGGAAGTTACTAGTTGGTGTTATACCTTGGCTTGTAAATTTATGGCCTAAGAATTCAATCTCCGAAACACCTATTTTGATTTTGTCTGGTGATACTGTCAGATTTTGTTCTTTTAAGACTTGTAGCAAGAATTCTAAAGCTTCAAAATGTTGTTCCCAGTTATCTGTGAAAATGCAGATGTCATCTACATAATGTATGATGTGTGGATGAGGAGCTAGAATTTTTCTCATCATCTTTGTAAACGTTGCCGTACTGTTTACAAGGCCGAAAGGCATCACTATCCATTCAAACAAGCCCTGAGTTGTGAATGCAGTGTAATGAATAGATTCTTTGGCCATCGGAATTTGCCAAAATCCTCTTGTGAGATTAATACTCGAAAAAATTTTGCCTTTGCCCACTGTGTTTACAATATCTTCAACATTGGGTAAGCCTTCTTGATCTAAATTGGTGACTTTGTTTAATTTTCTGTAATCACAGCAAATTCTGATGTCACCATTCTTTTTCTTCACCAAAACCATAGGTGAAGAATATTGTGATTTGGATTTTTGAATGAGTTTTTTTTCAATGAGACTATCTAATTGAGCATCTACTTTGTTTTTTAACATTTGTGGTACTATATATGTTTGAGATCTAAAAGCAGTATGGTCATTCAATTCTATGGAATGCTCAATACTATTGGTGTGACCAGGTTCATGACTGATAACACTAGAAAATTTGTTTATAATCCTGGTAATATTTTCTTTGTTTGTCTGCGAAGTAATATGCTGGAGATTGATATTACATGACTTTATTGTGGTACAGTAATTTATAGAATATGTTTCTGCATTTATAATTGGAGCCTCTTCACTGATACTATTTTCTGCAACTAGTGAGCTCAAAATTTCGTTATCAGCTTTGAGCTGATTGTATTTTCTCAAAGTGTTAATGTGATATTTCCTTTGAGAACCATCTACCAAAATTGTATAAGAGACTTCATTTAGTCTTTTAATAACTTTATAGGGACCATACCATTCTTTGTTATGCCCTGTGCCAGTTGGCAATAGTATAAGAACTAGGTCATCCGATTCAAGAGTTCTCAAATGCCTATTCTTATTTACTGACTCAGCATTCTTAGCAGAAGCAATTTCCAGGGTTTTTTTGACAATGTTATTAGTATAGTCTATTTGTTCACTGACATTTTGAACAAATTCAAAAGGAGATAGTAAAGTTTCTTGTTTATTCAAGATGTTTTCTTTGAAATTTCCAAAAGGAGTTTTTGGCTGTCTTCCAAATAACAATTGGAAAGGTGAATAACCAGTGGCTTCATGAATTGACGTTCTATATGCAAATAATATCATAGGAAGAAATAGATCCCATTCTTTAGGTTTGTCTATGCATACTTTGTCTATCATAATTTTTATAGATTGATTGGCTCTTTCTACACACCCGTTTGACTGCGGATGGTAACGAGCAGAGAATACTTGTGTGATCTGTAGCATCTTTGTAAAAGCTTGGGTTAAGTGTGAAAGAAACTGCGTTCCATTATCACTCAGAATGATAGATGGAAAGCCAAACTTTGTGAATATTGAAAGTAATGCATTACAGATTTTCTCTGACGTAATCTCATTTAGAGGAGCTATTTCTATCCACCTTGTGGCCAGATCAATCACTACAAGTGCAAATCTATTTTTATGCTTCTTGCTTGCGGTCATTGGACCTATTATGTCAATGGCTATTTTGTGAAATGGTGGGCCAATTTTTTCAAATTTTTGCAATGGAGCCATGTGTCTAGAGTGTATTTTATTTTTCCTCTGACATTGATCACAACATTTTATAAAATTCTTGATATCTTTTCTCATAGTTTTCCACCAGAAATTTTGCATGAGACTTCGGAAAGTTTTGTTAGTACCGAGGTGACCTGCTAAAGGACTGTTATGTCCTACAGACATAATTGTGTGTGTTAAAGACTTAGGAACTACTATTTGTTGTTGTGGTCCTGTGGTAGTCTGCCATAATCTGATCAAAACTTTATTTTGTATTTCAAATTTTCCAAAATTATAAGAGTTAGGATTCTGTATGCTTTCAATCAATTTGATTATGTATTTATCCTTTGTTTGTTCTTGAACTAGTGTATCATGATCGATTTTATCAAATGAAACATTTGAGGTTTCAGCATTTTCCTTTATTTCTGATTGTATAGTACACAAATTTTGTTTCTTTTGTTCATTGGAACTTTTATTATCTAATTTTGATCTGTCAGAGATCTTATTACTTTCTTCTTTCTTTTCCTTGTGTACCAATTGTTTATTCAAACTTGTTTTTAGTTCTTCAAAGCTTTGAATGTTTCTGTTAGCAATATTAAATGCTTTCTTGTGGCCATTTAAATGTTGAGTTAAAAGAATTGGTTTTATGTCATTTGGTATTTCTTGTTTTTGGCATTGTTCTTCAAAAGAACTTATATAGTTTTCTATTGGTTGTGAGCCATTCCATTTAGGAAATATGTCTTTATTGTCGTTATTGTTTTGACTAGTCAATTTGTCTTTATTGTCTTTATTGTTTAGACGTATTACTTCTAGATTTCTGATCCAATATTTCTTGTCTATCTTATTTGTTTTCATTAGAGTAAGTCTTTGTTGCATGGCAACAATTGGATCTGCAGAAATTTCTGCATTGAATTCATCTAATGTTTTTGGTTGCAAATTAGAACAGTTTGTTTTCTGAGAAATCCATTTCTGAAAGATCTCAAAAGAGTTGTCTTGCTTGATATTTGGAATATTTCCAATGACTAAAGGAGCAGTAGAATTGTTCATTACCACGGCTTTGACTACACCAGTAATCCAAGGAGTGTCGATAGAAATTTGTGCGACTTTGCATTGAACAATAGAACCATCACCTAAGGTGACCATTTCCGACTCTGGAAGATATTGATGTTCAAGAACTAAGTCTGCATTGCACACAATGCATGTGGCTCCAGAATCCCTAAGAGTTAATGTTTGTTTTTCATTGACAAAACAAGGAAATAAAAGCAATTGACCAGTGAACTCTTTGATGGAGTTTAATTGCTGTGATCTTTGATTGTATGTGTTAGCATTCATGCTGTTGCTATTGAAAGTCTGACCTTGCACACCATGATTAAAGTGCTGTGTCTGTATATTCTGATTACCGTTTTGTGCAAAATGAGAACTGAAGTTTGGATTAAAATTGCTTTGTCCAAAATAATTTTGATTCTGATTGTAATTCCCTTGTCTATACCTGTTTCCTCTTCCACCCCTTCTTCTAAATGTTCTGTTTTGAATATTTTGGCCTGACTGCATATTAAAGTTGTCATTATTATAGATTTCTTTTTTGAATGTTTGTTGTTGTTTGAAGAAACAGTCTCTTGCAATGTGGTTTCTACCTTGACAGAAGAAACATTGAATATGTCTCCTATCTCTATTATTAGTATTTCTTCTCCTAAAGTTTGGAGGTGAATAGCTATTTCTTCTTTCATTACCAAATCTTGTTTGGTTTCTACTTCTGTCATTCTGAAGTGTATTTAGATTATTGGTTTTGTTCTTGGTTAAGGCAGCATTAGGATGGCTGTCCTTGAAGTTGTTAAGTGCATTTATTAATTTGTCATTTGTGTTAATGTCTTTTTCTTTTAAATATGAAAACAATTCATCACTAGCCATGACTAGAATTTTGTCATAAACTATCATATTTAGAATTTGTTGTGGATTTTTCAAATCAATCTTCATTAACTCTAACCAAGTTATTAAGTAATGTTCTACATCTTTAACAAATGCCGTAGGCTCTTTGTTATTGTCTAAAAAGACATCGTGAAATTTGTTCCTATAATAATCAGGTGTTTTAATGAAATATGCTAGCATCTGTCTTTTTACTTCATCATATGTTACTTCTTCAATGTTTATGTAAGACATTGCTGTGCGTGCTTTTTCTTTCACTGATTGTAATAGATATCTAGACCAATCTTTTTGTGGTATTTTTTCAGTTTTACATTGCATTTCAAATGTTCTGAAAAATGAGTCAATAGATTCTGATTTGCCATCAAAGTAAGGGAGTTTTAAACGTTTTAGGTTATTGCCATTGTCTGTATGTTCATTTTCATTATTACTTGTTTGTGCTGCTTTAAGTTTTGCCATTTCTATGTCATATGCTCTTTTTGATATTTCATTGTCATGTGCTCTTTTTTCAGCTCTTTCTGCCCTTTCTTCATCTTGTTGTATTTTACTTAAGTGCTCTTTTTGTTCACTAGTCCATAATTTGACTTTTTCTTCAATAAAATTTATTTTTTCTTTTTCTCCTAATTTGAATTTTTCTGCAAGTGCTTCAGCTCTTGCATACATTTCTGCATTTGTTTCTATTTTATATATACTTGTAGCCATGTTGATTTATGTTTGTTATTTTTTTTTTTTTTTTTTTTATTAAGGGCAATCACTTTGTATTCATCATTAGAGACATTATTTTTGGTGTCACTTATTATTCAGCAGTTTTGTTATGTTCATGGATGTGTCTTTACACATTATTGTCAAATTACCATATATTCATTTCCATATGTGTGTATTCATTATATTCATTTTATGTGCAATGGGTATGTGTGTATCAAAAATTTTGAACTTGTTTACAAATTAATTACAAAAATATTGTACAATGGACAAATATGCATGAAAAATTATAGAAATAATATATAAAATATATGTATGAATAAAAAAGAAATAATAATATAAATCACACTCACATTAATACATATAATTGCTGCTTAATACGATAGAGGAATGTTTACAGAAGAATTACAATATGTAAAACAATGACAATACAGGACAATTGTTTACTTTTATTTTTACAGACAGATTTTCACAAGTACAAACTAGACCATACAACTAATATAAATATTTGAAATGTATATAAAGAGTTGTAAGTGAGTATAATTTCTTCACTTCTCAATATACACATAAACAAATCCCTAATATAGAATCATGTATCCTAATTTTCTCAGGAAGAAAATAGAAAAAGAGATAGTTAGAAAGAAATTGAATATGGAAAATCAGGAAAAATTACCTCCAACCAAGCCCACATCAAATAGAGAAAACATATGGCATCAATAATATTAAAATAAATGTTAATTATATCAAACTTAAATAGTATTTAAGTAACACAATGAATCTTCTTGACGATGAAGTTAATCCATTTAATCCAAGTGAATGGTCTAATAGTAGCTTACATTTTAACTAACACATACTTCAAGACGTTAATCCAGGTAGGAATGATTTAAATTAACTAGCACAAACTTCGTGACGTTAATCCAAGTACGAATGATTTAAATTAATTAACACAATCTTCATCACATTAATTCAAATTAACTTTACTGTATAGCGAGATACTTATAATTCGCATAATGTAAACAAATCTCTTGAATTAATGTACGTTAGAGTACAATCTGTCTTACGGTCTTGGTATTTCACAAAGTATGACTAAGTGAATACTATGCGTTGATGATTGCCTTGTTACCTTCGGATCTCACACACACACGTGTTGACCTCTAGTTGAACTAGTGTCCGCCATCTTGTTTATCTAGTGTCCGCCATCTTGTGTGACGTCATTGCTTCACTTCATAGCGTATTGTAAAATGTTACAGAGTCTAGATTCAGAAGCTGTTTTGTTTAAAAATGTTTCATGCGTGATAATTCAATTTTTCATGATCAACGATTGATCACAAAGAAATTCATACGACAGCTCTCGATGTTCCACGTAATCCAAATATAATCTTGAAAAAAAATTATTAATTCCAGCGTCGGCACCTTTGAAAAATGCAATGTGGGTTGAGATGTAGAGCGCCACGTGCACCCACCTTTTTGTTGCTTGTTGTGCCGCCTATGTATCTACTGACTTTTACAAGTCTTGCTGCAGTGTCTCTGTTTCCTGTTACCCTGAATATGGCTTTATACAGTGTTGATTAAATCTTGATTAATATCTTTAGAAATCGTCCATTAAATTCTGCCATCCAACAGCAAATCATATATTTTCTGAGAGATGTTTTAGCGTTCTCTCCAACGATTTTATGACCAGGTTGACTGGTTGAATAATTTGCTGAATAGTTTTCATGAGAGAATTGCCAATTTGAAAATCAGACTTTACCTTCTAAGATTTGTTCTTGTAGAAGCATTTCATTATGTTGTAGCGTAGTAGTTTAGTAGTTGCCTTTCACCGCTGCGACCATTTGTAATTAATTCTATTTTAATTATTAGTGTTCTTCGGAGGCTAATAGAATCATGAGTTGATTGAGTTGGTTGAGTTGAGTTAAATGTTTCTTTAATGTTATTTTCACAGTACGTTTAACAAACTTGATAAATCAAATCTTTGCAGCAATATATATATGTATTTATTATTACTCACAATACATTATTCACAGTACATCCAACAATTATGAATTATAAACACAAGTCCATGTTGCTATAAAACATTACACAACCTCTTTCTTCTACACTTTAGCTCTAACTGATTTTATTCTCTCAAACACATGACCAAGCAAAAGCCATGTCTCACAAAAAGCATGCAATCTAAAAACAGTTCACACTTGCTGGATTGTTCTATATAAATAAAAACAATACACACACTATACAATATGTGGTCAAAGGGATGCAAACCTACACAACACACAAACTATTGTTTGTGTCGCTTCCCCTTTATTATATATAAATTAAATCACTGACAGTTATATCTCTGTCTTGCTAAGTATTTTGTCAAACTATGCTTTATTTCGTTAACTAGTATTTAGAATAAACTTTCTTTCAGCTTGAAATTTCACACATATTGCAACTATTGCAACCTTAAAAAAAAGTCAAAAATAGGCCTACATTCACTAAATTTCATAACATAATTTCAAGTTACAAATAACGACCGTATTTGTATAGATCTAGATGTATCCGAAAGATACAGACAAGCGTGTAAAAAAATACCTGCCCATTATACAAAAATATTACACCTAAAAAATAGATCTAATGCCATGATAATTTTTTTTTTTTTTAGTAATTAGCATCTTAGGTCATGTAAAAAAGTCGTACGAATAACGCGAATTGCGTTCCCATTACTGAAAGTTGTTTTTTAACTGCTCTTAATTACGATGCAATCACATCCGTGAATTGTTGAATAGTAACCAAGTACGTCAACACTCAAACTCAAATTTACAAAATGCAAAATGATGAAAATGTAGGCAAGACTGAATACCGGTATATCATTTAATTTTTAATATCGTGTTTCGTCTCTTAGGCCCAGATTGGCTGCCTGTCCGGCCAGTCAGCGGAGGACGACAATTTGACCCTAGATGACAACAAGCAATATTTAATTGAGGACACTGCCGCTAAGAGTAGAAAGGAACAGAAAAAGTCCAGAGTCCGTAAGGATCCTATTTATTCATGGGAGGAAGGAGCTGCTGATGACGATTGCTGGGAAGCCAAAGGCAAAGCTTATCAACCAATGTTCAGGTGAGAATAAATTATGTCTTTGATGTACTGAAGCATGATAGTTTATAGGCCTATTAATATTATCTTTTTTAAAGACGCTGCTTCTTTGAATGGAAGGAGGTGGTGGAGCAGGCCACCTTTGCTTATTCAACTTATTCATAGTAATTTATTATATTATTGAACTGTTGGGTTGAGTTTATAAATTATAGTTTAAAATTTAATGCTGAACGTTAATATATTATTACCGGCTACTTAGCGTTTTGACCTTATTGCTTGACTGATGTGTTTATAAATTTTAAATGATGCTTCTTTGTTATAACATTCAAAAGAAATGTAGTTTTTTACTTAAGAAACAAAAGTAATATTAACCCTTACAGTCCCGGGCGCGTATATAGCGGAACTGAAGGCAGCATAGATAGAAAAAGGTCGGTACGGGAAGGGTTAAATGCCTTAAAATGTATTATTATTGCAATAGTTGTTTTTTATATTATTTGTTTATTTTTCTAGTCTTCAGAATTGTACGCTCCAATCAGAAGACAGGGGAGATGGTGAGACCTATTGGGTATCATTTGAAGAAAAAAGTTTCTCCAAAGGCAATGAATTTAAAGTTTATAACGGCCGAATGAATGGGGCTGGACCAAAGTCTGGTGACAGATGTGTGGTGAAAGTCTTCAGGCAGTGTCAAGGAACGAAGGTGAATACACTGGTTGATTTGTCTTATTTTATCCTTCATCATCATGTCCTTTGGGTTCCTTGTGGAGCATAAGGCCTTTGTCAAATCACGCCACTCTCCACTATCTCTTGCCAGTCGCTTCAATTCTTCCCTGCTCTTCCAGCCTCATCCAATAAGCTTTGTCTCCATGTTCACTTGGATTAGGCCTTTGTCAAAGCACGCCACTCTCCACAATCTCTTGCCAGTCGCTTCAATTCTTCCCAGCTCTTCCAGCCTCATCCAATAAGCTTTGTCTCCATGTTCACTTGGATCTTCTTCTTTGTCGTTTGCCCTGGGGGTTCCACTCGAAGGCCTGTCTAGCTCTGTTGTTGTTTCTTTCCTGAGGGTGTGTCCAATCCATCTTCATTTTCTTTCCGTGATTTGTTGTTCTACTGTTCTTTTGTCCACACCTCTCCCACATCTTGGAGTTTTTATCCTTGGCTTTTTAAAACTCATTTAATACTTAGCTATTTTATTAAATTCTGATTAGCCCATTTTATTGACTACATTATCACCAGTTTACTTCAAGCTTGTCTCATATCTATGTATTTCCCATTCTGGTATTTTCCCATTCATATACTGGAAACTCTCTCCATTTATTTAATGTGATGTAAGAATCTGTATTGCCTTTATTGGGTTTCTTGATGAGAACTATCAAATAGTGTTATTGTGCTGCGTCAGGGTCAGCAAGCCACTAAATGAATTTCATTGTTTGAAATGATTCTTGCAGTTTGGAAATGGGTGTAAGTGCTCATTCAGGGCGTGCATATATTACAGACAATAGCCAAATCCTGGTGATTTTGCACCATTGCTCTGAATTAGATTCTGTGTTGAATGGGTTAATTTTATGGGAATAATAAAAGTATCATGTGAGGCATAAGGGGTGCTCTTTGCTTAGACACAAAGAATAGTTTGTTAAACCATAGACTATAATATACATAAACCGCTTGCTTTAGTATTTCTGCTATATAATGACTCAAAACACTGATTTTCGGAATTTCCGATTCGTTGTTTCCTTTGCACTTCCGTTTTATTGAATCGCTTCGATTTTCTCAATGAGAAATTAAAATTAAAATCTAATGTTGTATAAAGCGGAAACATTTAAGAAACAACGAGTAGCGTAGAAGTAATACAAGACAGCCTTATTGGTTGCGCACGGAAAAAAAGTTGATATAAGCTCTAAAAATAGAGCAAGCGGTCCATCTTATTATAGTCTATGGTTAAACTTGAATATTATATTGACATACTACAATACTACTCCACATAACTTAAAATACAAAATATGGCAGGAATAATTTATTTTTGTTTACCTTTATAAGCTTTAATATTTTATTTGACTCCACTTGAATGGTGTACATGAGTTTACCATTTAATATATTCTAATAGTTATCTTAAATGTTACAGACTTATATACAGAAGATTAGTTGATCGACATATTGTTTGGTTTTGTTACAAATTTCATTTCCCAATATAGTAATTATTTACTTAGCTTAATTGAATTTGTACAATAATTCCTTCTAGTTAAGTTCTGTTTTTATCATAAAGGTAAAGCTTAAATCTGCATGCTTTGCATTTATCTCAACAGAGTTTGTGTTCCTGTGAGGTAAAAAAGTCTCTCAAGGCCAAAGAAATAGCCAGAGCTTTTAGAAAAATCTGTCCAAACCAAGCAAGCAAGATCAAGATTGCCACGGTGTACTGGGCTCTCATGGACGAAGTGTCAAAGCTGAAACTGCTGTTTTTCACCGGGGAAAGAAAGCTGTCAACAAGAGAGGCAGTGCTGTTTGAAGATGATGTGAGAATCAATGAAGAAAAACCCGGCAAGCCCAGGCGGTTGACGCTGTACATGAGTGCGAACGGAGAAAGTGATAGTTCAACGTCGACAGATCTGGCAGCTTTTGTTCATTTCTCCTATCATTCCACAATGGGTAAGCTCGTCATCTGTGGTCTGGAAGGGGTGCATGATGAGGACGGTTATTTTCTGAAGACACCGACAATACATTCCGAGGCTAAAGAGTTTGGCAACAAAGACCAGGGGAGAAGAGGGATCCAAGAAGTATTTAAATGGCACAAGTGTAATGAGCTGTGCCAGAACATGCTGAAACCAGATCTGTCTGAGATAACGTCTGACAGCAGCTCACCTGCAAAATGCCCCGTTGCACCTGAGTTTCCATTTCCAATGGAGCCGAGGCTCAGCCTCAATGACAATTGCAATCCACCTTGTAAGATGAACCACCCTTCCCAGTCTGTGATAACTCGACAGTCTGAAGCAACCGAGTGTATGTCAGGTTATCTGGAGCCGTCCGCACCTGCGCTGGAAGACTTGGACGAGGACGTGTTTATCCCACAGCCCCCTCCTTACTCTGAGCGTTTTGTGGCCAACTGGATTCTGATGGAACAGTCTCCCAACTGTTTTATCCCGCCTGTCCCAGAAGAGAGCCTACGGAATAGAATGGAGCCCCCACTGGACAATATGACCCAAGATCTGAATGCCAACTTCACTGATGGCGAAAGTGACGCTGGGGGAGTGTCCAACACGCCCAGTGTGGAAGACAGGACCTGTGTTCAGTTTGACAAGAAAAAAGTACGCTTCAGCCTCTTCACCAGCTCCAGTTCTGCCAATGATGCTGCGGCGGACACTTCGACCAGCGGCTTCAGCAGCCAGCCGCAGTCCATCATAAAGCACCAGTCAGGGACCGCCTTCAACCCAGCCGCCCCTTTTTCTCCACACCTGGTCTCACCCACCTCCTGCACCAGCGAGACAAGGTACATCTTCTCAGACAGTCCCCCTTCCTATTACGATTCCGAAATGTCCACAGCTTTTTGGATCGTTCAGCGAGGGTACCTTCCCGTTCACCCCCCAGCTTCCAGTGCTCTCAGCAACAGTGTCAACAAGGATTCTTGCAACAAAACTACAGTTGCTGCAGTAATAACACCTAACGGTCAAGTGGCCAACTTTTTCCCAGTGGCTGTCAATAACATTACATCAACCTCATTATAAATATTACACAGGCATTTGAAGAGCACTTTATTTCTGCTAAGTTAGTGTGACCTAAAAGTTCTGACAGATTCATACACATGCTACAATGTTTCAATAACATTTGTTTAAATGTAAATAGTGAAGCTTTGCTTATGAGCTTTTACAATTGTTTTATATAAGCTGCTCTTTATCTGCCCTGCAATCTATTACTACCCACTGCAGTCTTTTCTAAATATATGCATAATTGCCACACACAGTTAAAGCTTTAAATAAGGTTGAAAAGAACAATGAGCAAAATATATTTAAAAAATACCACTGAATTAAATGAGGCATTCCTTCAGAAACTACAAAACATAGTTTAGCTTTACATAGAGAAAAAAAAGGATTATGTTTAAAATTTGAAAAAAAGAAACTTTTAGCAGTAAATAAAACTTTTAATTAGAGCCTGCAATACTGCTGAATTTTATATGAGCGAATGTTCATTTTTACGTTTTTATGAAAGATAACTTGCACAAAAATAAGGCTTGTTATTTACTTGTAATCTATTTATGTTTGAATTTAATGCTCTCGTGAAGAAAGATAAAAATAATTAAAGCTCACAATACTAAGTCATGAGACCTATAAAAAATAATGTCATGTAATCAAATTATTTACTTGCATACTTTTGCTCACACAAGAAAGATAAGCTGTAAAAAAAATTAATCTCTAGCCTGGAAAAAAGATCTATTGTATAACTTTTTTCCCCCTTTTTCTCTTGTTTTTTTTTTTAGAATGCTTTTCTATTAAATTTAAAAAGCCAATTGTTCCATTTTTTTTTTTTGTTTTTTTACATTAAGCTGGATTTTAAGACACAAGTTTGAGTTTTTATTTTCAATGTGAATGTGTACAATTTATCTATTTGTATATAAGTCTACATGTACGGTTATTTTTACACACACACATACATATATTATGTATATACAAAATATTTTACAATCTTCCTAGGCTTTTATTTTGTCTAAGTATTTCTGGTAGACTCACAAAAGTTTACCTTTTTATACTTCCTGGCCACAATAATGTGAAACTCAAAGATTTTTGCACAATTTTGTTTTGTTTTAACTTTTTTTTTTTAGCTTCTTTTAATATTTGTTTCTTGTTTTTTTTAATTTCATTTTGCTTTTGGCTGTGATAAAGTGACTGCAGCTTTGTTTTGAACACTGTATCCAAAATTGAGTCTTGGAAAAAGAAAAATTATTTTTTTAGAATTTCACGATCATTGTACCTTAAAATGGTAATTAGGTCAATTTATAATTGTATAAATGTTAATTTAGTGAAGGTTAAAAAAAAAAAGAAAAATATTGTTCTATTTATTTGTTTTTTTAATGAGTGAATTTTAAGTGAAAACAAGACTTAGTTTTATAAAGCAAATGAAAATGACCAACAGTTTTTTTGTGATGAATAGTGAATGTGTATGCATGTTACCCAAGCCACAGTTAAAAACCCAGCTTTAGTAAGAATTTTAACTTCACACTTCAGTTAACAGCTGATATAAGTACCGTAGACTGCAAACATTTTTTTACAAAAGTTTTATGTCATAGAAGGCGCGGTCCAGGTTTAACATACTCATAAAGCAGAAAGTCACATACACAATACTTTAATAGGGAAAGGCTTCAAGTAATTTTATAAACTTTAAACTGTGACATGCATCGAGGCTAAATCATCAAACATTCTATTTCTTTAGACTCTACTCTCCCAGCTTGGGAGTTATTAGGATGAGTAATCTCTGTATCATAATAGGAGCTGTAGTCTTGTCAGGCCTTTTTTACTTTCAATTTCAAGAAAATTATCTTTGGCTTCCATTCAGAACTTGAGATAAATCCTGCCATTGAACATTTCTTGTGTTCAGACTTTATTAATTTTTTACTTTTGGTTGTTCCTGTGTCTTTTTAACTAGCATATAAAATTGTTTGTGCCAGATCACTTGGTCTCTTTTTTTTGTGTTTAGAATCGGCAAGCATACCGGTAATTAAAACCTTTTTTTGTTTTTTAATGAAGACAAATTTTATCCACATATCTAGTCTACTAAAGTCTTAAATAGTGGGCATTGACTGATCTTGAATAATGTATTCTTCAATGTAAACAATTTTAAAAAACAACTGAAAAGTAAAAGGCCAACAAAAAGTGTAGGTCTATTTGATTGTGTCATTCAATTTGGTCTCACCAAGGAAGTAGGATTAAGCTGATAAGTGAATCATTTAAATTTAAGCCAACTCAAAATGTTATAATCTTCCTTTTATCACATATAGGAAGTAGGCCTACTACATTCCATCGAAGTATAATATTGTGTCTCTAAATTATTCTAAAATAATTTTGTTACAATAATTGTAATGCGTTTTATTTTATTTTTCAAATTCAAAACTATTCAATTATTAGAGTTAGAGATACAAAAATGTATATACTCTTATATTTTATAATGACACTATTTAATGCTTTCATTTGAAGCAAAATTTCAGCAGATTTGTTCTAAATCCAAATTAGTCTTCTGAAATATGAACACATTCCGATACAGAAATCTTTTGTTGTTTTGCTACTACAATAATTCCATAATAAAACTTCTTTTTGTTGCTGTGGTTTTAATTTTAGTCTCTGAAAATCATAAATGTGTCACAATGTCTTTCTAAAGTAATATTTCATTTTTGGATTCCATTAATGTCTTTGTAATGGTTTCTTTTTACAGCCATCTCCCTAGTTTTTTCTCTCCCTTCTTTTATAGAAAGGTTTAAATTGAAACACTGATGCTGATAGTTTAAATGTATGCTTTGTAGCTGAATTGTATTACTTTTTAGTTTAAATATTCCATGATAATTGTTTACTTTAATTTTGTTTACCCCTTTATTCTGACTTGTAAAATATTTTCATTGCCAACTAAGAAACTTGTTCCTTTTTTTTTTCAATAAAGGTTAGGAAATCTTCAATACAAATTTACAATGTGGCTTTTCTAGCTAAAAACCTCCCCTTTAACATATTAATGAAACCAATTATGCTGCATGTATATTTTTATGTGCAAGTGTGGTAACAATTGTTCCTTATCCTGTTTTGTGTGCCCACCCAGAATTTCAGTCTTTGTCTATTGTGTTTATTTACCAGTTTATTTTGTCTATTGAGACAAAATTGAAAAATAAAATCCTATATTTGACTGCCATTTTCTCCGTTATTTTATTGGGAGTGAAACTTTTTTGAATGTTTTATAAATTTAAGAAGAAGCCTTAAAAAATATACTGCATCTGCATATCTTTTAGGCATGGTAGACAATCTTTTCTAATAAAATGTTAATACAATCAAGATAAGCTGAGGTTAGGCCTACATTGTTGAGATATTTGTTTGAAGAGAATCAAGAAGATATTACATTTATAATATATTTTAGTTGATTGAACAAAGTCTACTCATTAGTTGATTATGACAAAATTCAACGAAATTTGAACTGAATATAAATATGAACACTAAACAATAATTCTCAAAGGGAATATTTTGTATGACCCAAATTTTAACAGGTTGGTGAAGCATCATGCAGACGTTCCCATACTATGATGGGCCACAAATTACTTGATAATCTGCTTCAATCACTTCATCATTTCTATAAATAGCAAATTAAAATGCGCAGGTGTCTAAATTGATAACACTCAAATATTTTAAAGCAGTAAGGGAGTGGCAATCATTTATTTTGTTACCTCTTATCCGTGATGAAGAAAACTGTTATCAAAAAGGAAATGATTGCTTTTAACTTTTGAGGCAGATTCAAGAACTACTTTACAAGGATGATGTCCACTTAGTTAATCAGTAATCTTATTAAATTGTCATATCAAGTGTTTTCTATGTTTTTAAAAATTAAAACAATCTTAATTTTATTTATTCCAAAAAATACAAGAGCCATACTTTTAAATATTTATTGTTGTAAAGTCACACTAAATAGCATCATTTCATATAGAGACATGTTTCAAGAATAACAGTAACAGAACTTAGAGTTTTATGTGCAGTTAAAAAAAAACTAGTGCATTAAACACAAACAGGGACTAGACAAATTACTTTTACAGTTTAAACAAACATGATGTAGGTTTAATTAATTGTGTTTATAATTATTTCAACCAGATTCTTCAAACGGGTGAAAAGAAGCCCACAATGTAAGCTCAAATATCTTTTGAAACTCTAATTAAAGTTAGAACAGAGAGCGAAAGCAAAAAAATATTTAGAAAAATACAATTACTATGAATTACAGGCCTACATTATAAAATGTGTCTGGATTAATCCACTAAATTAAACCAATGCCTACATTCCAATTGTCTATGCAAAGTCACAGTAATGATAATATTATTGTAAACTAATATTTTATCACTGATTTGAATGATTCAACAAAATAAAAATACATGTATTCTTTACTTGATTAATCAAATAATTATTGAAAGTAATCTTACATTTTCATTAATCAATGATATCAGAAAAATACAATAACTTTTGAAAATAAACCAGGAAAAAAAACGTGTGTATATGGAATCTTATTGTCAAGACAATTTTTCTATTAGAACTTCAAAAACTAAATCTAAAAACTAAGTTGGAGTAAAAAGAAAACTTTTCAAATTGTACCAATACTATAAAAGATAAACAAACATGCACTGCCTTTTTTATATAAGCATTGAAGAATAAAATATGTCCATCCACCCAGAATGAATGTTTCCAAAAGAAGCAAAACTACCCGAATAAGAAAAATAAACTGACCAAAAGTAAAAATTGTTCTCATCTAATGAAGTCATTTGCTAAGATCTGTCATCTAATTTAAATAGTCAGTTCCTAGTATCTGTCTCTCACAGGAGGTATGAAATACTAGCAATGTTTCAAATCCACTTATATACACTGACTCATTGTGTGTCACTTTACACCATGCAGTACATGACAACAATTGATAAAAGAAGAAAAAACAAATGTCTCTTCTTATCAAATGGTGAATTGGAAATGATCTGATCAAGTTCTCACTTATTGATCTGTGGATTATTTCCTGTTTCTAAGAAACCTACTGTAACAGGGACTCTCCTACAAGTTTAAAAAGCTATTTCTGTTTAGTAGGACTGGCCGACCCCGCTCTGAACTATTCCTAATCATCAGACTCACTGCAATGTGAACAGGAATAAACCCAGTTATGAACAAAGAACAATATTAACTAAATTATAATGCCTATCAATTTCACACTCATATTGTTAACATTAGAAATAAAACAATAACAGCCAACATAGAAGTTAGAGCCCCTAACTCAGTCAAATTGTAAACGTCATTCACATCAAAATGAATAAAAAAAAACAACATTGCAGCATGTCTCGTAAAGACTATCCACAACCCCCTTCTTTCATTTCATGCAACCTTTGTACCATTTCCTGGATCAATCTTTGCGTCGGGGCGCTGGGCATGATCATGTGGTCGGCCTCCGAGTCGCTGGAGTTGCTCTCATTCTCCGTGCTGCTGTCATCCTCTGCGTAGCCTGCGATGCCTGGCAGAATACCTGCCACCACCATGTAACCATCTGAAGGAGTTATGCCAGCCATAAGCTTTGCATCTGGTCTTTCTTGGGCTGCTGAAGAGAAAGAATTGATACTTGCATATTTACTATGATCACAAAAAAAACATAACACACTTTACATTACACTCTATCAATGGAATTGTATACACTGTATTTAGCAAAAGGTCAAGAAAACTAAGAATTTGTTTCTAAAATTACATTCTACCACAATGTTAAACAAACTCTTGTTTAATTATTGTTTAATTATTGTTACTGTATCTATGTCATTATTTTCTTCTAATCTTTTTCAAGGAATCATAGAGCTGAAAGGAAATTCATTAGGTTTCATATTTTGTATCTTTAATATTACAGCTTTCAAAATAAAATGGACTTAGCCCATACATATGGTAATCAAGGACAACCTAGCCAACAAAATAATAATAATAATGAAGCTTATATAGCGCATATCCCGCAATCAGTTCTATGCGCTTAACAATAACATTTACAATTATTTATTACAATTACAATTAACGATAATGACAATAACAGACAAATGATTAAAAAATGTAAGTGGGCTAGGAGTCAATTATAAACAGGTGAGTCTTGAGTCCTGTCTTGAAAATGTTAAAGTTCGAGCTTTGTCGCAGCTGGAGTGGCAGGGTGTTCCATGCGGAGGGGCCGGAAGAGGTGAAGGCCCGCTGACCAGCTGTCACGAGTTTCGTCCGCGGGATCGTCAAATTGAGTTTATGAGCAACCGATCGAAGTGGGCGTGGTTTTGTATATATTTCCAGACAGGAAATTAGATAATCCGGGGCAGAGTCATTGAGGCATTTATAGCATAAAGATGCGAGTTTATATAAAATCCTTTTTTGAATAGGGAGCCAGTGCAGAGAGTAGAGCAGAGGTGAAATGTGGTCGGACTTCTTCTTCTTTAGGACTAGTCTGGCAGCGCAGTTTTGGACGCGTTGGAGTCCTTGAATGGAAGCGGCAGGAAGGCCGGCCAGAAGAGAGTTACAGTAGTCCAAACGAGAGAAGAGGAGAGTGATGACGAGCTTGGTACAAGCTTCCGGAGTGAGGTAGCGACGGATAGTGGCAATACGTCGCAGGTGAAAAAAAGCAGGTTTTGATCAGGAAGGAGATGTGGGGTTGCATGGACAGAGTGGAGTCCAGAAACATGCCGAGGCTCTTTACCGTTGAGGAGAAGGGCACAGTAACGCCACCCAACTGGAGGTCAGTCACGCTGAGGGAAGCAAGCTTCTGTCTCGTTCCTACGAGTAGGGCTTCGGTCTTATCGCTATATACAACAACAAGCGCAAAAAACAAAAAAAACAACAACACAGAAGACAAAGAATTGTATGTACCAGATTTTAGGTGAAATAGAGGCTAAATTACTGTATATACTCGCGTATAAGTTGCACCCGTGGATAAGTCCCACCCCTAGTTTAAGTTTTTTTTCCTTATATGTTGTCATTGACCAGCGCATAAGTCACACCCTGACTTCTAGTGGTTACACTGCCTTTTAACTTTTTAAAAACACATTCTTTTTAAACATAAAAGTTACTAAATATTCACCCTAATTTGGAAACTTTCC
Organism: Anisus vortex; assembly: GCA_949126835.1. Lineage (NCBI taxonomy): Eukaryota > Metazoa > Mollusca > Gastropoda > Planorbidae > Anisus > Anisus vortex. Next base: position 32,954,928 of record OX421499.1, read on the forward strand.
ATAAAAAAATTTTCAACTGTACATAAGGCAAACATACTCAAATATAGGCAGGGCTTCATTTATTATAAACAACCGATCAATAGGCCTACAGACATTAGTGATATGGGAAAGTAAGGTATATCTGTTTTTTCATCTAAGTACCTGTCCCTACTCAAGTTCATATCCCTATTGTCATACTAAAGTGGGTCGACACACACAAAAAATCTTTTGAAGTGTCATTTCATTAGAATGAACGTCGCCTAGACTGTGCGGCACCGCTATTGATGACGCTTTACAAGTGACCTAATTACATTTAACATTGTTTGTAATGATTTCAAGTGCGACTACCTCAACGGCAATAAGCTGTTTTTTTTTTCAACTCTTACATGCAACTAATGAAAAATAAGATACACTATTTACCTTTCACGCGGCTATCGGCCGATCGTAGTTTTGGAAACATTGCTTAGACATGGCACGGTTTTATCGGAAAGCTAAACACTGTCTTATTAGTAGGCTATAGCCTATAAGTCTAGGCCTTAGGTCCTAAATAAAACGCATCTTAAGCTACTATAATATATCTACAAGCTTATAGGCCTAGACAGGCATTTACGATTCTTTCCATACTGTAATTTGCGTTTTATAAGCCTGCCAAAAAATGCTGCCTTTAAACTTGCGCTACGTTTTGGCAATACAAAATGGGCCCAAAAGTTTGAAAGAAATGGATGGGGGTGTCTGAAAAACCTAAAATATTTGTCCATTTCAATTTCAGTTATATAAAGATAGTAATATTTACACCTACGAAAGTTTTCAAAATTTAATTCTACATCACTACAATCGACTATAAGGGTTATGTAGGAAACTGTTTGACAGAGTAGTGATGTTTTTCAAACTTTTCAAAAACAATGTCGGGTGTATAAGTTGCACCCCTACTTTTTTCAAAATTTTCTTTAAAAAAAAAGTGCAACTAATATGCGAGTATATACGGTAATTAATTTTTTTTCAATACACGACTATATAATAATATAGTTTAGCTCAAACTTTACATTAAACTAAGAACAAGAAACCAACTTACACTTTTCATTATTTACTTTCTGTTTCTTTTCCCCTGACTCTGACTTAGTTTCTGTGCTGAAAGTAAAATAAAATACATGTTCATAAGATTTCTTTCTATAAGGCAATAAAAAAATTTCACAATATTAAAGCCCCCTTCAGAAAGGAAAGGATGGACAATAAGACAAGGTAAAGGGTGGGTGCAAATGATCTTTTCTTCGTAGAAGGAGCATCTGTAAGTCATAAGAAGAGAAGATAGGGACAGCTGGTTGAAAAATGATGATGCCAAGTGGACACCTATACCTATTTGACAACAGATGTGTAGTTTCTTTTTCTTCAGCAAGCAATGACCAAAGAATTCCTACTGGAAATACTAGTATGATCTCTAGATTTAATTTAAACAATATCCAATTACTGGTATATTATAAAATATAGATTATTTTTGCTATAATTATAATCCCTTTTTGCTTCTTGGCTTGCATGATTGTCTCTTCTAATTTTTTGGGTGTTTGTGTCTCTTCTAATTTAACCCACTAAATACCGTAGTCGTCACATTGACGTCATCATTTATGTACACTTAAAAACCGAGGACCTCACATCGACGTCATAAATAAATAAAGAAATGGTAAAAGTATGCAAAGTCAGCAAATATTTATATTAGAAACTTGCAGTAGTTAAAGTTTTAATTTGTGTGTATGATTGTGTCTCTTCTAATTTTAAATGTCTATGATTGAGCCTCTTTCAATTTAACATGTGTATAAGTGTTCTGCTGCTAATCCAACATTTTGTTAATCTCAATTGAACATAAAGGAAGACACCCATTGGAAGCCCACCTTAAGGCACTGATACGACCTCAATCTATTTTTCTTTCAAATACAAGTTATACCTTTTACGTTTGATGGCCCCTTGCGGTAATAGTTTCTGTGAGTTTTTGTTTTAAAAAGTCATACCTTTTACGTTTGATGGCCCCTTGCAGCAATAGTTTCTGAGAGTTTTTGTTTGAAGTTGAAGCTGTGGACTTAACACTTTCACTGGCAGACTGTTCGGGTTCCTTTTTCTCTTGCACTTTAATAACAGATGCCATGTGACAAAACATAAGTTAAGGTCAATGTATAAGGATGGAAAAGTGGAAAAAGTATAAGCACAACCTGATAGATGCTATCTATAAAAAAACAAACATTTCCTGCAGACACTTCCATCAATAAACAGAGGGTGCCAATAAATAGTGGATTAAATATTAAAGACATTTACAGCGTCTCAAAAAGTCATGTGAACATTAAAAGTAAAAATTGCCTACAATTTTTTTTATTGAAAGAGGGGAAATTTATTTTAATTTTGTTGAATTAAAAATTGTTGTAAACTTCCATAAACTATAAATCTGTTAAAAAATTGTACAAGAGTTTGTTTTAATTCATTTGTTTGTACTCTTAATGTTTGTTTCTGTCATAAGTAATTTGTTGTATTGAAGTAAATGATATGTCCATTTATGAAGTAAAAGACAACATATAAGATCATTAAATTAGATGTAAACATTTTTTTTTTTTCAAAGCCCAGCTGTATAACTCCATTTTGGCTGTCCCTATCACAAAGTGGGGACACTTCATTGATCCATATGGTTAATGAGGTCTGAAGGCTAAGGTTACAACTATGATGCAGGCATTCATTCAACTCCTGAAGGAGAATTTAACAATTTCAAGTTGACACTATGTTACAACACTTGTGAGTCAGTACATATGGTTAAACAATAATCAGAAATTTTATTATCAGATCGGCTTTCTTAGCAATAATTAAATAGACCTTGACTTGTTGATTTTTCTTTTAAACCTGGTAACTGTTTTTGATAAAGTACTAACAACTTTCCAAGGCTGTGAGGGTCACAAGTGGGGAGGGAGGGGGATAATTTCTTCAATTGGTTTGAGATTGCACCTCTATTAACTGAAAATCAGTTTTAAAAAGAAAATCAATATTAGCTTCCCTACAAAACATGGTATAGTACAATTCAGCAATTATGAAAACTAAATAAAGTTTGGCTCACAAAGGCAACTTTCATCAGTTTTAATAGCCCAGGTATATACATTATACAGGATTTGTGTATGTGTCACTGAGATATAGCTGCACTTGAAAAATGGTGCATACATTCCTTTCAACTTTTGGATCGAATCCATAAAAACTGTTGTGGACGAGAGTGCACAAAACCAGCTAAATGCAACGGTAGGGAGAGACCTGCCATTGAAATGACCATACCCATCCAGAACAACAGCCAGCCGCCTTGCCCTTACTTTCAATAACCAATGTTCTTACACTGTGGAATAAAATCCACTTTTTTATCAGGATCCCTACCCAAGACATTTACAGAGAGCGAGGTCAAGGTCTACATTCCAAACAACAAAAAACTACAATATATGATTCAGTAACATAATGTTTTACAGATTAGCAACAAAGCTGGAAAGAACACACAAAAAAAAAGGATATTTTCATTTCTTCAATGAGAGATTTTTCTTCCTTGTTTCTGTCCTTCTCCAGCTGTACCTGTCTGTCTGACACAAAGTTCAGAAATTGAACCTCGTCATCATCAAGACCTTTTACACTGCTGCCTGAAACCAATTCCAAATAACAAATTAATAAATTACAACAAAACGAATGATAGAAACACTAAATTTAATGACAAAGGTCATTTGATACAAATATTGCTCAACTTTCATTTAAGTTGCAATTCAATCATTGTTAGTATCTGAAAAACCCATGTAATATACTTTGAAAAAAAAAAGGCAAGGTAATTCCTATTTTAAACCTACGTAATTTAGTTTCGTCTTCGTGTTCTCTCTCTTTCAGTTCCTTATTCGCCTGCAGTTGCTCGTACAAGGACCTTGTCTCCTCTTCTGGGCATTCTACAGAAAATAGTTTATAAATTTTAAAAAATATAAGTAAACATTTTGATTGCTTATCTTATATCTTATACATTACAGACGCTCCTTCTATAGAGAAGATTATTGCGCCCTACGCACATCCGTGGTCCAAGTCTAGTCTTGCATTTTTATTAGTGTTTTAAATGATGTTAAGTTACTGGTTTTCCTGTCACTCGGGAAGAAAGAGTACTTATATATATATGCATTTGTTCTCGCATAGGGGATAAGGAAACTGTTTTTGTCTTTATGTTTATCTGAGCTTTGCAACAGGTTGTTATTGGGTTGTATTTGCTAAGAGGCACTAAGACTAAACTAGCCAAAAGAAAGTCGCAATAACAAATCAAAAACTTGAAAAGAAAGCTAAGAGGTCTAATTTCATTTGTAAGTTTAGTTATTTAAAAATAAAAGCCAAGTTTAATTTTCAATCCTTAATTTGGCTTAAAAAAATGTAGCCAAGATGCATCAAACCACAGCTAATCTGTGTATATATACACGCCAATATTACCAATATTATTGAAGATTTGTTTCCATTACATTCCTTGCATGGTATTGAAATTGGAAGCTCTCATCGTGCAATCTAGAACTTGTATTTTAAACCATTGATCGCTTACCAATTTCAATTTGTATAAAACTTGGAAATAAATTCAAGCCAATGGGGGTCAGACTGGGTTTTTAAAACCATAGTTTCTGAATTAAATTTTAATACTTAGACTATATATTTTATAAGTGTAAACAACACTTTACCAACAGGGTCATCAGGTTGTCTAACTTTATCCCACTGTTCTTGTCTACGCTGCCTCTGCTCCTGCACTTCCTCGTCAGAGACAAATGACTTAAATTTTCCACTCATGCCTCCAGCCTTGTTTTTTTTATTGTCTGGATAATTCAACATATTTATTTTATTTTACTTTTTCTGCTGGTTATCTTAATCATCAGCACAACTTATTCAAATGTAGGCTTTGGCTTTAGGGCCTATAAATTATAAATAATATATAGGACTACATATATATAAATTGTGGTAATATAAATAAATGACTTCAACAGATCTAGGCAGCTAAGGCTAATCTAGCCACACACGACATTAAATTGCAGCTAAACTGAAGTATATGTCAGGACTAATTTTCAGTAATGAATAATGATCCTCAATACTCAATGGCTTAGGCCTATGTCAACAATATAAATAATATTATTAATAGACCTATATACAGAGTAAAGTAGTATACACACAAGTCATTATAATATATATATATAATTTTATATAGGAGTCTAGGCATATATGGCATATATTATAAATTATAACTTTTAAAATAGTTCATAATAGTTAAATATATATAAGCCTATATATATGATATATGATTAGAATTATAATACAAATTTAGGCTAGGCCTACATACTATACTATGTACCGGTAAGGCTAGACTTGACTTTTTAAGACTTTAAAAGCCTATATATTATATGGCCTTTGCATGATAAAAAGCCTTAAAACGTATTTATCATAATAAGTATAAGTATAAGCCAAGGACCCCAAGGATAATTAATAGGAATAATCTTCTTTATAATAGAAGGAGTGTCTGTAATATATAAAAGATATAGGCCTATTATTATTAATTATTATATGTAGTAGTATCTTAGTTTTATTAGGCCCTACTTATTATTGCTAATAAAAATAATTAAATTATTCTTCTTAGTTACATTTAAAGACGTTCCTTCTAGAGTCTACACTCTAAGTCTAAACTAACTAAGGTACGCCTAATCGGCTTAGCCTAAGGCCCTATTAGATTATATTATGATTATAATACAGGCAATAAACTTTTATAATAAAGTATAATGGCTTATATTACGTCCGTTTGTGCCCAAAAATCATGCAGGAAATGGACTGCCATAGCTGTAGCAGGGCAGGGTAAAGACTTAAAACCAAGCCAAGACCTACGAACCAACGTTAAGTTAATACTTAGACAGGCCGAGAATTAGATTACTTAGATGTAGCATTTATATGATAATATTATTAATAAAATATATGATATGAGATGGATGTAGGATCTAGAATCTAGGTTAGAGATGATAATTGATAATGAATAGAAGGCTAATGATATGATTATGGGTGTGTTAGAGTAGAGTTAGAACCTGGGTTGGGGGTGTAATGATGAATTGAACAGTAATCTAATGACAGTCCAAAGTAACAGAGTAGCTTAGTAGTGACTTAGTGCAGACTACAGACCACAGTAGGCATATGTGAGTAGGCTACTAACACTAGTACTAGGCCTACTAACACTCAGACACTCAGCATTGACTAGCTCAAACTACTCAACTAGGCCTAGCAGCCTAACTCATTACTGCGCCCAGTTAATCTGTATTTATCATAATTATTCATAATCATAGTCATAGTAAATGAAAATGATAGTATTTTATTCATGATTATATTCATAATTCATAGTTAGGCCTAATTAATTAATTAAATATAGGCCTAGTTAACTAATTGTTAAAGTATTTTATTTAAAAATCAAATCAATGTGAATGTTAGAAATTAGTAATTTAGTATTATGGGCATATGGGTAATAACAGCGCCAAAAACCCTTACATTTTAAAACTATTGTTTTCATAAATAGGCCTACATACCCAAAAAAATATATCTTCCCAAAAAGATAAAAGAGTTTTAAAAAAATATCATTTAGATTCTATGATATTGAAATCGACAACAGGTGCGGGAGACAAGATCATGAAGATCAAGATGAAAGAATTGAATTGAAAGATGTATCATGTAGGTGTAGGTAGGCCGATTGAATTGAAGTATTGATCGCTCTATTAAAGTGAAAGCAAGAGAAATCACGAGTATCAAAATTACAGACAGATATAATACACAATACGAGTAATCATACACTCATTCTTTAATAATAAGCTTTTAAAGCTAGAGAATAATGGCCTATGTGATATGTGTAAATTAAAACTTACTAGTTTTGGTATAAATAGAACTATAAATCCTCCATTTTGTTAAAGTGAAACTTAAAAAACAAAATCCTTTAACCGGGTAGATAAAAGTCTAAAACTGCTAATAACACAGAACGAAACAAACTATTTTTTTTTCATTTTGTTTTGTAATGCTCTGGTTTGGATGGGGACGAGGGAGGGGGTGGGGGGTGGGGGAGAGATGTGCATTTAAAAGATAAAGAGTTTTTTTTGCTATATGGCTATATAATATATATTTATATGCGATATAGGGCTACAGGCCTACCTATGCTTATATTATTGCCTAATACCACATATATTCTTTGGTTCAAAATTAGATTTCGCAAATGGGCCATACATATAAATCGCTGATATGTTAGCAAAAAAAAAGTAATATTTCAATACCTTTCACACCCCCTATTATTGCATACCTACATTTTAAAACTTCTTTTGCTAGCAAATTAGCTTCTCTACCCGCCCCCCCCCCCCTCCCTTTCCCCAACTTAAGAACCTGTTTTAAAAAATGAATCAGCGAAATTAGGTGATTTCGGTCAATAATTAACTCCCCTCTACCCACCACCATCACAAAAAGTCATATACTCGTTTTAGATATGATGCCACAAAACTCTGCAGTTAAATGTGCATGACTTCTTCTTAACACAGAGTGTTTATATTTTTTTTTTTTTTTTGTAATTGTTGTAAGCTTCAGTTGTATGCCAAACAAATGGGTAAATTATGTTTTTATAAAGCGGTAGAAAATGTTTTCTTTCCTAATGTTATATTTAATCAAATTTCCCTTTATTTATTTGGTTATATTTATAGGCCCTATATTACTACTCACTACTCTTTATCTAGTTTATTTTGTTTAACAATATTATAATCACCTGCTTTTTCAAAAGTTAATGTTAATATGATTCACTTAATTATTATCTACATTTTAAACTCATGAATTATAAATAAATTTACATATAAATATATTTATAAATATTCCTGTATGATTGAACAACTTCATAGACAGAACATAGAATTTTTTTTTTAATTTTCTGTAAATTATCTCCCTTATCAACCTTTACTCTAGAAATAATATCAAACAACTTAGAGTATAAAACAAAAAGACAAGAAAATGAAAGAAGAAAGAATATAGTTAACAATAATTAACTTTTCCCTTTATTACATTCTTCATACATTGTTTTGAATCACTCCAAGAAGTAAATAGGGATTTATATAATGAGAAACAACATGTCACAATAACAAATGTCTTGAATGTAGTCTAATGACGTTCATCTTCCAAGGTAATAGCAAACAGCTTGTTACCAGCTCGACAGCAAACTTGTTGAAGTAGTACAACACTCAGCTCTGGATTTTCTGCCATGAAATCGCCAAGCATTACCTTGATAGAATGAACAATTTTTTAAGCTTTAGTATTAACAAATTAACTAACAAGAAAAAGAGTTTACTAATGCTATTCTTGCTATTTTATTGGTGATTAGCTGCATGAGTGACCAAAACTTTGTTATAACAAACTAAAAAAAGGAAATAAAGTAATCTAATGGTTAATTAAGTAAAATATGTGAAGTTACAGCATTTGATGCTTTAATTCTTTACTTGAAAAATTAGTTTTCTTGCTTGGTTTTAATATTTATAAAAAAAATATAAAAACTAATTTTGATGCAGTGTAAACTCACTTTGGCAAGAACAAGTTTTTCTTCTGAAACTTCTGATATTACATCTCCTATGCACCAGCCAATACTTATGTGAAATGATGGATTCTGAGTAAAAAAAAATTTTAAGTACCAAAATTAGAAAAATATTAAATAACAACTTGCACTTTTATCAATAATGACTTAATAAACTAAGACAGTTTTATTGAGTTAAACTATTTTAAAATTAAATGTGTAATCACAGTAGTATAACACCTTTATAAACAATTTTTTATTATATTTTTATTTATCTTTTTGTGATACTTTTAATTTATGCTGAGATAAATTTGCCTTTCTATAGGAAATACTTTTGATATGTGTCAATGCTCTGTTATTTTTTAAACATACTAATTTTACAGGATATATTTTTGTTCGGAATATAAGAAATAAAAAAATAAATATTTAATGAATCTAATAAATAGTTTCAATAATTGAAATAGTTAAGTATAAAATTGTATGTTTGCCTGCAATTTCACCCACAGAATTACAAGATTTGCCTCCCCTACCTTGCAATCCAGTTAGATTTTTTTCCTTAACTTTTGAAGTTTGGGGGAGAACATTTTTAACCAGATCTGCTTTGCAAAATTACACTGATCTATAGCTTTAATTATTGACTCCACAACTCTGCTTTAAACTGTACAAATCCAGACCTATTATATTATAACACAATATATTTTTACCACCTATGCTCAGAAGCTAATGAATGAAAATTTTTTAAAATCTTTAGCTCATTTTCTACCTCTCTCTCTCTTTTTACCCATGTTTTCATCTAAGGTTGCACATTTACAATTAATGATCTCTGACTTAGTTTTGAAGCTAATGTACTCTTTCGCCAAAGTTAACACTGAAAACTACAATTGTATTACCTCGTAATAAACAGGGAGTTTGAACTCAAGAAAAGATTTGTCCACAGCGTTGACATATGAAGAAAATTCTGTATCATCTTGAGACAGCTCAATACAAATGAATGTCCTGGAATAATAATAAATCTTGTTAAATACTCATTTATAACAAATGTTAACCAATCAACTTACTTGTTGTTAATTTTGAAAATCTGTCAAAATTAAATACTTTTTTTTAATGTTTGCAATTGATTCTATGGTTATGGAGGAAGTTGAGGAATGATTTATTTAACAAAAAAATAAATTTTCAAACATCAAAAAAACGGTATGCATGAATTATACTCACTTTATTTACTTCATTTTTTTGTTTTGTTTTACAACTAATAAAACATGACTGTTATTCGTCCAGGTAAAAAACCTAATACCCCCCCCCCCCCCCCCCAAGTCAAAGTATAAGCTACTCTTTATTATACTATACACTAGAGTCTACTTTGCTCTGGTACATGAATGAAATAACAGGTAGTCACACTTTTATTTATATTATTATATAACACAATGAAAACGAGCCTATGTGCCTCAGGCATATGTGCTAAAAATGAAATGGTAGGGTGGAATAAGTATATTTGTTGTTTTTTTTAACCATTGACGTGCACTACGTCTTTGCCGGAGTCACTTTCACTGTTCATGAAACATGTCTATATTACTTTTTAATAACACTTTTTCCTCAAATCCATCCAGACTAATTTTCATTTTCATCTGCACACTACTGTTCTAATACAAATCTTCTTACTCATTAGTATGAGCTAAAGAAGCTAACAACAAGTGCTAGTGTAAGGCTACATCAAGCTTGACAAACAGGGGGCAAACATTAGGCCTACACTATACACAATGACATGACTAAGTAAACCATTAGGCCTACACTATACACAGTGACATGACTAAGTAAACCATTAGGCCTACGCTATACACAACGACATGAATAAGTAAACCATTAGGCCTACACTATACACAACGACATGAATAAGTAAACCATTAGGCCTACACTATACACAACGACATGAATAAGTAAACCATTAGGCCTACACTATACACAACGACATGAATAAGTAAACCATTAGGCCTACACTATACACAATGACATGACTAAGTAATAAACCATTAGGCCTACACTATACACAACCACATGACTAAGTAAACTAAAACGCTCAAAACTGAACAACAGTGTCTTCTGTCCATTGCTAAAATAATGTTCAAATATTCCTTTTGAGAAAAAAGCTTATTCATAAAAGTATTATGGCGAAAGTCTTAACTCACTATAGTAAAATCTTGTAAGAGGCTGCAAATCTAGTTTACTTAAACAATTTAAGTGGTAAACATGCAATCCATTGACTTTTATATTAGATTTTGGGTCAGTAATTAAGTCACTATTTTGAATTCTTATATCCACCCAGCTTTGAAGTGAACCAAGCAACAAGTGAGGAAAAACCAGCTGGGGCAACGGTAGCAGATTTCCTTAGTATATTGCTCCCCTATTTAAGATTGTTATGCTATATAAAGGAGAACCTTGTTTGAGAGATATTTATATATAATTTTTTTATCTTAACTATTTTAATCACTAATTACAAACCTGGTTTTTTCATCATTTGTAAACAGCTTGATAGCTTTCATATCGCTGATGCCGCTGCAGAGGAACAAATAAAAAACGCTTTGAAACACTTATCAAAGATAGTCAGAAAATAAAATATTTATTTCTAAATCAATGTCAGGAGATTAATAGTTTTCCGTAAGTTATCAAAGCTTTGTAAATTTTAATGCAATCTATCCCAGCAACAACTTGTTTGGTTACTAACCTTTTTAAAGGTTTCAGCTGTTCTCTTAATGAAGTAACAATAGGCTCAATCCAGTGGTGCCTAATTGGTACAGTGCGGGAAAGACTGATGTGATATTCAGGAAAAGCTTTAAAAGCTAGCGGCTCAAAGATTTTCATCAAAGAAAGAACAAATTCTTCAAATATTTTGTCCTTCTGCACTAAGGAATACAAAATAATTAATGGGTTATATATTAATATAATTTCTTAATATTAAACAAACTGTTTTTAAGTGAAACATTAGTATATTGCTAACGTTATTTGAACAAATGTATATTTAGCACAAACTTCATTGGAGCTGTAAATATATTTTATCATGGTATAGCCATTTAAAAAGTAAGTGTTGAAACTTACCAGGAAAAAATACATGTGCCGCCCAGTTTCCCGCTAAGTGAGGAAAAGATCGAATCCTGTTGTCATGTTCAGCTGGATCATCAATCCAATTGTGGCAGCGTTCATGAAACATTGTCTTCAATGAATCAGGGAGGTGCAGCTCTGGTTTATTATCACTATATGAAAAATTATAAAATAAATGATGACTAGCTGGAAATCGCCTCAGACCAATATCCTCTTCTTCAGCTCTCTTTGCCTCACAAATAATGAGCTTTTAAATAATTGAATGAATATCATAATTTGTAATACATAATCGGGACTTGATCAGCTTTGCCATAGCTTTTGAATATTTTTTTATACTTTATTAAATAATGTGTCTAAAGCAGTCACGGGAAGATTTAATTCTGTTATTAAATCAACTAACAATACTTTTGCAAGAGTTAATCTAAACTGTCTGTAGAGACAGGCCGTCTGTATAAAATATTTCTAGTGGAAGGTGTTGAAAAAAAAATAATTTTTTTAACTAGTTGTTTCCTTTTTCAAAGTTAGTGTGATTATTTTACCAGCAATGTGTCATAGGCTTATTATATAAATTATGTCAAAGATTTCACTGCATATTCTGTATATTATAGCTAAGACTAAAACATTGCTTTCAATTTTAAAACACAAAATACGTCTGTAATAGTAGTAAAAGTAAAGTACCCTTCGGACCAAAGTGATCATAGGGCTGGTGAAGCAGCGTTCACCAGTTTCTGTGGCCACGGCATACTAGGGGATGTGGGGCCAGCACAATGCCCAGCCGCCTTTACTTTACCCCAACTAATGTCAGGTACCCATCAGAGCTGGGTAGGCTTCACCCGGATTTGAACCCAGGACCCTCGGATCGCCAGTCAAACGCGCTGCCGCTCGGCTACCGTGCTCCATGTCTGTAATAATATTCTGTAATTATAATCCTTTCCTCTTTATCGCATTCTGTTACATATTCATACTGTCGCTTGGATACCATTTTTATTTAAAGTTAAATTTACTATACTGCAAAATTGGCATTGAAAAATTACCAGTTATTATCATTGGGATGCTTTCTCTTTCTTGATGTATTCATATTTTCTGGTATATTTATGGGTACTGATCTTGAAACAACATTTAATTTTGTAGATTGTTTAACATGAAGTCCATCTTCTTTTGTCTTTGTATCTTCTAATGTGGTTTCCTTACAGTCACTTTTAATTAAATTTGATACAATACTACTATAACATAAAGTTGCAGAATCTAGATCTTTATTACAAGAAGATGAAGGTTTCACATGAGGAAATCTATCATCATCATTAATATTGAACAATTTTTGTTCATTACTAGCTTCTAACGAAAAAAAGTGAGTGGCGGCAGTTTTAATTGCTGAAACATGAGTGCATTCATTTCCATTTTCAGAAATGCAGCAAGAACATACGGTTTGAGTCTGATTATTTTCAAAATTGTTCATGTTTGCGTCGCTGTGGCTGTGGTGAACTTGTATTTGATTTTTTGACAGTTGGTCTTTGACTTGGAAAACTGCACTTTTACCGCTGATATTTTTATAATACAATGTCGAATAATCTCCCGACGAAGTTGGGCAATCACATTTTTCTGGAGAGCTAAACCCCCGCTCGTCATCTTCTGAGCTTTCAGAGTATGAAACTAATCTATTCATTTTACTTTGGAAGACTATATCAATTGTTTAAGTCCTATTTCGGAACATCATTTATTCTTGATATTCGATGGACGAAGATTTGTTTATATTGCTCTTTTGTGAAAAAGTTCAAAATAGATCTGAAAAATCAAATATACATACCAGTGAAAAAGAAAACACACCCACTGAACTATATATTTAGGACCAAAGGTAGTCAGCCGTTAGCAACTGGTGTAGGCCTAACCATATTATATCTATGGCGTAACTCTATGGTGTAATGTATAGGCCTACATACTTCTTTACACAACTAAATAAACCAGCAAAATAAGCACGTCCTTATGGATTCGTAAAAAAGGGTCCCCCATGCCCCATCAGTTACCCTCATAGATAGCAGGGGTGGGTGGAAGCTTCTTTTATCCTACACATTCGGTGTGTCGTGGGACGTGGCTGGAGCCCGGACAGAGCTTGGGAGTGGCCCAACGTTACGCCTTGAACAAAATAGCCCATTGGGCTCGTCCGTTTTTTTAATGACATTTTATAACTCTAGCATATGTAGAATATTGCGTCCTACGAAGGACGTTTAGCCTATCCGTGATTTGAATCTATATAGGGCAGTGGTTCCCAACCTTTTTAATGCCCGGGCCTTTTTATACAGCTTTACATGTTATGGCGCCCCCCAACCATAAACATTTTTTCGTCGCTACCTTATAACTGTAATGTGCTACTGTTATAAAATGCAATGTAGGCCTAAATAGGCTATCTGATATGCAGGATGTATTTTAAGTGTTACAAATTGAACATAATTAAAGCACAGTGATTTAATCACACAAATCCATTTCAAATTATATATTATTGTGAAATATTTATTTCTAATTACATCACAACGTCAGTGATAAGATTGAGATTGCGTTTTTCTCATCGGCTTACACAACGAAGATCATCTTTCACAACAAGTCTACGTCTATATTTAGATTTAATAATCAACAAACTGGAAAGACCTTTCACAAAGATATGTTGTTGGAGATGGAAGAAGAAGGCGCAACAGTCTCAGAAAGAATAGTAGGCCTATATGACTGCAAACACCTGATCCTGAATTGTGTAATTGGCATTGTAGAGTAATTAGCCTGGCCTAGCGGTTAGTTCACCGGACTGTCAACCAAAAACCATCTGACACGTCGCGGGTTCTAGCCCGGCCACCGACGGATCCCTGTCGCCCTGCAGGAGTTTTGGGCCTGTAAACATATTTGCGCCAGCAGGCAGCAGTGTGTTTACAGAGCGCACTGAGCATGCTGAAATAGCATGGATAGAAGCGCTATATAAGTAACCAATTTAATTTAAATTTAATTTAGTTGTTAATAAATTAAATGAACTTTTCTTGTGTTGGCTCATGAGCATCTTTATATTTAATTGTGCATGACCTTCTTTCAAAGGCAAATGAAGTGTTAGATAAATTTGAAAGGTACGATGGTTTTGTCTGCCAGCATGTGCAAGTGTTCTTTCACAAAAATCATTACCATACCGTAAAAATCATTATCGTAATCTTTTTATCTGGTTCAATGTCATATATTCCTCAAATAAAGCAGATAGGTTAAGCTACATAGGCCTATAGGCCTACATTTTATTTAAATTTAATTTATTATGCCAAAGCTAGAGTAAATTGCCCCTCTCGCAACCAGTCCTTTGAGCAACCACTTGGCCTAACTCTCGTTATATGTGTTAAATCTTAGGTTCTCAACGGGGGCGATATCGCCCCCCGGGGGGCGGTGAGAAGCTTTAGGGGGGGGCGCTGACATCCCCGGGGGCGATTGGGGGGCGGTGAGGGGCAAATGGGTGGTACAAACGTACCTGATGTATTTTAACACATCAGCTATTTGAATCGATTATAGTTTTTGAATGAAATGTTATGTAAACGCAAGTGCTGCTAAATATCTGATATCCCCAACAGTAAGCCTACATATTATTACATTAATAAGAAATAAGAATAGCAATGACTTTTCGATGAAGTAGGGGTCTGTATTTGGCAAATGTGTGCGGCCGACTGGTCCTGTGGTTGGTTCACCGGACCATCAACTATGCTGACCGATCACTGTCGCTTTAGCATCTGCTATTATTAATTATATTTTTTTTCATCTCAGTTTAACTGAGATGTCTTAAATGTGTTTTAAAAACCAACCGTTAAGATCAAACTATGGTAAAGCGGTATAGATAATAAGTAATCATCCATACTGGTTAGTTATTGTAATGCGTGAAAATATACATATAATTTATTTAGTAATATAATATTTATATAATTTTCAAATACTTTTTACAGTTTGATCATTTCAAAGTTATAAATGTAAGCCATTTAATTTTTAAAAAGGAAAAAAACAAAACAGAAATATTAGCTCAAATAAAACGGGCTAATTATCTCCCTTTAACTAAAAAATGTGATTTTCTAGATTCAATATTACAAGTTCTGCTTTGTAATAAAACAAATATTACTGATTTTTAGACCTAAGGCATTTTGCAACCAAAATTGAAACAAAAATAGACAAATTGCTAGTAACACACCAGGCAGACGATTCACATTAATATTGATTTATTTAAACCTTTAGTTAAGGCAATTTTTTGATCTATTAATTCTTACAAAATGTTTCCTTTTCAGTTTTTTTTTAAAGATAATTAATCACACAAAAAGTCTAGTTACCCTAAAAAAATTGCGGAAACTATTGTCCAGATGGGCGGAAAGGGAGGGGGCGCTAAAAGAAAGTTGGGGGGGGGGTGAGGGGCGGTGAGCCAAAAAAGGTTGAGAACATATGTGTTAAATCAAAAAGAAAGATAGCAGAATATGATTCCTTAAGTCTACAATTAAGTTTTCTTTACTTTCGGATCATCTCCTGCCATTCTGGAAGGAGATATTTGCCGTGAAAATTTTCGAAAAAAAAATATCACTTTGTGAAAATTTTGGGGTAGTTGTTCTTTATATCATTAATCATTAGAATATTAAAATAATTTGTTTTTAACATTATAATAAGGTTATGTAAAGGTGAAATAAGACTGTGTTCATTATAAAATGTGTTAATTGTAATAGATAAGTCTAATTTCATGCTGGTTGCACTCAGGGCATAGCTAAAGAGTGTGTTGCCACCTGGGCAACCACAATGGTTGCTGTAAGGGAAGTATGCCCTGTGTGCAACCATATTAGTAACGCTTCTAGTTTAGACTATAATTAATACATTGCGGTCATGCATTTACATCTAGATATTTTTATTATATAGGTCCATATAGACCTATGTTTTAATTACAATAATTGGCTCGGATTCCATTGTTTTAAAATATGAAATCTTTTAATGTCTTTGAGCCTTTTTGTTTTTTTAAGGTCCAAAAAGCTTTGCTAGAAGCCTTATAAGATGGCGGGATATGCAGGAGTGAGCTAGCATTTTAATGGGAACCATTCATTTAATAAAGTTAAATGTAAAATGAAGTAGGCCTATATAAACAATCCTTCACAAAATTCACTAATGGATGGAGAAATCAGACCATTATTGCCGATTGCCTTGAGCAAGTATTTGTGCCTAAACAGCACAGATAGAAAAGCCTATTCTGCTGTTAGGCGATGACGACATTAAAGTCACAATTCAATCCATGCTGCTACCATATGTCAAGACAAGAACATACGCTATAGACTATAATACTATATTCCCTACCTGCCCATTCACACACATCTTGCAGCTGCTAGATTTGGTCATTTTCCAAACAATGAAACAAATTGGCAGAAACCTGACAATAAACTAAATGACGCTGAAATTTTCACCAAGCATACGTTTGGCATTGTCTCGCCCCCAAAGCATTCAAAGTCAGTAGGTTATACTCATTGGATCCAACAAACTGGCAGAAAGTACTGCCGAACATTAGACACAACACTGCCTGACAGGGCATCAACACATGAAACTACAGCAGTCCTGTCTCACTAGAAACCATCATAGTGGTGCCTTTATAAACATGTTGGCACCAGTCACATATTTGCTAGTCCCTGTGCCAGAACAGATTATTTAAAATATCTTTTTAAAAACGGACGAGTGCACATTTCTCCCACCCCGCCGAGGTCGTACTGTACTGTCCTCCATGCGTTTGTCCACAGGTGTATTCTTAATGGGAGCGTATCGTTGGTTTACACACATAGCCAGATTTGAGACCGATGGGTACAGGAGTGTGTGCCAGAACCAAAACCCCCATCTATTACCGGACAAGACACTTGTCATGATGACATTGCATCAATTTTAAAGACAACAACATTCATCATCATCATTTGTCCTTTGGGTTCATTGTGAAACATAAGGCCTCCGTCAAAGCACTCCACTCTCTACGGACTCTTATCAGTCGTTTCATTTCTTCCCATCTCTTTCCAGTTCGTCCAGCTTCATCCAACATGCTTCGTCTCTATGTGCGCTTATGTCTTCATCTTTGCCGTTTGCCCTGGAGGTTCCCCTATAGGACCTGTCTATCTCAGATGTTGCTACTTTTCCTGGCGGTGTGTCCAATCCATCTCCACTTTCTTTCTAGGATTTGTTATTCTATTGTTCTCTGCCCACACATCTTTCACAGCTTGGAGTTTTCCGTCTTGCAGTACCACTGTTTTTTCAATATGGGCCTATTTCTCAGGCAACACCAGCATTCATCATCATCATCATATGTCCTTTGGGTTTCTTGTGGAACATAGGGCCTCTGTCAAAGCACGCCACTCTTCACAGTCTCTTGCTAGTCGCTTCTATTTTCCTAGCTCTTTCCAGTTCTTTCGGTTTCATCCAGTATGCTTCGTCTCCATGTTCGCTTGGGTCTTCCTCTATGTTGTTTACCCTGGGGATTCCACTCTAAGGCCTGTCTAGCTCTGTTGTTGTTATCTTTCCTGAGGGTGTGTCCAATCCATCTCCACTTCCTTTCCATGATTTGTTGTTCTACTTTTCTTTGTCCACACCTCTCGCACAGCTTGGAGTTTTCTACCTTGTCGAACGATTTTATTTTGAGTATATTTCTTAGGCATCTGTTAACAAAGGTCTGGAGTCTATTTTTAGTTATCTCTTTCGTTCGCCATGTTTCGGACCCATAAAGTAGGACCGTTTTAATGTTTGTGTTAAAGATCCTTACTTTAGTTTTGAGAGAGATGTATGTAGATCTTCAGACATGTTTCAGGTTGGCAAAGCCTTGTCGCGCCAAATTTATTCGACGTTCGATGTCCTCGTCTGACCCTCCTGATACACTGACCACACTTCCAAGGTACACAAAGTGATTCACTTGGTGTAAGCTTTAATTCGACTCAAATTAATTTTAGATTTAGAGCTAGATACTGAAGAAGTTGTTGATGGTTTAGTTATCGACTAATTTGAGTCTATGTTAAAACAAAGCAATAATATAATAAAAATCAAACAGAAATAGTTCTGAAAAACTCAGATTTATTGGTTGTTTATTGGTGTGTATATGTTTCCCAATTATTAATGTTATGTCTGCAAGTGTGTGAATGTAGTGGGAGATCTCTAGGTTTAATATCCCCAACTGGTTTCACTGAGGGCACCTTTGTGGTTGCACTAAGGTCAGGTGGTTGCGCTTAGGGCTAATCACTGGTTGCGGGGCTAAATAGACCCAACCATTTTTCCCTAATATTTTGCCAGCCGTCTGCTAGAACAGCTCCAAACAATGTAAAGTTAGAGATTTAACTATGTGCCCTCTAAGCAACCAGAAATTTTTAATTTCCCTTCGCTTAGTAAAAAGTTATGAGCCTTTGCCGACAAGTGGTTGCAGTAGGGCAATTTACTCTAAGTTTTATTTGGATTGATCCGATCTTTTTAGACAAATTAATTTTTTTTTTTTCAAAATTAACTGGTTGATCAATTTTACTCATTAAAGATTTCAATGATGTCAACAAAGTAGGTTATTTTTTGCAGTTCACTTTTTACATTTACATCAATAAAGTGCTTTGAATTGCGGTCTTGCTTTCTATAAGAAATTACCATTATTATTATTATTTTAAAGTTAAAGAGTTCTAAGTTTATTACGAAGCTCAATACACTTTTTATATTTTTCCTCTCGACAACCGTCTGACTTCAGTGATCAGTGTGAAATAGTAATTCGACGCATCCGACTGTTTTCGCAACTGTTTAAAGTAGGTATGTGATGGGGTTGGAGCGCTGATGACATCACACCTGGTACTCGTATGTAGATGTATCTGCATGCACAGAATAAGTATAGAATTATATTTCTATTCTGTGTCGGCATGTGGGTGGGCCCGCCTGTAGACTGATAAAATATGCATTTTCCGGCGGTCTTAGGTGACCCCCATAAAATGGTTCTTTAACCCATTCAGATTTAACATATAATGTTGGTATATTATTAAAACTATATTCTTTTAATTTCTTTTAAAAAATTCCACGTGAGCGAACTCGATTTTAAAAGAAAATAATTAACACATGCTTAGGCCTACTAAATCTAATCAAGGGAGATAATAGTCCTAGTTTAAAGTCTCTAAGGAAATGACTATATTAAATTAGTCTAAAAATTTTTTTAGTACACAGACAATTTCTTTTATGCCCGAAAGTTACTCGGGAAGGAAGAGACCTTAATGCGTTTGCTCTTGCATTGGGGATCAGAAAAGTGTTTTTATCATTGTTTATCCATATTCTATATAGCAGAGCTCCATCGACCCCGACACATGGGAATGTCAAGCTGTAGACCGTCCAACCTGGAGGCTCGCAGTTAAGCGTGGCACACCGTGCGCAGAAACTGGACGTAATGAGAATGCCATCCAGAAAAAGAGCGAGGCGGAAACACCAGCTACAACAGCCATCCGCCTTTAAATGCCTCAAGTGCGGCAGGGATTGCCACTCCCGGGTTGACCTAAACAGCAATTCTCGGCGATGCAGCTGGACACCTCACCCATGAAGCTACATACACCATCGTCTCTCGAGACAGACGGATGCCAGCGATATTCTATATAGTAATAGGCTTATATGATCCATATGGTAATATAATATATTATTGTTGTGTTGTATTTCTAATTTAGAATTTATCATCATGTATACCTTTACTTAATTACAGCGAGATAAAATATGACTCTATATTGATTCGTGGATTTTCTTTAAAAAAAATAGGCTTATATATATACATAAGAACTTCTTCAGGTCTTGGAAATCTTTCAGTCCGGTTTGATGGTACAATTGTAAAGGAAGGAATCTATAGGCCAATGTCAGAAAACAAGTAGGCCTATTACCATCGTGTGGTCGTTGGAAAATGTTCGCATCATATATCTTTGGCTTTCGTCCAACTCTTTCTATTAGGTCTATTTAGGGTATTCTTTGGCAGTCAGCACGGTGAATCTATGGACTACAAAATTGTCATGTGATTTTTTTAAATCTCCGAATTTTAGTTTAAACATTCCGTTTATTAGGCTATGGAGACTAAAGTTGTTGGATTTTTAAAATGGCGCTGCAAAGTGTTCAAAATAAATAGATCTAGTTCCTATTTAAAAAAAAATCAGAGAAAACTACAGCCTATATGTCAAATAGTATAATAACAATAGACATTACAGGGACAATTCATTAAGACACTACAGACTAGGCCTATATTAGGCCTATATTACCGTCTTAGAAATCCCTGATCTGTATAGGTTACTATAGGTCCAAACGCTATAAGCCTAATAATAATAATAGGCCTATAGTTTTTGATTGGTCGAAATAGTTTTCACTTTTTAAAGTTTGAAAAAAAATCGACATTAGCGTCACTTTTAACATCAGTCTAGTTGCTGTTTTTTTAAATGCATATTTTTATATAATTATACGCTGTAAGGAATAAGGTCTAATAATCTAATAGCTCACACATTTTACACACCAGTACTGAAGATAACACTGAAGTTACACTGTGTAAAATAATCATTAAAGAGAAACAACGCCATGCTATTCATTAAACATTATAAAATGAAATGAATATTAAGCCCTTACGCAATTGTTATAGTTTTTTTTATTGTTGCAAAGATCATCGAACTTTATTAAAAAATATAATAACATTTACACGGTGCCATTAAACAAACAAACACAAAACAAAATAATAATAAATATAAAAATACTAAGAACAAGAAGATATATACATATATTTTATTGTCGTTTTTTTCTTACAGCATTTTGCTATTGACTTATAGATCTAAATATTTCCATTTGAAACAAATTAAGGCGTACATTTACAGGCCCTACATTTTATCGTCTATGAACATGATTTGTAGGATAAAACATTTTCATTTATGCGGTCGGTGAAGTAGAATTCAACAGTTTCGTTAGATACAAGGACAAGGAGATTGTATGGCCTGCTTAATGCCTAAACACCCTAACTTTGTCCCCAACTAATGTCAAAGGCAGAACCCCGACCAGGATGACAAGAAAAAAATCCCAGCTTTATATATTTTTTTGTCAATCCAACTTGGTGACATTCATCAATAGAAGAGGGATCGTTCTTCAAACTTTCTTATACTCCCTTTATTTGCAAACTAAGTTTACCATCATGTAATTAAATAATTGATTGACTACTGCAAATGAAACGTACAGAAAAAATATCTGTGTCGTAAATCTCAAAAATATCTCCTTACTCTGTATGAATTGTTCTAAAAATAATCTTAACGCATAATTTTTTTTCTAGCTTTGCGCCGAAAAAGTATAAAAAGTTGCACAGGCATTTTTAACGCGAAATCAAAATTTTTCTTATACTTTCCTTTTAAGAAATGAATATTGTCATAAGTGTAGTATTATTAAGTTGTTTTAACTGAAAATTTGATAGGATGTATTGTTAGGCGCCACAAGTCTGCTGTCCAAATTTCAGCTCGATCGGACCACGGAAAGTGGTCGAAAAATCGAAGCCAATTTTTGCACCATTGCAGACAGACAGACAGACAGACAGAAAATGCAACTTAAAATAAAGGGAGTAAAAATTGTTTCATTCACATTGGTGTCATTCACCATTCTTATAGTAGTTTGAGGCCAGTAGAATGTGATACTATTCAGAGACATAAGGTAGGTGTGAGTTAATTCAAAAATTATAATATCCACATTATACAGCGCTTCTTGTCATACTATGAAGCTTCAATTTTATCTTATTTTCTATTGACTTAATGCATTAATTTCCATCACTAACATTAACCTATAGGCTACAATAAATATAAAAACAACAACATATATCAGATAAATATATAATTCAATAGCCTCAATGTTTGTATTGAAAGCAACATTCAATACATATAGAGGAAAACATTTTAACCGATTAACGTCATGAGCCCTCACACACATAGCCTACAAGACTGGAAGTTATATTTGCGCGTTTATCTCTTAGAATCTGAATTGTTAATTTTTCAGGGCAACACTCTTAGGCTGATTCGTTAACTGTGGAGTAGACTGATGGCCAACTTAAAGTCAGCCCAGGCCTTCTCCTGGTTTTTGCCATGACTAAACACCAAGACCATAGTATGGATATGCTAACACAGCCATATAGTATTTTGTTCTCACTGAACACGGTTGGTGGTGCTGCGCTCATAGTCCGAAGCAATCTTTCAATCATTGGTTGAGCCCCAAACAGCTATTCCAAAATGATATGTAAAAGATTGTCATGAAAGAGAACATAGAAATCTTTACCTTCCCGTGACGCCATTAAATTTCTTAAAGGCCAAATAAGCTTAGTCAATGCTCCTTGACGTAATAGTTTCCATATACATCTTTTTTTTTTATGTAACAACTTGACCTACATGTTTATACACTGACAAACATATCATTGCACGATGATAATTTCTTCATTTGCTACAATTGACAAGTCTTAACGATTATGCAGGCATAAAAGGTCAAAAAGAAGAACATTTCCGGTCTTATTCGATCATTTACTTCGAAACATGTCTGTGTGCTACGTTACAGGTTGTACGAAAATATGTAGATAATTAAATTTTTATTTCATGTCCAAAAGATGGCGACAAAAGAAAACGATGGATTGTGAATGTCAGAATTGAAGAATTACCTATTTAAAATCCCAAACTAATTGCTTGATGCAAAATAATTTTCGTGTTGTTGTTTTTTTATAAATCTCCGCATTGTGTTTTTTAATTACCAAGGACGCAACTCTTGACTAACTTATTTTATAAACAAAAGCTAAATTTAACCAAACGCGACTAATACTTTGAGTATTAATTATCGCCGACTCAATTTTGATGTTAAAAACGGATTCCTCATAACTAATCTTGTAGCCGTTGTACATTTCTAAAAGACCAGATGCCGATGTTGAAATCAAATGTCAAACAGTACCAAAAGCATGGTTTTTGTTTACGAAAATGGCGGTAAATTTCACTGGAAGTTCACGATCATACCAGTTCAAAAGGTCACACCTAATTAAGACTTGTCAATGGGAATCAGTGAAAAGAGACCTCGTGGCCTAGCATCATCTTGTACTGGTGACTCCTGGTACCACAGACCATCCTCTGACAAGCCTCAAAACCACTGCGCAATGTATAACTTATATCAGACTTATAGATGACCTTTTACCACAGAAGTCTAGTATACACACCAAGAACGTCGAATATGAATCGTTTGCTATATCGTTTACATCATTCGTTATAGGTGGTAATATGATTACATCATTAGGGATAGCTAAGTTCGATTAGGCCTATTTGAAAATTAAACAATTCAAAAGCTTTGCATGAACTGTGTATGGTTAGGCCTAAAGGTCTACAGGTAGGCATGCAGAACGTGAACAATTCAACTGTTATTGATATTATCCGATGAGCATTTTAATTGGCCCGACTGTTTATGAAATTCATTTTATCTTTTTTTTGTTTTTTTGAAAACAATCACACACACACACAACCGAAACTTGAAGATCGATCACTCGTGCGGAGCAGGGAAAAAAATCAATCAGCACTCATGGCCAGGTTGATCATGGCCCCGCGCCTGGCCTCGTCCCCGAAGGTCACGTGCTCGCCATCTTTCTCCATCTCCCACTTGGACCTGACCGAGGCCAGCGTGGTGCCTGCTGGGACAAGCATCAGCCTCGCGGGGCTGGGGTAACCTTTGACCCCGGCTAGAACCAATCTGCTGTCCGAGGTGATGTAGGCGCTGGTTATGGGGCTGCTGAATGTGTGACTGGCTATGAATTCACCTTGGAAAAAAGAAAAGAAATAAAATATGTCACTGAATTTTTTTGTCCTAAAGCTTTTACCTTGAATAATAAAATACACGCCGTTGTCTAATTAATATAATCGGGGATTTTTACAATTGATTCAAATCGACAAAGTCATCAATGATTCAAAGCTTTATAATAGGAAACTTATATTCAATAATGGCAAATACAACTCTCTTGTCATGCTAAAAACAAACACACCCACCTAAGGATAATTACTGTCAATGTTTGAAAACATACAATTACTGTCAATGATTGAAAATGAAAGAAAATTACTGTTAATGATTGAGAAGATACAATTACTGTCAATGATTGAAAATGAAAGAAAATTACTGTTAATGATTGAAAACATACAATTACTGTCAATGATTGAAAATGAAAGAAAATTACTGTTAATGATTGAAAACATACAATTTCTGTCAATGATTGAAAATGAAAGAAAATTACTGTTAATGATTGAAAATGAAAGAAAATTACTGTCAATGATTGAAAATGAAAGAAAATTACTGTTAATCATTGAAAATGAAAGAAAATTACTGTCAATGATTGAAAATGAAAGAAAATTACTGTTAATGATTGAAAACATACAATTACTGTCAATGATTGAAAATGAAAGAAAATTACTGTTAATGATTGAAAATGAAAGAAAATTACTGTCAATGATTGAAAATGAAAGACAATTACTGTTAATGATTGAAAATGAAAGAAAATTACTGTTAATGATTGAAAACCACATTTACTGTTTAATTAAAGAAAATTAATTTATTGCCAAGAATTAAAAACCTTGTTTAAAACTATTTTAGAGTGTTATTGTCGTTTCGTTTTTATGAGCGTGCTGAGCATGCTTGCATTAGCAATAATTAATTAATTACTGTCACTGTTTTGAAATGTTAAAACCGTCTCGCCAATCAATGGAAATAAAAACAATTTTCAATTAAACCTAATTTAGTTTACTTAAGATACATTATTAAAAGTAAAAAATTCAAAAATGTATGGTTTTAAAATATTAATACTAAATGATTTATTACTGCCAATTAGACTCGTTTTAAGTCAATATTTCCAAGGCATTTAGAATGTATAACAACCTAGGCCACAACGAAATCAAATTTGTATGGCATTGATTTAATTAATTAACCCACACGCGCAATTTATATTATGATTGATGAGCATCCGAATAAATTTTCCAGGGTGAAACGAACGTCTTTCTTTCTCTCTCTCTCTCTCTCTCTCAATGATTTACCAGTGGAGGGAGGTGTTAAGAATTTTTGCAGAAGACCATGCGTATTAAAAAAAAATCAAATCCAACAATTAATAAATAATAATATAAAAAAAGAGTTAGGAAGTATTTAACTATTTTAATTATAATTACTTGACAAATATATTAGAATTGGGTTTTTGTATTTTCTCAAGGGTGTGCTTCTATTCCTGATGCTATTTCACAATTGCTTCCAATATTTTTTTCCTGATACATACGATAATATCTACTTTATTGTTCTCTCAAGTGGAAGAAGGTTTGTACTGTACTGATGTTCACTGGTTGGTTCTTTGGTTCAAAACCGAAACAGGGGGCGTTCCTAAAGTTATATAATTATATTGGTGAAAGCTACTTCCTTCGCAAAAAATGACTGCAATGCGTTGTGCTGGCTACATAATTCTTTAGACCAGGGGTCGGCAACATACGAGCCGCTTGCCAGACTTGGCACGCAGAGCGATTTTCAATGGCACATAGAAGACCCCCCAAAAAGGCAATTAAAGTCTCTTCTACTATAAAAAGAGCAGGGTGACTTGTAAGCTGTTGGGACACTGAATTAAATAGAAATCCTAATTAGGCACACGGTTATTAGAAGGTTGTCGATCACTGTTCTAGGCTACTGATCGAAGCTGGTAAACACGGCTTCACTAACTCTGTGGTAATAAACTGACTGCACGCATTTTAACCTAATTCATTTTAGACGGCGAAAGTAATTTTAAACAAACAAATACTGTAAATTGTGACCTAAATTCTAACCTTGTTCAAGATCCCATAGACACAAAGTGTGTGAACTAATAGAACCATCTTGTCTGCAATAGGTCATGCATGTCTTACTGTCAGGGGTCAGCATTAAGGTGTCTATGACAAGTCGTGGACCTTTGATAAGGAATCTGAAATATATAGTTACACATATAGAGACTTTTATTGTTGCTGTTAAAAACAGTTTGAAACATTAAAAAAAAAAAAGCAACATAATATTGAGATTAAACCCACGGATCTATATAATCATGACTGTCCTGACCTTTGGCTCTCAAAGGTATACGCACACAAAATGGCCGATTTAAATACCTTCAATAAGCTATAAAAGTAATAAAAACCTATAAACAGATTGCACTTTAATCTATAATTTAAAATGATTTATGCGTTATTGTTGTTGTTGTTGTTTTTACTCCAGTAGACTAAAAACGTTATTGGTATAATTATGTATGCTGTGTTAATGCCAAATTGTCATGCTGTCTGTTTGTTTGGAATTCTATCGTTGTGTTGTACATTCAGGTTTGAAGTTCTAAAATATGTATATACTTTTATATAGGAAATGCCAATTCATGCATCGATAGATCTAGTAAAAGTACCCGTCGGACCAAATTGATCGATAGGGCCGGTGAAGCATCGTTCACCAGTTTCAGTGGCCACGCCATACTAGGGGATGTGTGGCCAGCACAATGCCCAGCCGCCTTTACTTTACCACAACTAATGTCTGGTACCTATCAGAGTTGGGTATAATCAGGGACGACCTCGAGTCCATGGAAAAAATCCTAACCTTCACCAGGATTCGCACCGAGGACCTTTGGTTCGCCAGTCGAACCCGCTGGCGTTCATCCCAATAAAACAACAACCCTACTTCGCCATTTGCTTAGTGCGTCAACGATTCACCCCATCCTTTGCGTACAGAGCTTGACGTGCGACTCACTTGTGGTCACCTGATACAATGTCCCATGCGGCCAGATGACCAGAGTCCAGCGCCACGACGGCAGACAGGCTCTTGGCCGCTATGGCCAGCGACGTGCAGGAAGCGTCTGCCGACTTGAACTTCTTGTAGAGCTGTCCGGTGGTGAGGTCGAACAGGCAGACAAAGGTCAAGCTAGAGCTGTTCACTTCCTGTGGAAGACACCCAAAAAAATTAGTAGCCTACAACGCAAGCTATTGCTTTCTCCTAATTCCGGACGCGAAGGTCCAGAGCCTGTGATGGCCTATATCAGGGGTCGGCAACCTTGTACCTATAGTGTGCCAAACTAGGATTTCTAAATCATTCAGCGTGCCAACAGCCTAAAAGTCAACCTGCTCTATTATACTTTTTAAAAAAAATAAGAATTAATTTAACTCCGTAGCAAGACCAAGGCCAAAAGCAAAGGAAATTAATAGAGAAAAATCGTAAAAGCGTTTTATCTATAATTAAAAAATATAACGTATTGGCAGTGTTTGTGATTATCATCCTTTTTATTTGCATTTACACTAAATAAACAATTTTATTACCAAACTTTCTTCATTTCTGGTAATTTTTTGTATACATTATCAAGAAGAGGATCTAGCAAGACTAGCAACTGCTAATATTGATTATATTTTGTTATCAGTTTTACTGCGATTTTCTATAATTTGTTCCGAAATGCAATCTGTGTAAAGAAGTAATTAGCGTTTAACTGAATTGATACTTAGTAATCAAACAAACTGGGTAGTTAATGTAATGTTTGAAAAATGTGCATAGTTTTTTTAATCATATAATATTTATATAATTTCAACTACTTTTTACAGTATGGTCATTATAAAGTTTAAAGTTGTAGACCATTTCGTCTCTTATAAAAAAAAAATATACTATTAGAAATATTAACGCAAATAAATTAGGTTAATTATCTCCCTTTAATTAAAATAAAGTTTCTAAATTTGATTCAATAGTGATGCCAGACATGTATATTTTGTAACATAATAAATATTACTGACTAATTAAAAAAAATAAATAAATCGAGCATCATGTTATTCGTTACAAAATGTAAATAATAGAGGTATAAAATTAACATTTCCTGCGTTGTTTGTCCATTTAACCTTTAGAAGTTTATCTTTTAAACATTAGTAATTATAACAATTGCATAATTATATAATATATATAAAAAATTCTCTTATATTTATTAAATTAATAAAACTAATTTTGTTATACAATTACTTATATTTATGTTTAATTACAGAAGATGAGCATAAAAACTATTTTAAATGTAATTAGTCTGTATCAATTAATGAGCGCCTAGTCTTGAATGCTCTTCGCCAATTTATAATATCAAAAAGGCCTACATATTAATTATATAGTCATTTTTTAGTAGTGAAGTGTAAGTGACCTATTTGAATGCTTTACAAAACTTTCATGTGATGTAAATACTGTACACAATTGGCACATTTCGATGCCCATTTTTTTCATTCTTGTCAACTGGCTGCGTTTTAAAATCGCCAATACCCCTCCATTTAAAAAAAAAATTATACATCTGTGAAGGTTGTAGTAAGATCAAGCCAGTCAGGATTGAAGGGGATAATATGAAAATGAGTCCAGCAATTTAAAAGTCTTGCCTCCGCTTTGAGTGCTTCGATATACCTCTGACAAAGCCCAACTATCTATCTTGATATATGCCTTTATAAAGGAAAGCACATATAGTTAAATGTTTTAAAATTGATTTCATTCAAGATATATTCAAATCCATTCCAGTGGTCTAACAGTTCAAGTGCTGTTTTACTCCGTCCTTGTAAATGCGTTCTAGTCACTGAAACGTGTTGCTCTGTCATTCAGAAACATCGGCTTCAACAGTCAGTTTTCCTCATTCAGAACCAGAAAAAAAATATTTTTATAATTAAAGAATATCCCTTGGAAGTCTCTCGCGTGCCATTGAAAATCGCTCTGCGTGCCAAGTTTGCCGACCCCTGGCCTATATGACCAGTTCGATTAATTCGCCTATTTGTACAGTACATTAGCAATCTACATGGTTGCCCAATGTATTATTAAATAGTTGCTTTAACATAATCCTAGAAACAATGAATGAAGAATCGACCAAAGCGCATTCTTACCGGTTTTACCCAACATAATTAAAAGTAGCATGTTCAATGCGATGTCTTTCCACAATTTCACAATTCAGTTGCCAATGTTAAGATGGAGAAGTCACAGAAACCATAGTCAAAGAGAAAGGTCTTCAAACTCTCTTAAAGGACTCATAAGTCTTACAATTCCTCAGTGTCTGGGCAAGCTATTTCACAACGTAGACGCCGCAGATATCTCAGTCAACTTTTTATTTGGCCTCAGTTAGCGTTATGCTATGTTTACATATTCATATACATGTTCAATAATGCATGCCAAACACTGAAGAAAATTAAAGCAAAGACTATACATAATAGGATGGACCGCTAGCTCTATTTTTAGAGCTTATATGCTCTTTTTTTCCGTGCGCATCCAATAAAGATGTCTTCAATGACTTTTACGCTCCTATGTTTGCCGAAAGGTTTCCGCTGTATACAACTTTCGATTTTAATTTTAATTTTTCATTGAGAAAATCACATCAATTAAATAAAACGGAAGTATACAGTACAAAAGGGAATTAGTAAATCCGAAAATAAGTCTAGTAATTCGAGTCATCAAATAGCAGATATAGCCTATTAAAGCAAGCGGTCCATCTTATTATAGCCTTTGATTAAATATCTTACCTTTATAAGCATGTAAAGTTTAAGATAGAATTTATACTTCGCTGAAAACTCCACCCATTAATATTTCAGTCATTCTAAGATCTCTTTTATGTTTCATTGTATCAAGAAGAAATAATCTTTTTTAAATACAAGTTCTTGTGATAATACTTACTCTACAGACGCAAAGCAAATAATGCCCGTCGGGTGATATATCGGCCAGGTGTGTCAGGAACTCGTGCTGAGGCAGCCTGATGTCATGCAGGAGCTTGCAGTGCTCCAGGCTCCAGACCAACAGAGGGAAAGGTTTTTGCGTCTCATCCCCACACACCAGGGTGCTGCCGTCGTCACTGATGATAAGGCTGTCAAGGAACCTGGCCTCCCCAGCCTGGTGGCGTGGCCAGAAAGTAGAGTTTATGGAAACATACACAAGGATATATTTACTATATTGATTATACATTTAAAACCTTTGTTGTAATGATATAGTATCACGTGAATTTTATAGCTATTCACAAAGTCTTAGTGTCGGAAAACCTTATAAGAGTCGCTGTGAAGGTGAGGTAGCAGACCACATACAAGGTGCCACTTCTGTGCCCATGGGCCTCAAAGCTGGCGAAGTGTGAAAACCCCTGATACACTTCCATTAAGAGTACACCGGTGGGCTAACGCACGGGCGGAAGGCGGCACCCTGTTGCACGTCCAAAATTTCATTGCACAGGCGAGAGCCACCGAGAATCGATGGGGGAGGAAGCAATGTGCGTAACAGCCCGTCTCGCCAAGCCCGGTGCCTGTATTTGTGCGACAGTGCAGGTATACGAGCAATGCCACCACGTTAATTATCCGAGGTGAATTCCGCAGGTGGGTGAAAAAGGGGGTTGTGAATATGAATGCAGCAATCGTACCCTATGTCATACGTGGGGTGGCATGTCTCAGACAGGGTATTTGTGTGCTCTACCTTAACCCATCACTTTTCAAGTTACACCCTGCTAGGCTCGTCGGCCTTTTTCAAAGATATATATATAATAATATATATATCGGTGCCACAACATTGTTCTACTACCCATAACGCAGACTAATGTAGTTTTATCATTCTAAAAACACGTAACATGTTGTCAAATAACGATATTGTCAAATAATGATTATATAGACCATAAGGTAAAAAAAACAACTGTTAAATACCTCTTTTTTTATTTTCAAATTAAAAATTTTAACTGTTCATTTGTGAAATAAATTTGGAGAAGTGTACTTTCACAAATTCATCATACCTTAAAGGTCGCGACAATGCTGTCGGTTTCGATGTTGAGAATATTCACCACCAGTCTGTCTCGGGAAAGAACGACAACCCTGTTTTTGTTCTGCAAGCCGAAGTAAGGCTTTATCAAGTTCAGGACGCCCCTTAACTTTGTTATAATTTTGCCTTCGTCCAAATCCATGACGTAGAGCTCCCTGTTGCACAAGACCACGGCTTTGGGAAAGTCCAACATCACGAGCGCCTGGGGGTTGTCAGCTCCCGTGAGAGTTCGCACGCAAGCGTTGGTCACGGAGTTGAAAATTTTGACCTCCCCTTCCGACCTGAGCACTGCTGCGACGTAGACATCTCCTGCCACGGGAACAATGGCGTCAATGACCGGTGGGGAGAGATACGCGTTGTTGTACGTTGGAGGCACAACCTCGTCCAGCGGCTGCAGAAACGGCCTGGGAGGATTGGTCAGGCACGCGTAAAATTTGACGAGCCCGTTATTTTTCACGTTCAGAGCGCTGGAGTTGCTGTCCTCGTCGGAGCTGTTCGTCTTGTTTGCCAGAAGAGGCTTGAAGTATTTGTACACCTCGCCGCTGTCCACCCGCAGCACGCCGGAATGAACGATCATCACCTGCTGCATCTGCTGGATGACCTTTGTGGAGGAAGACTCCATGGACTTGGCCAGTTCCAGGTCACAGACGACGTGCAAGACGGACACGGCCTCCAGCTTGTTCTGCACCCACGGGAGGTGGAAGATGAACTTTTCCAGAGCGAAGGCGTTCTTCGTTTTGCTCTTCACCAGGTGGAAAGGTAGGCACATATACTTACGTATGTTGAAGAAAGAACCGTAATGGTCTGGCTGGGGCATGATGAAACGATCCTGGAGAAGCTCGATCTCTTCTTCGGGATCCGGGAAAGGCTTTTTCTTGTTCGACCACCTCCCTTGGAAGTGGTCACTCAGCTCTCTGTGGAGTATCGCGCTGGTCACCTGGCTGCTCACATATCTGTTGGTGGCACATTTCCTCACGCACGTGCTGCTCCAGGAATAGAGAATACAGTCACGTGACTTGTAGATGTTCAGGAAGGGCTTCAGGTTGTTCGTAACGAAGCTCCACAGGATGGGCGGAGCTCTGTGAATGGGCGGATCTTTGACGTCCGAGTAGACGGACAGCAAGACGGAGTCGTTGACCGAAAGCAGGTCCAGCATTTCACCCGGGGCTATTCCACCCAGCGACCCACTTAAGTAGGCCATCATCGCCGTGAAGCAGTCAGACGGGACGGCCCTCTCCATGTTCTCGAACACCTGTTCAAGGATGCCTTCGAGTGTGGTGGGGAGATTCTCGCTGCTCACGTCCGTCAGCCCTCGCCAGGTCACCGCCAGCCTGGACAGCAAGGTGCCGTACATGGGCAGCGGGCAGTTCTGAATTGCGATGGCGACCAGAGTTTTCTGACTTTCCGTCAACATTCTCCGACTTCTGGTCATCTGGTTGTTGAAGAGTTCCAAGATCACAGCTTGCTCCCACTCCACGGCTTTCACGTAGAAAGCATCCTTCATCTGGAACCAAAAGAAGGACGGATGTTATGGACAAAACGTTATATTCATTCAAGCTTTATTTTCAGCGCTGTATAACTCATGCCTTTTAAAATTAGCTATAATGAAAACATTTTTGCCATTAGTTTTTAGAACTTAAAGCACTTTTTTAAAATTGTGTATTGACTGCAAAATAAGGAAAAAGTGCAAAAATAAATGAATATATCTCCCCTACTTTCCAGCCATGTTTTGTTATTAAAAATACTCATGCACAATAAATACGGGTATTTTCAAGGACACCCACCACTCCACACCGACCGTGGGACCCAATTGATCAAAGGGGCCGGTGGAAGCAGCGTTCACCAGTTTCAGGGGATGTGTGGCCAGCACAATATCCAGCCGCCTCTTCTTTAACCAACAAATGTCAGGTACCCCCCCCCCCCCATCACAGCTGGGTAGACTCAGGGACACCCTCTTGTCCAGGGAAAAAAATCCTAGCCTTCCCCGGGATTCGAATCCAGGACATTCGGTACGCCAGTCGAACGCGCTGCCCGACCGTGGGTATGGGATGCTTACAGTGGCGTAGCTAGGGAGGGGCAGGTGGGGACAAATTCCCCCGGGCGCCACGTTAGGGGGCGCCAAAATGAGTATTAAAACTAATTATTTAATTTTATTTTGATGTAAACTAATGTATCCCAAATACGTTTGCAAAATTGAATTTTAGAGCTCCACAAATATCTTCATTACAAGCCAGTTGGCAAGCATGATTTTGGCGCCCGCATTGAGCATTAAGGGGCGCCATTCTACTCAGAACAAATGACACATCCACAATGTAGGATTGCTGATGGCGTTTTTAAAAAAAAAAACAAAGATCAGTTCGGGTTCAAATAATATTCTTCAAATACTGAAAGTGGCATCTAGTTTTAACAATTATACAGGTTGGATAGTTTCGAGTCGAATATACTTAGCATGAGTACACTCAGCTAATCAGGATCCAGTTCTTATCAAATTGTTTGGAACAGTTGAAAGTATATATTAGTTTTTCGGCATCCGGGCAAAATAGCGACTGTCAAAACAGCGACTGTCACTTGAGCGACTTCAAAAAAGCGACTGTTTCAAAACAGCGACTGCCAAAACAGCGACTGTCATTTGAGCGACTTGCTCAATAGCGATTGTTTGAAAACACAACAATCCAGAGCGATTGTCCCAAGTGAAAGTAACAGCCGTAGATATGCGTTTGAGGAAATGCTTCAATGAATGCAGCAAAACAAAGACGCAGGGAAGCACATTGTTCCGTATCAAAGCATGCACAGTGTATACTTGATAGAATAGGTTTGGTGATACTTTGAATGTGCCATCACACATCCAATGTTCGGAGTCGTGCAAGGTTTGAAGAAACTGATATGTGCTGCTAAAAACTCCGGTGTTTTGCTTTACCCGTCCCATCCACTTATTGACAGTAAAAAAAAATACATTCCTAAAACCTTTGGCGTACAAAAACCGGACATTTTAAATATTTTTAGCTTTGCCTGCCGCATGATGAACACATGGCTAAAAAAGAACGAAATGTCCTCCTTTTGCCGGACGTCTGGCAACCCTAGACTAGCATCACATTATATTATATGAGAAAATATATTGCGTATTTTCTGGAAAATTCGAAAATAGTCGCGATATATAAGGTCTCACAAAAATGTATTTCGTTAATTTCACAAAATATTTCGTTAATTCCATTAAAAATTTAATAAAATTATTATTTCCTAGTTCGGTTTGTTAACAGTACGAAAAGGGAAGGGAAAGTCTTAAATGTCGAAATGCCAACCTGATTACGTCGCCATTGTGTAGTCGCTCAAATGAGAGTCGCTATTTTGAAGTCGCTGTTTTGACAGTCGCTATTTTGACAGTCGCTGTTTTGACAGTCGCTGTTTTGGCAGTCGCTATTTTGACAGTCGCTGTTTTGACAGTCGCTGTTTTGACAGTCGCTATTTTGACAGTCGCTGTTTTGACAGTCGCTGTTTTGACAGTCGCTGTTTTGCCCCCGAGCCTAGTTTTTCTCTCGTTCAACAACTGGTTGGGGAGAATTAAAAAGAGTTGTGCCAATCACAGTGAAGAGGCAATCTGAAACACGCTGGAGTGCACGATCAGAAGCTGTTAAAGCTATTTATGAAGGACTAGATGAACTAGTAGGGCTGTTGGAAAAATTATTAGAAGATGCAACTATGACGCCTGACACCAGAAGTGATGCAGAAACTTTGCTGGCAGGTATATTAAACTTTAACTTCCTAGTTTTGTTACATTTCTGGAACATCATACTTGGGAAAATTGATCGTGTCCAGAAACGGTTGCAGGATCCTACTATGAATTTCAAGGAAGCAGCAAGCATCTGATCTTGAATCGCTGGAGTGAGAACTTGTCAACATTCGTGATAATTTGAGCCAGGTTGCATCAGACAATGGAAAAACAAAATGCACAACTTGGGGAATCGAGGTTGACAGAAGGATTAGACGACAAAGGAGGATGCTTGGAGAATAAGCAAGAGTTGCAGGACTTTCTGGAGAAGAAGAAATTGCACGTGTTATGAACAGCGTAATTGATAGACTCAGGATATCAATACGGTTTTTACGTCTAAAAAAGCTAAACACCAAATTTGGATTTTTACTAGACGTCAAAACTCTTCTCGCTGAAACAAATGTCGATACACTTCGTCAAAATTGCAAAATTTCTACGACACTGACGTCAATGGTCACGAATTGTGCACAGCAATCGGAGACTGTAAAATGCAGCTCAGTGCCCGGACTGAAGTTCTACCGGAAACTCCTTTGGATCTTCTTGGTTTTGTTGTTTCATATGGAGATGACGTATTTCCGAATCTGCGCATTTCACTGCAAATACTTCTAACGATTGCTGTTTCATTTGCAAGCTGTGAGCGGTCCTTCAGCAAACTGAAGCTTTTTTTTTGTCATATTTAATTCAATGGGACAAGATCGTCTGAGTCAGGGGTCGGCAACCTAGGGAACGCGTGTCAAATTTGGCAGGCAGAGCGATTTTCAATGGCACGCGAGAGACTTCCAAGAGGTGTTTTTTTTATTGATGAAAAAAGATGTTTTTTATTGATGAAAAAACAAACATTTTCCAGTTCTTAATGAGGAAAACTGACAGTTGAAGACGATGTTTCTGAATGACAGAGCAACACATTTCAGTTAGTTGAACGCATTTACATGGACGGGTTTAATCAAGTGGCTTAAATGGACAAACAATTAATGCAGGAAATGTTTATTTACAACTGTTTAACGTAAATCAATTGTATATCTCTAATAATTAAATATTGTAATGAATACCATAATGCTGGATTTAATATAAGTAATATCAGTAATATATGTTACAAGTTACATTGCCCGGCGTTGCCCGGGTAAAAAAAAACAGGACTGTATAAGGTAAAGATAACAAATTTATAAACTACACTTAAAAGAAAGCTATAAATCTATATTTAAATTATTATTTTGTACTGAAT
Organism: Anisus vortex; assembly: GCA_949126835.1. NCBI lineage: Eukaryota > Metazoa > Mollusca > Gastropoda > Planorbidae > Anisus > Anisus vortex. The sequence goes on from OX421499.1 coordinate 32,991,342, forward strand.
ACTTTTAGGAAAGTAAATAAATATTGTAATAGGGTAAAAAAATAGGCAAGTATCGCCCGTATAGCAGTCCGCTACGTGTACCACTGAGCTATCGAAGACACATGTCCAATAGGGCGTTTGCAATCCCGTGACAAAAAGCACGTGATTTGTGTTTACTTTGAGTAATGGTGTACAAGTAAATATGGCCGCTGTATTAATAAAGTTTTATATAGGCTCGAGCTTTTTTTAAATGATGTGTTGTGTTTTAAGTAGGGATGTTAAAACCGTTTTTTTTTATGAAAACCGGTTTTCGGTTCTATAAAACCGGATCTCGGTTCCCCCCTTCCCGCGCAATATCACAAGTCACTCACAGGCCGGAAAAGCTTAATGTGCGTAGTTTTGTAGGTAGGCTATATTTGAAAAGTAGTTCAAACTTAATTAGTGTTTGCAGGGCATTCAATGGGTTGATTGGTGTGAATACAATATGATTTTGTACACTTTACCATAAAATTCTTTAGAACTAAAAACAAATGTGAGCTTATTGATTAAAACCAACAATAGCTTTAAATTTTTTAATAGGGGTAATCAAATTTCCGATTATCGTTGACCATAATCAAAATACTAAGAAGCATATGAAGTGGCATATAATAATATGCTAACTTGTAAAATAATGTCTGTATTGAAAGGCTTCGCGTAGCCCCAATCAAAAGAATGTGTATTTAATAGTCCCGTTAACAATAAAGCACAGACGCGGTGGCTAGCCGAATAATTGTTCAGGGTCACAGGGAAGGGCTAGTTTTCCTCTCTCTATTGCGTACATCAAAGAGGCGCGAACATCTAAAAGATGAGCCGACAAGTAAAAAGATTCATGTTAATTGTAACTGTAACTTAACAATTGGTTTGATGTTGTTTTTATCACAAGGCATAGTTGGTATTTGGAATCACAAGAAACACAATATATAGGACTAAATAGTGTTAGCAAGGCATTTCAAGAATGCTTTTGTGCGAATCCAACATTATTTATTTAAAATATTTCAATCAGAACCAAAAAAAAAAAGTCTTCTACTTGAAGTAATGATTTCCTTCCAACTTCCAACCAACAAACCGAAATCCGGTTTTTATTTTCAAAACCGGTTTTAGGTTTCAAAACCGGAATCCGGTATTCCGGTTTTCGTTTAACATCCCTAGTTTTAAGTCTTATTAAGATTTAAGCTGTATTATGTATGTTAAATAAAATAGGCTATTTTATTATTATCATAGACATAGATCATAGACGATGTGAGCCTAATAGTGACTTGACTAGATAGCCTATTCACCAACACTATCACTTGACATCGTAGTCTAGCCTACGAAACATTAAAAGTGTAGGCCTATAAAGTGAAATTGAAAGTGTAAATAGGTCTAGCCGGCCCTAGCCTAATCACATTAATCAATAAATCTACAGTACTACTATTTACCTCCTTATTTTTGAGTAGGATAGCCAATATTCAGATGTGAATTTTGCATGATAAAGAAGTACTTCACTTTCACCACGTTAGGTTTGTACCTCAAGTGGGTTCTTTATTTACACAAATACGTCACTAAAAACCTAAGCCACGCCCACTAAGAACGCTCTATGTGAAAAAGTATTAGACAGTATATAGGGCTAGGCCTAGATAGGTCAGTGATATCACGTGATTTCAAATTGACCAATGGGGATCCGTATGGGGACAAACAGTCTCATTTTATATATATAGATATTACAAAGCATAACTTGTTTGGCATCAATATTGAATCAAAATTACAAACTTTATTTAAATTAAAGGGAGATAATTAGCCCGTTTTATTTATGCTATTATTTATAATTTTGTGTTTCTTATTTTTCTTTTATAATAGACTAAATGGCCTACAACTTATAACGTTATAATGACCAATCTGTAAAATGTAGTTCAAAATTATATAAATATTAGATCTATATGACTAAAATATTGCATGCAAATCTTAAAACATTACATTAACTACCTAGTTTGTATGATTAATACATACGAATTCCGATCTACTATAGTGCTTCTACTATTTTTTTGAAGTATTGAGCAAATTAAAGACTATCTCGAGAATAAACTATCATCAATATTATCAGTTGCTAGATCCTTATCTGAACCAAATGATAATGTTTACAAAATCATTACCAAAAATTTGAAAGTTTGGTAATATTATTTTTTGGTATAAAAAGGTTGATAATCACAGATGCGTTAATAATTGTTATTAAATATAAAACGCTTAACCGTTTTTTTTTTTCCATAACATTCCTTTGCTTTTAGCCTTGGTCTTTCTACGGAGTTAAATTGTCTTATAATAAAATAAAACAAGTATAATAAAGCAGGTTGACTTTTAGGCTGTTGGCACGCTGAACAGTTTAGAAATCCTAGTTTGGCAAAAGGTTGCCGACCCCTGGTCTGAGTAATCTTGCACTCCTTATCATCGAAAGAGAAACACTTGAGAATATTAATTTTGACAACGTGATTTACGAGTTTGCGACAGTCAAATCAAGGAGGATCAATTTGTTGTAGATTATGTCTATTCCAGTCATGTATAATTAGTAGAATTGTTTTTTCAAATAAATTGTTTACAATCATATAGAGACTTATTAGTCTGTATTCTATTTCATTAAAATACCAGATGCTTCGAAAATGAACCATATAAACCGTAAAATTTCAATGAGCCCCCAGACTCTGTCGGTCTGAGAAGGGGCGCAGACTTTGTGTCATGTCCCCGGGCGCAGCTTTATTGTTTGTTTAAAAAAAACATTTGATTTAAATTGGGACGTGTCTTCTAAGCTCTAATAACAAAAAGTCCGTCTTAAATAAATGGTAAAGATTTGAAAATCGTCATAATAGTCACATTATTACAACTGCATAGTGTTTTCATTATAAACATTTTGCATATGGGAAAGTCTTAAAAACAACAACAGTTAATTTACATCCCACCAGCATTTTTAAGGACCACAATACCTGGTGAGAAACACACATAAGTACCTTTGTACGTAGACCTCGTGCGCAGTCCACATCAGACGTCAGAATTAGAAGCTTTGTTTTGGCCGGAAGCAAGTCCGACAAGGTCATCACTTCCAGCTCTTTAATCTGGCCTGACAAGAGCGATAACCCTTCCAGTATGATCAAGATCGGGAGCTGTCGGGAACTTCTGGATACTATCTCGTTGAGCAAGCTCTCTAACACGGACTTAAAAAAACAAACAAACAAGGGAGATAATCAATAATTAGTTTTATTTTCTTAACATTGAACCAGTTAGAAAAAGGTGGATAACCCTCGCCCACTGCAGCTAGATGTGCTTTCATAGATTGTCTTTGGAGATAATGTGTTTTCATAGATTTCCTTTGGAGATAATGTGTTTTCATAGATTGTCTTTGGAAATAATGTGTTTTCATAGATGGTTTAGTGCAGATACTAATTATCTTTGAATGAACTTGTTATTGTCGATCACAGTATTTATGGACCTATACACCACACAAACAATACACACACACAAGCACATATATTATATTAATATAGAATGTCATATATTAAATAGTGTTTTTCATAAATATAATTTGTATACATGAGTATTTATGAATAACTTGTACTTATATAATACAGTGTAAGTAAAAAATGTGTTTTCATAAAAAAATATGTAAGCCTATATTGGAATTTCTAAAAATATATAATATTTTCTCAATGGGTGCGTTTGAATCTATCTATCTATCTATCTATCTATCTATCTATCTATCTATCTATCTATCTATCTATCTATCTATCTATCTATCTATCTATCTATCTATCTATCTATCTATCTATCTTTCTATCTATCTATCTATCTATCTATCTATCTATCTATCTATCTATCTATCTATCTATCTATCTATCTATCTATCTATCTATCTATCTTTCTATCTATCTATCTATCTATCTATCTATCTATCTATCTATCTATCTATCTATCTATCTTTCTATCTATCTATCTATCTATCTATCTATCTATCTATCTATCTATCTATCTATCTATCTTTCTATCTATCTATCTATCTATCTATCTATCTATCTATCTATCTATCTATCTATCTATCTATCTATCTATCTTCTATCTATCTATCTATCTATCTATCTATCTATCTATCTATCTATCTATAGCGTGGCGGGCACTCTACGTGGTTGTTTGGCTCGTGTAGAGGCTGATTATTGTGATGTCACAGTGAAGTTTGGGCCTTAGAATTATTTATATTTTAGTCCGTTATCCCGCTTGGCTGGCGGGTGCTGTAAGCCTATTGAATAGAGTAATTTTTACTACTATATGACACGAGTGCTAATATATGAGCAGACACAAGAACAATGATTGATTCAATGCTGGGATGAGTTTCAAATACTGTTTATTTAGGCATAAACGATAGATAGCAGAAGTTAATCCACAACACAAATTTACAGTGTAAACAGTATATATTTGGATCGACCGAAGACAGGACTGTTTCGTTCCGTGTCTAAGGCCCCAATGCCTGTTTTTTTTATTTCTATCTTAAACCAGACTTGAACTCTTCACAGAGACACAGGCCGAGATTACTCTCTTAGGGCCTGGAGAACGAAACTTGCAGTATCACGCAGCTGTGACACACTCCCGTAAAGGGTCGGCACAAACGGTTGGCCTTCCCCGTCCACTCTGAGCCCCTGCAGGGCAGGGCACTCGACAAGCACATGCTCGACCGTTTCTAGCGCCTCCATGCAGTTTCTACACCGCGAATCCTCGTTGGACCTAAATCTGCTGAAATAGGCACCAATACCACAATGCCCAGTCCTACACTGGGCAATAATGGCTGAGTCTTTCCTGCGGAGTTTCCACCACCCGTCAGCACGATCCGGTCTCTTCAAATGCTGCCAAACACACCTGCCCTTGTCAGATTCGTCCCAGCCCTTGTACCACTGGTCCATCTCCCATTGACGGATCAGTCGCACTGCTGTCTCCATCGAGCACGATTCGTCCACGTCCGGTACCAACAAGGACCCCCTCTTGGCTAGGGAGTCCGCTATCTCATTCCCCGGGACTCCTGCATGACCTGGAATCCATTGGAGAGTAACCTTCACTCCGTGCCTGGAGATCAGATTTGAGATAGACATGATCATGTTTGAAAGTCGCCCGGGCCATGTCCCCCGACCATCGATGGCCTGGAGAACTGAAAGCGCATCAGTGAAGATAACGATGTCAGCACCCACTTCTGACTCATCATCTAGCTTTGTCCCTATTGCCTCAACGGCATGTCTGATTGCTTCCATCTCTGCTTCGTAGTTGCAGATTGCACCACATGGCCCTGATAGCTTCTCTCTTCGGGTACCTGCCCCTAGGTACTGCACAAGACATCCATACCCAGCCCGCCTCTCGGCCCCACTGGTGGCACTCCCATCAGTGTACGCCTTGATGCAGTCAGGATAGGCATGCACCGTCGCAAGGGCAGTAGCAAGCTTCTCAGCCAATCTGGTGTGTTTTCCGATCGCGGGGTCCGTCATTTGCATTCGTACCTCTGGTAGATAGGGAGATATGTATGGAGGAAGGCCAACTCCCGTTCGCAGGTCCTTACGATCCCCTGGGAGTTCGATCTCAGCGCAAAGTTTCACAGCGTGGTGCATGAAAGATTGCATTTTGATCCTACGCCTAGCCCCCCAGGAATCAACCATCATCCTGAGGGGAGAGCTTTCCTCCAGCCGTTTATACCGCTCGTAAGCAGTGATAACAGCTCTTTTCCGTCGCACGCCAAGAGGAGGTACGTTTGCCATGATTTCTACCGCGGCCGTTGGGGTTGTTCTAAAAGTGCCACATATCAGTCGGAGGGCTTGGTTTTGTACAGAGTCCAGTGCCTCCAAAGCAGTTTTAGAGGCATAGATCTGCACTGGCAGGCTGTAATCAATTTGAGACCTTACCGCACCTAGGTAAAGGACTCTCAACACACTCGCCTTCGCACCCCAGCTCGTGCTAGCCAGTCTCTTAACAATACTCAGCTTGGAAATCGCATTCTCTCGGACCAATCTCACATTCCGGAAATGCATCATTGCACGACCGATCATAGACCGATGGAAGGGGCACAGGTCTTGGAAAAAAGTGACGCTAAAACACTCTTAAACTTGAGAACTATCTTAAACCAAGAAGTGCCCTCTGTGGGGGTAGGGGCAATGGGGAGGGGGGAGAAGAGGGCGGTCGGGGGAGGGATACAAAAGCTCTTTGATACCCTACATCCCCGACGAGGGCTGTTGCGTATGTGTTAGTTTACGGGGGAAGAGTTTGGGGGAGGGGGTTTCCCTGGCCACCTGGGCCGACTGTAATAGATTTCGCGTGTAGACGCAATTTGCTTATTTTGACCAGTGGTCAGTAGCCGAGAGGGGGATCAAAGGGAGGGCCTGGCGAGGGTGGTGGTGGGGGGTTTAGACTGTACATACAAGAGGTTGGCGAGGGGGGGGGTGTTTAGACTATACATACAAGGGGGATGTAGGCATCTTAAATATATACAAGGGTAGATAACTACGTTTGTATAATAATATAATGAATATATATATATTGATGCATGTAAACAGTTATAGAATAGAGTAAGTACATTCATATACAAAATAAATGCGAGATACAAATACAGTCACAAATCCTTCATTCATTGGTGAGCACCGCAATGAGCCAGGATTAATTGTAGTTTATATGTTGGAGCCATTGTTAATAAGTGCCATGGCACCAGACTGAGCGGTTGGCGCCTCTAGTAAGCCTGCGCCTCTAGTAAGCCTACCACACTATCTATCTATCTATCTATCTATCTATCTATCTATTGTTACGTCCACAATCCCCTTGTGGCCAGAGCTGTGTAGATCTTGCTGATAATTCTCGTTAGTCCTAGGGGAGACTTTAATTATTAGTATTTATGTTTCAGTATTACACGAACTCTTCTTATAGTCCTGGGCACAAATTCAGTATCTGTATTCCAACATTTCCTTTCTTGTAAATTATGGTAGTAGATAAATCTTATAGTAATGTATACAACACAATAGGATAGTAACTTGACAAAGAAGCTTCAGTGTAACTGTTTATTTCAGGTGGTATGTTCAATATATACAATATATCTATTATGTACAGTTAGAATAAAATAGTGCAAACACAAACGTTCTCAAAAGAACATATTTTGAAACTCTCTGTCTTTCAGACAAAACAAATCATTAAATACTACCCGAGTGGTGCAAGGGACAGACCCACTACCAGTAGGGGTGAAAATCATGGTAACATTACAAAACTCATAACAAAACGATAGGAACTTCCCCTATTGAATAATGAGTCGTTCCCAGACTCTGAGAATTTAAGATCAACACAGAATCCCAGCATTACCTAGAACCTTTCGTTTTCCTACTAAACGTCCTAATATCGCGTGTAGTAAGAAAAGAGAGAGAGAGGAGAATAAACATTGCGTGTTCCAATTCTTGGAAAAACAATATACATGACACGCCCCCACCCAATGAAAGAAATAATGTACCATAATTACCCAAGTAATACTCAACATGGTACATTTTTCGTACTTAACACTATCGTTTTAATAACCAACAATCAATGGAAAATTATTAGACAATTTAAGCAAACATGGCTCACTGGCACAACTAAATTATAAAAAGTGTCACTACCCAATGGTAATTGTGATTATAACGTGATGGACAAATATTTCCCCGTTAATATTAATATTAACTAATGTCTCAACAAGTACAAATAATTCAAAAATATTCTAGTCATTCTTATTTTAACTATGTACATTTGTGTGGATTTCCACCAAAATTTTGCAAAAAGTTTTAATTTATTAAACAAATATAACATTGCTCAAACTCTTGTTAATTTCCAACAGTTTACTTCTAATATACAAACCAAAAGATAAGTAATACATAACTCGAATCAAACTATAGGTTACTTCCCCTTTAAATTACAGTGTCAACTTGACATTAACAGGGTTCATACCTAAGATGATGATACTTCCCCTTTTCTCAAATACGAGGAGAAAATACACTCTAGTTACGATTACTACAGTAATCTAAATATTAAAATGTAATCCACTATTATGCGTTTTTGGCAATTTTGAAAGTTTAATATAAAAGTTTGTTCAGGGTTGAATGAGTGCACACCTTTAGGTACCTTTGTTTCCCTCCATTCCCGGATATATGGAATATATAACAACCTATATACAACATAGTGAATATCCACTAGTTTTTCCCATTCTATTACCATGATATAACAATTTAGCAATAGATTTCCAATATTATCTATTAATTTATACCAATTGATATTACATCTCTTTCTAAGATAAAAATTGTACATATTATTATTTAGTTCCATTCATTAACTAAAATAAAACAAGATAATAAATCAACTAGCTCAAAGTTTTCCCACTTAATTGCATGTGATGACAATTACTTTTATCCATCCATACGTGCATATTATATATTTATTGCATCATGCATCAACATTTAAATGGAATTTCTTTTCCATAATCAAATGAATTTAAAATATATCAGAACATCAATATTATACATGATTATAAAAATTATTAATACGTTCAAAAGACTTGACTTCTGTATGATACAAGTATTCTATAGGTATTCCATGATCAAAATTCAAACGAATGATAGGTTATCATGACACATTCTTAATGAATAAATGAGATGATCTGAAAAAGTAGTATAGGGTTATTCAGTCAATCATGTAGCACCCGAGATAGAGTATCAGCTGTGACGTTGTCTCTAGTCTCTATCTTGTCGATGATACGGGAATGGGATACCAGTCGGTCTTTGTCAAATTACTTAATCTCCCAAAGTCTCTATAACACTGCAGTGTGTGGTCGGCTTTTGGTACCATCACACAGGGTGTAGACCATTTGCTATCACATTTTTCTCCTATGTCATCTTCTAACATATTCTTTACATCTAATTTAATATGCTCAGGTCTGATGGGGTCAAATGGATGCTGTTTAATAGACCTGGCACTATTGGTTAACACTACATCGTGCTCTATGACATGTGTCCTACTGGGAACATTTGTAAACATTGACTTATTTTCATGTACCAGCTCAATAATCTTCTCCTTATCTTCTACCGGAAGATGTTCTAGCTTTGTATCTAAGCTCTTAAGGGCTTCTGTATTATTAAGTTTACTTTCTGCAAACTCATATTCTATCCTAGATAAGTCCGTCGGGACTCTAGCTAACGAAATCATGGGGACCTCCCGTGGTTTACTCTTTTCCCTGGAAACATAGGGCTTAAGTAAATTAATATGGCATACCCTCTGTTTTTGTCTCCGGTCAGGAGTCTTTATCAAATAATTGACCTCGCCAAGCTTTGACTCTATCTCATAGGGTCCACTAAACTTTGCACTTAAAGGCTGATTTTGCAAAGGTAGAAACACAAGAACTTTGTCACCTGGTGCAAAAGTTCTAGCTGTAGCTTTACGGTCATAGTTCTGTCTCATACGCTCCTGCATCTGTGGAAAATGAATCTTCACATGGTTAAAAGCATGATAAAGCCTATTTTTAAATTTATCTACATATGACAAAAGTCCAATCGGTTCACTGTCCGTTAGCCAAGTTTCATGTAGAAGTTTCAACGGACCTCTGACTGAGTGTCCATACACAAGTTCGAATGGGCTAAGCCCCAGGGATTCCTGAGTGGCCTCCCTTGCAGCGAACAGTACATAAGGCACACCCTTATCCCAGTCTTTCTCGTTTTCATAACAGTACTTTTTAAGCATCGATTTTAATGTCTGATGAAACCTTTCCAGAGCTACCTGGCTCTCAGGATGATAGGCACTTGATAGCCTATGGCTTATCCCTAATTGTTCCATGACTTGTTTGAAAATGTTCGAAGTAAAGTTAGTCCCCTGGTCGGACTGTACTGTCTTCGGTAGGCCATAACGTGTGAAGAAATTTGTCAGGGCGTCTACCACCTTCACTGTTGTTATGTTACGCAACGGAATGGCTTCCGGGAAGCGAGTGGATGAACACATGACTGTGAGCAGGTATTGAAAACCGGCTTTTGTTTTCGGCAACGGGCCCACGCAATCAATGAGTATATGACTGAATGGTTCGTCGAACGCTGGTATCGGCTGGAGTGGAGCGACAGGAATTCGTTGGTTAGGACGTCCTACCATTTGGCATACGTGGCAAGTCTTGCAGTATTGTTCGACATCTCTTCTCAGTCCTGGCCAGTAGAAGTAAGGGAGGATACGGTGGTGCGTTTTCCGGACTCCCATGTGACCAGCGAAAGGAAGATCATGCGCCATACGCAGTATATCTTGACGATAGCACTTAGGTATTACAATCTGGTGAATACTGTCCCACTCGTTTGTACCTGAGTTGAGCGGTTTCGACTTTCTCATCAATACTTCATCTTTCATGTAGAAACATTCCGCCATTGCATCTGCAGTCTTTTCGTCAACAGCTTTCATTCTGAGTTGCATTATTACTTCGTCATTCAATTGTTCTTTCACCAATTTCTGCTTTGGTGACAAAATGTTATCGTTCTCTGTTGCATCACCAGTTGTTAGTTCAGCAAAGAACGTAGCACTTAAATCGATGTCAGGTGTTTCTGTTATCACTGTTTCATTCGCATGTGTGTCTTCAGAACAGACAAACACATCTTTCGTTGCACTACACGGCGTAGCAGGAGTCTTTACCGACTTCTTTTTATGCATTGCTCTTGTCAGTGCACATGTTGGGCGTTCATTGGCAGGACGTAGGTTTTTGTCCTCCGCCATCTTTGTCTCCAACACTTTAACCATGGGCTCGACAGTGACTCTACCGCCCATAATGTCATTTCCTAATATCATGGAAACGCCTTTGACGGGTAGTGCGCGCCACACTCCCACTACGATGTTACCTGTAAAAATATCCGACTCGAGTTTTATTCTGTGCAGTGGAGCTTCCACAGCCTCCATACTAGCACCTCTCAGCACAACAGACTCACCGGTACTGGTGGCATCTGTTAACGGCACACTGCCCTCCAGGATCACGCTGACAGCAGAACCCGTGTCACGTAATATCTGTATTTTCTTCTTGCTGAGTACATCGACTTCTGTCGACACTGTCCCCTCGTAGACAAAGGGTCGAAAATCGGATAGGTCGTCCTCTTCCGGGACTTCAGGAACCATCTGTTCCTCACGGCCTTCTGAAAGCATAATAGATTGAGTACAGCTATTCTCTTTTACCTTAGATAGACTGTTCTCAAAAACCATCGACTCCACAACTATGGGCGATGCCGGCCGCATTTCTTTTGAGTTTCTTGACCCTGTGTTGCACACTTCTTCTGTCTGCTTGCTATCTTTCTGCACTCTGGCACAGTGTAGAATAGCACCTTGCTTCTTGGTAAGGATCCAACAATCTTTCTTCATGTGGCCCTCTTTCTTGCAATTGAAACATACCACCTTTGCTTTATTTACATCTGTCTGCTTCCTGAAATGAACTAAGTTACTATTATTATTTACACCACTGTTCTTATTATTGTTTTCACTTGTCTCTTTTGGTTTACTAGCCTCCTTGGACTCTGGTTTGTGCACTTTGGGTTTGTCAGCATAATATGGCTTTATGCTGGCGTGAATTATGGCATAGTTATCTGCCAATCTAGCAGCTTCATGCACATCTTCAACCCCTCGGTCTGAGATGTGAGTTTTAATATCCACTCGAATACAATCATTGAATTCCTCAAACAATATTAGGTTCTTGAGTTTATCAAACTCACTTACATTCTGTGACCTTAGCCACTGTTCTAACATTTTCTCCTTTTGTCTCAAAAAGTCTACATGAGTTTGATCATATGCCTTCTTTCTGTCTCTAAATAGCTTTCTATATTTTTCTGGTGTCAGGGAATAACTTTTTAGCACCCTATCTTTGATTACTTCATAGTCATTTATTTCCTCGGGTGTTAAACTCAACACTACGTCCAATGCTTTTCCTTTGTTGAGAGTTGACCTTAACAATAAAGCCATCTTATCATCAGGGAACTGATAATCTACAGCTATCCTCTCAAAAAGCAAAAAGAAATCTTGAACATCTTCTTCTCTGAATATAGGCAAGTGTTGCTTCATTGCGCTAATATCCATACCATTGCTGTCCCTACGATGGTCAGGTCTGTTCATGCGTGCCATCTCTATCCTTTCTCTGCTTTCAATCCTAATTCTTTCATTTTCCCTTTCAGTTTCTATCCTAATTCTTTCCAATTCCATTCTCTTCATAGCTAATTGGAATTTTAGGTTTTCACTCAACCCTTCATCTTCATCATTGTTTGATGATCTAGATGACATATTTCTTACCTCGTCTCCGTGGGCAATTACCTCGCCCCCACTGGGAGCTACATAACCTTCATTGATATCGTTCTGTCCCACTTCAACTACACTACCAGTGTTCATGGCATTCTGCCCGTTCAAACATGTCATAATTTCTTTGGTCAAACGATTACGATTAGGTCTTGCCTGTCCTGCCTCAATCCCAAAGGACTCAGCTAATTCTTTTAGTTCAGCAAATGACATGGCATTAAGTTCCTCACTTGATATATTCGAAGCCATAGTATAGCGTTCGAAATATTTGTTATAGTAGAGTAGTATATATTGTATAATAAAATATAAAGTTCCAACTTACGATTTGTCCAGAAATTTGCACAATATAATATTAAACACTTCGTGGAATCTTCACACTTCCCAAGGAATAAAAACGCAAACCAGTTCTCTCCTCTTTTTTAAAAAGAATAATTTCACAGTCCTGAAAACGAAACACAAATATGCCGCTCTCAGTACTACTAATGTCACAAAATATTTATAGGTCAGCTAGATCAAGAAAAGTAGAACTCAAATCTACCGAACGAGACTACCAAATCTTGTCAATCCTAGGTCAGGAAAAGTAGAACTCAAATATACCGGGCGAGACCACCAAATTTTGTTACGTCCACAATCCCCTTGTGGCCAGAGCTGTGTAGATCTTGCTGATAATTCTCGTTAGTCCTAGGGGAGACTTTAATTATTAGTATTTATGTTTCAGTATTACACGAACTCTTCTTATAGTCCTGGGCACAAATTCAGTATCTGTATTCCAACATTTCCTTTCTTGTAAATTATGGTAGTAGATAAATCTTATAGTAATGTATACAACACAATAGGATAGTAACTTGACAAAGAAGCTTCAGTGTAACTGTTTATTTCAGGTGGTATGTTCAATATATACAATATATCTATTATGTACAGTTAGAATAAAATAGTGCAAACACAAACGTTCTCAAAAGAACATATTTTGAAACTCTCTGTCTTTCAGACAAAACAAATCATTAAATACTACCCGAGTGGTGCAAGGGACAGACCCACTACCAGTAGGGGTGAAAATCATGGTAACATTACAAAACTCATAACAAAACGATAGGAACTTCCCCTATTGAATAATGAGTCGTTCCCAGACTCTGAGAATTTAAGATCAACACAGAATCCCAGCATTACCTAGAACCTTTCGTTTTCCTACTAAACGTCCTAATATCGCGTGTAGTAAGAAAAGAGAGAGAGAGGAGAATAAACATTGCGTGTTCCAATTCTTGGAAAAACAATATACATGACACTATCTATCTATCTATCTATCTATCTATCTATCCATCCATCCATCCATCCATCCATCCATCCATCCATCCATCCATCTATCTATCTATCTATCTATCTATCTATCTATCTATCTATCCGTCCGTCTGTCCGTCCGTCTGTCCGTCCGTCTATCTATCTATCTGTCAATCTATCTATCTATCTATCGATCAATCTATCTGTCAATCTATCTATCTATCTATCTAACTTTATGAAGTAGACGTAATATATTATTGTATATAATGCATTGCAAGAGAATTATTAGGTGCATGGATTTATGTATGCTGCTATTTATGTATGTGTAACAGCCTCTTACATCTTTACTTTCTTCTTGTACTTTGTTCATACTTGGTCCAAGCATTATGTCCAGCTGTTGTCTGATGGACAGCAATGTGGACAGCAGTGAATGGCTGTCCGGACTGATACCAATAAACCTAAGAAAATACGAAGGCACAGAGTTTTAGTTGTAATCTAGAGCATCAACAAAAGAATATATAATAAGGAATGATGAAGACATTATTATAATTTTAGAAAAAATTTCCATTTCAGATCTTATGGATAAGTAAAACTACTTTTACAAATTTCCTTGGCCATGAGATACAATGGGATTTAGTGGTCAACACACTTAACAAGCAGTTTCTACTTTTTCCAACTAATGTCAGGTAAGCATTACAGCTAAGTAGACTTAGAGAAATAAAAACCAAAACCGGCTGATGTGTTATCAGGGAGTAAATGGGTAAACTTACAGGATAGGTAACTTTAAGGCTGTTTGCCTTTACAACAATCACTCCAGGAAATTCGGAGATACCAAGTGTACCCTACACAACCTATAACATAATACCGCAGGACTGTATGAGACGAGCAATAAGAACCTACTGTCCAGTGATAAGCTTATGGGAAAAAAAAACAACACTGCAGAGTCAAGACGATAAGCATCGAATTTTTGTTCTGCTTGGGATTTCCCGGTTACCTTATATGCTCTTCGTAAATTTGTCCACACATTCCAGGGTAAGGCTTACTTACCTGTAAATGTGTCCACACATTCCAAGGTAAGGCTTACTTACCTGTAAATATGTCCACACATTACAGGGTAAGGCTTACTTACCTGTAAATTTGTCCACACATTCCAAGGTAAGGCTTACTTACCTGTAAATTTGTCCACACATTACAGGGTAAGGCTTACTTACCTGTAAATATGTCCACACATTCCATGGTAAGGCTTACTTACCTGTAAATAATCACGGTGGTGGGCAGAGAGTTTGCGCAAGTCTTCACCAGCTGGGCCCCGAGGGTGCTGAGCCCCCAGCCGGGGTCGGCGTACATGACGATGGGCATCTCGGAGACGTGGCTCAGGTAGTCCTGCAGGCTGAACAAGGTCTGGGACTCGTACAGAGGCAGCACGCTGGTCAGTCGCTGGTAGTGTCTGGCCTGCGTCACCAGTTCTTCGATAAGATCACTTGGTACACCTATAGGGAAAGGGGCCGTGGGGGGGGGGGGAGTTCAAGTAAACTCTAGTATTAGCTGAAATGTAATTATACACTTTCATTTGAAATTATATGTCTAATCTTATCTTATACATTACAAACGTTCATTCTATGAAGAATTCTGATGCGTCTTACGCATATCCGTGATTTGAGTCTAGTCCTGCATTTCTATTAGTGTTTTAAATGATGTAAAGTAACTGGTTTTACTGGTTTGTTCAGGCAACCCATTGCATGCCCGGATGCCACTCGGGAAGAAAGAAAATATACTTATATATACATTTTTTTCTCGCATAAGGGATAAAGAAAGTGTTTTCGTCCTTATGTTTATCTGAGCTTTATCGATATTTGACATCCGATCATCTTTGCAGGTCGTTTGAAAGTGACACACAACGCCCTTCACTTTGGTAAGACGACTTTCAATGTCTCGCCTGGCTATTGCCAGTTTTGCCTTATGCTTAATATTGCATTGACTCAATGCGTCTTGATTTAGAGCAGTTTACATAGCTGGTCATTTTTTAAAAAAAGTATTCGCACTAGAGTTTCGCTTATTTGGTTAGCGAATACATTTGAGTGAATAATCAATACACTATTTCGTGATTGGACGATATATAAGAAAGACATATGATGAAAACACTTTTTCTTGTGCAATATGCTTGGACTAAGTTATAGAAGGTATTAATAATTAAGATGCACATAAAGGGTAGGGTGTCTTTGTCTTGACACCAATGAGATGGAGGTGACTGGACCAGAGGTAAGGCAACAGACAAAAGACTACTAAGCCTTTAGGCCCTTTTTGAAAGTTAAATGATTTCAAAATATATAAAAAACTAACTTGAAATAATGTCAAAAGAAAAAAACAATTAAACTTTCTAATTGAGCAACCACAAGCGGAATGATTAAAACAAGACTGGCTTTGCTAACCAGTGGCTAGGGTCTTGACTTCTGAGTTCATAGCTTCTATGATCTTTCGAACTATGACCTCTACCCTTTCCTTGACCTCTTGGCTCATCTTTAGCAGACTGGAAGAGTTGGCCACGTCCTCGATGGTCTGTGGCACATCTGACTTTATGGGAATGAAAGTGTACTGAAAGCAGACGGAATACATACATGTGAATGTTTATATAAAATACAGACAATACTTTCTTAGTTTCAAATTAAATTAAACGCATTAAATATTTAGCAAGACAAAATCGTCACGGTCTCTCGCACTTATACAATGGCGTATTGGTGAGGTCACGTTTTGGGTAGCTATCACCCTTTGACTCGAAGATGAAAATAATAATTGAATATGAATAATATGAAAATAATAATAATAATGGTTATTTATATAGCGCTGGTATCACTGCTATTACATTTAGCATGCTCAATTCGCTCTTGGTATAAGTTGCAGTGGCAGATGTATTGGTATGTAAGGCACACAGCCACTAGCTAAAGAGAAAGGTTTTCAAACTCTTTTAAAAAGACTCTTTTGTATCAAGATTCTCTCAATGTCTGAGTGTCATATAGAAGGCGTAGTAGATTCAAACGAGCGCACACCAAGGTATCTCATTTTGTGTCTACCTACACTGGGAATTCTAATAAGTGATTGGGATGAATAGCGCAGTGCCTTTTTAATTAATGGCGCGTGCTTTGATATGAGTTCTTGAATGTAGGAAGATGCATTGACATTCATACATCCGTATATAAGGTCATAATTTTCTGATACATGTACTTCATCACAGGGAGTTATTGGAGATCTTGTAGAACTGGAGATATATGATCATGCCTCTTTACCGACTGTAAAATTTTAGTGTGCTTTTTTAAAAAGAATTAAAACATTTTTTCATGAAATATTTTGACTTCACTGTCTTTCACACTTGTGAAAAGGCGTATTTGTAAAGTCACGTTGAAGGGTAGCTAACAACCTATGGTGTCGCATCCAACAAGTGTCCCGCTCTACCAGGGGTCATCAGCTCAAACTGGGTGTTCCACACGCACGCACCGACGTTTAAAAATATTCTTTTTTTTTTTCCCCCGTCAGACTGTGGAACTCATTAAACCAAGCCTATATCACAGGCCCTTCTGTGCCAACTTTCAAGTCATCTTTGAAGAGTTTGACTAGGAAATGAAACTTCGTCGTCGGCTTAAGCTTAAAACGCTTGCTGTATGTTATAAATATTATAAGTAGTAATGCACAGTTTTGATCCCAAAGCCATCATAATCAACTTATCCTTACATTGTGGACTTATCCTTACATTGTGGACTTATCCTTACATTGTGGACTTATCCTTACATTGTGGACTTATCCTTACATTGTGGACTTATCCTTACATTGTGGACTTATCCTTAAATTGTGGACTTATCCTTACATTGTGGACTTATCCTTAAATTGTGGACTTATCCTTAAATTGTGGACTTATCCTTAAATTGCGGACTTTTTCTTCGGGTATAACGGAGTCTCCACAGTATAATGAAGCAGAAGACGAAGGTGAATGATTTTGAGATAATTAGAAGATTATAGGAAATAGCTATACATAAATATGTCATATGTAATAGGTCAAAAGGCTAATGCTAAGCCATCGGGTCGATTCGATCTCACCTTGACCTGATTAGCTTGCGGACACTCGCTCTTGACAGTGGTCACAATTCTGGCCATCTGGTCATGATTTCCTGGACGAATTTGTCCATCGGCAAGATCGTCAGCTGCTGCTGCTGCGGAGGAGGAGGCGGTGGTTGTGGTAGCGTCGCTGTACCTCAGTAGTAGAACAGAGGACTGGAGTAGTCTTGGTGTGTATTTCAGGACAGATTTAATTTGTCTACTGTAGTCTGTGGGGAAATATAAAACATATATTGGAGAGACGAAGAGACTGGTGGATCAATGTTATAGGCTAAAGGCTTAACTTAATGTCAATGTATGAATATAGGTGGGAATAAAGGACGTGTTAGTCATTACTTTGAGACAGTTTTAAGACTGCAGGATCATAAAGGAAGTTATACTCCTGTCCGAGGAATTCTGATTACTGTACAGCAGGTATTTGAAAGATACGTATTCCCCCATTGAAGAAAAGCACTTATTACAGCGTTTCCGTTCAGTAAGGAAACAAGGTCTTTTAATATGTCTCCACAGAACCTAACGATCAAAGCGTCTTTATGAATTCCGTTTTTTTTAAAACTTATAGTACTAACTAAAATATGCTCTGTGGTAATGGTAACATTAAACTCATTTCCATGTTTTCGGGCAGTCAGGAAACAAGGTCCTTTAATTTGTCTCGACAGGACTCAAGGCTCAATGCATCTTTAAAAATTCCATTTTACAATATATAATGTACTAACTGAAAATGTTTTTAAGATAAGATAAGATTTCTTTATTGATCCAAACAAATGGAAATTTGTCGTGATTACAGATGTTTTGTCTTTCAGCTTTTTTTTAAAAAACAAAATAAAACAACTAGACTCTATTATTTGTACTCGAGCATTGTTCAATGTAAAACAAACAACACGGAAGTCGACTAGAATATATTTTTTTACCTGCTGACTTTATCCAGCCATCGATAGCTTGAGACTTTTCAAACTTAGTTTCAACCCAGATTAAATTACAAATTAGTACTACCCGGTACATATTTTATATAGTGCTATTCATAACATTAATTAGTCTTCGAATGCGCTTTACATATATACCATAAGTTATCAAAATAAATCGAAAAAGTATGTTTTTATAAATTTTTGTTTAAAAAAAATGTCAATATTAGGCTATCCGCTTGTTTATGTCTTATATTATTTTACAGACGCTCCTTCTATAAAGAAGACTATTGCGTCCTACGCTCATCCGTGGTCCGAGTCTAGTCTTGCATCCTTATTAATGTTTTTAATTGATGTTAAGTTACTGGTTTTCCTGGTTGGATCCGGCAACTCATTACATGCCCGAATGCCACTCGGGAAGAAAGAGTACTTATATGCATTTGTTCTCGCATAAGGGATAAGGAAAGTGTTTTTGTCTTTATATTTATATGAGCATTGCAACAAGGGTGACTATCGTTGACCAGGCCCCACGAGAGGGGGGTACAGCCGGTACGCCGTACCGGGGCCCATAAGAGTTTAGGGGGCCCATGAATATTATTTTTATATAATTTAAAATTAAATTGACAATTACGCAAGTATTTTTTAATTGTTGCAATAAAGCTTAGAGGAGATGCCCCAAAACCTCCTACAATCTCACGTGGCGCTGGGGGCCCTTCATTTTGGTATTCTTTGAATGTGTACTTGAACATTTTGTTAAATTTGCAAAGAAGCATCTAGTTGTAATATAGGGCCTATTTATTTTCGATAGCATTTAGGATCTCTTTTTTATTTTGTTTTCTCCAGAGACACTTACAAATATAGACCTATGAGCCCTACAGGCTTACAGTTCTCTTTGTTAGCTTAGTAGCCTAGGCCAGGGGTCGACAACCTAAAGCACGCGTGCCACACATGGCACGCAGAGTGATTGTAGATAGCACGCGAGAGACCTCCAAAAGGTGCTTCTTGTTAATTTTTTTCAATAATTGAATGAGGAGGCACTAACTGTTGAAGCCGATGTTTCTGAATGGCGAGCGACACATTTCAGTGAGTTGAACTTGCTTTTACAAGGACGTGGCCAAACAGCACTTGACTGTTCGACCACTGGATTGGATTTGCATTGAAACTGGACAAATCTTGCACGTTATTCAATTTCAAAACACTTAACTACTTGTAATGCCCTAATTTATGCCATATATTAAAATAGATAGATAGGAGTTTTATAAACAAAGACAAGACTTTCAAATTTATGGACTCTTGTTTTCACACCACATAAAGTCTGACTGGATTTATTCATATACAACCATCTTAGATGTGGATCTTTTTTTTTTAAGTGGAGGGATAGTGACCATTTAAAATGCAGCAAGTTAAACACAAAAATGCTAGATTTTTAAAAAGAAATAATAATTAAAAAGTAATATTAGTTTTTATTTTAAAAGAAGGGAGATAATTAACCCGTTTTGTATTTGTTTTTTGCTCTAATATGTCCAATATGTTTCATATTTTTCTTTAATAAAAACATTAATGGATCTTACAGTTATAATTTTAAAA
This sequence comes from Anisus vortex, assembly GCA_949126835.1. Taxonomy (NCBI): domain Eukaryota; kingdom Metazoa; phylum Mollusca; class Gastropoda; family Planorbidae; genus Anisus; species Anisus vortex. Next base: position 33,011,519 of record OX421499.1, read on the forward strand.
TTTATCAAATTGTGTAAGTTAGTTAAAAGTATATAAATATTATATGACTAAAGAATTTATAATAAAATGTGTACATTTTTGAACATTACATTAACTACCAAGTTTGTATGATTACAATGTCTCTACACCGCTTAACAATAGTCTAGAGATCATAAAGAATTCGTAATAATAATATAAGAGAATATCTCAGTAAAACTGAGATCGAAATACAATTATCAATGTATAGCAGGTGCCAGATCCATATCTCGAATCACGATAACTAAATGATAATTTTAGGCGATAATTAACTATCAAAATGGGAAATTTAGTAATAAAACTCTGTATTGGTGTAAATGCAAATAAATTAAAAAGGATGATAACCAGAAACTCGTTTTTTTTTAAAGTTAAATATTAAACGCTATAAAGATTTTCTCTATACACCTCGTTTTGGGCCTCTATCTTGCTACGGCACTAAATAAATATTATTTTTTTTTTTTTTTAAATATAATAGAGCAGGTTGACTTTCGGGCTGTTGGCACGCTGAATGATTTAAAAATCCTAGTTGGGCACACTATTAGCAAAAGGTTGCCGACCATTGGCCTAGGCCTAAATACTCTATGTCGCTGCATATCGGTACTAGTATGGCAGTTAAACTAGTTAGTCGATCCTTTTACACTTTAACGATTTCCAGTGCGGTAGCCAAGAGGGGAGATTGAAAGTATCATCATTTTAGTAAAATGTATTGAAAATTTAAAACACATTTTATTTTTGGTCATTTAACAAAATGTATTTTGTGAAGAGTTTGTAAAAAACAAATTATGTGTCAACTGTATGCCACAGCAGATCTAACCTTACATTTGACTACACAACATACATTACTGGTGAATATTTATAACTGACAAGAATAACACCAGTTAAATAATTTAGCCTAACCTAGAAACACTAGTCACTAGAGGACATAAATTATCAATCAACAGTGAGAGTCACTTTTCCCATTTTACACATCTTTGTAATATTATTTGCAAGATCAATAGGCCTTCTGAAGCGCAGGAACAATTACAATAATTTAAACCAAGAACTATGTACTTGATTAAAGTATTTTCGTAACAGACCTGTAAGGCTTGGATTGAAATGATTACACTCAGATGGTAAATGGTAACACTTATGACAGTTTCACAAAATGGTCCACAGACCTTGTAAAAAGATTCCTGATTTTTCAAACGTAGGCCTATGTAATAAAAATAAATCATATAGAAATGACTATAGTGTTAAAAAAAGTGGGGGGGGGGGGGGGAGGGGGGCCCAGAAAAGATCTCGTACCGGCATCTTTTTTTTCTCTCGAGGGCCCTGTCGTTGACATAAGGGATTGGACTTTTCAACCCAACGATGAACTACTATTTTAGGCCGCCTACACGGCGACGCCATTACCTGTCAAAAATATACCCAGATCCTTCTGCTCCCGCCTGAAGATCTCCATCATCAGCTCGGTCAGCCTGCCGACCTTCACCTCGTCCTGCCTGACCATCACGTGATGCTTGAGCTCGTACGCCGGCGGGATTCTGTTCTCGTTGTTGGCGTACAGGTCGTGGAAGAGTGCGGTGGTGGAGGAATCCGGGAGAGACACGAGAGTAAGGGTGTAGTCCTCGTGCGACAGGGACAGTGGGAGTCGTGGACTGTAGGTGTCTGTTAAAACCAGCTGTCCATGTTACAAACAAAATATACTAAATGAGTGAGTTTAGTCAATAAACAAAATTAGCTTTTCACTGCATACTATGAGTATACAAATTAGGGATGTTAAACGAAAACCGGAATACCGGATTCCGGTTTTGAAACTGAAAACCGGTTTTGATTTCCAAAACCGGATTTCGGTTTGTTGGTTGGAAGGTTATTATTTATTAAGTAGCACACATTTTTTTCGGTTCTGATGGGAAAAAAAAGTTGGATTCGCACAAAACAATACTTGAAATGCCTTGCTAACACTAATTAGTCTTAGATATTGTGTTTCTTTTGTCGCCAAATACCAAATATGGCTTGCGATAAAAACAACATCAAACCAACTGGTTACAGTTACAATTAACAGGATTTTTTTTTACTTGTCGGCTCATACTCTTTGATGACGCTACACCATCGTCTCACGAGACGGACGGATGCCGACGACGACGACGGACTCTTTGATGTACGCAATGGAGAGACGAAAACTAGATTTGCCCTGTGACCCTGAACAATTCGGCTAGACACCGCGTCTGTGCTTTATTATGCCGGCACTATTAAATAAATACACATTATTTTCATTGGTGCCACGCGATAATTTTCATCAATACATTATTTACAAATCTAAGTCAATGGTGTACACATTTTATTTATCACCATTGAAAGCTATAATTGGTTTAATCAATTAGCCCAGATTTTATTTTTGTTCTAAAGAATGTTATGGTAAAGTGTCCGAAATCATATTGTATTCACACAAATCAACCTCTTGAATGCCTTACAAACACTAGTTAAGTTTGAACTATTTTCAAATATTCCTACAAAGCTACGCACATTTGGCTTTTCCGGCTTGTGACTTGTGACGTTGCGGGGGGGGGGGGGGGGAAGGGGAAGAGGGGGGGACCGAAATCCGGTTTAAAACCGGTTTTATAGATCCGAAAACCGGTTTTAAAAAAAAACCGGTTTTAACATCCCTAATACAAATACTTAGTATAAGCAGAGACTATAATAAGATGGACAGCTTGCTTTAATATTTCTGCTATTTGATAGCTCGAATGACAAATTCCCTTTTGCAAATTCCCTTTTGCAATGGAAAACCATAGACTATAATATACATAGACCGCTTGCTTTAGTTTTTTATGCTATTATCTTTTTTTTTTTTTGCAATTCCCGATTTTAAATGAAGTAATTGTTAGACAAGTTCCGTTTTATTAAATCGCATTTTTTTCGACTTTAAACGAATACTTGTAGGTCTATTAATCCTACTATCATTGACTATAATAAGATGGACCGCCTGCTCTATTTTTAGAGCTTATGTTCTTTTTCCGTGCGCACACAACACTGATCTATAAATGTTTCCGCTCTGTACAACTTTCGATTTTAATTTTTCATTGAGAAAATCCTAGCGATTAAATAAAACGGAAGTTGAATATCAATAACTTTATTTCCTGTATAGCAATTACGTTATTTAGAATCGGGAATTCCGAACATCAGTGTTTCAAGTCATCATATAGCAGAAATACTAAAGCAAGCGGTCCATGTATATTATGGTCTATGGTGAAACTTCCGTTTTATTTAATTGCTATGATTTTCTCAATGAAAAAATAAAATGAAAATCGAAAGTTGTATACAGCGGAAACATTAAGGCAAACGTAGGAGCGTAGAAGTCATTTAAGACAGCGTTATTGGATGCGCACGGAAAAAGAACATACATGCTCTAAAAATAGAGCAAGGGGTCCATCTTATTGTAGTCGTTGGTACACGGAAGAAAAAGATTACATCACGCAATAGATAAATAACGGCGATCTTCTAGTGGTAGTGAAGAAGAGAAAACTAAAGTGGTATGTCCGCGTCACAAGAGCAGCTTGCCGAAACAAGCATAAAGTAGTATCCCGTCGTACCAAACTGATCCATATGGCCGGTGAAGCAGCGTTCACCAGTTTCTGCGACCACGGTTTACTAGGCCATAGTGTGGCCAGAACTATTACTTTACCCCAATTAAGGTCAGGTACCCATCAATGCTGGGTAGACTCAGGGACACCTCCCAAAGAAAAAATCCTAGCCTGCACCAGGATTCGAACCCAGGACCTTCTGTACGGCAGCGGAACGCCACACGAAAACAAGTATGCATGGCATTATCAGAGTTTGTCGAAAGATGGGAAGACAGAGACAAAGATGGGAGGTTAATATCACTGAATATGAACGGTGTCACGATTCTGGAATTAAATCGTAACCTTATTAGTACTCATGGATAGATCATAGCGCAGAAGTAGTGTAGAACTAGAAACATAGGTTAGCGTAGAGTTAGATTAGGGAGTAGAAAGTAGCCTGACGCCATTACCTCTTTCCCTCTTCTCACGCAATAGGAACACCCCAACCACTCTTCTCCTCACCTCTCTTTAACCCTCTCTACACTTTTTCATTCCCGAATTCAGAGTTGCTACTTGATTCAGCCAATTGGTACTACACTATTTGTATGTGTGATTGTATGTGTGTGTATTCCTTAATGTATGTATATATATATATATATATATTCTATTATGCTGTCAATTATGATTCAGGTTGTATTTTGATAGTACTACTCATTTATTTTGCTAAACTCAGCATACCTGTAGACACCTTTTCATTATCTCCCCTTTTCGTCTCCTACTCAGCGCCGTGGGCATAACCCTTTGTCCACTCGAAGTAGTGACATCTGGAGCGAAGCGTCTCGCACATACAAACTGGTACATCAAGGGGAGATAAGTCATTATCTTATCCTTTGTATCTTCGTAAACGTCTACCCACCCCCCCCCTTTTCCCTGGGCCCCACCCCGCAAAAGTCGGCGGTACTAATTGTATACCCACTCCTAAATTCCCCCCCCCCCAATAGTCAATCCTTTATGCAAGCAAACCAGCCAACCAGAACATATGTAATTCTAAACTAATGTAGCTATCCAATCAAATTGACCACTGATCACGTGACTAAAATTCAGGAAAGCGCGCTTAATGAGTTTTAGAGTCACTTCGGCTCAAGTGCTTGGTGGAGAAGGTTGTTCGATTCTAGCCTCCACTTATTCAGTTTGTTCCATAGGATATACCGCCTGCATGTGTATAGATAGATATTTTGTCAGTCTAAGTATTTTCATGAACACAGCTACGGTTGCCTAAATTTGGGATAACCTAGCAGTACCATGTGTTGAGTGTTAACTGAAGCCTGTGCAAATTCATATATGTATCTTGCCATTGAGTGAAGAACTGAAATTATAATAAACACCTGAACTTAACCAGCGATTTATTTGCCTACTTAGAACTATCTGTGTGTCCGTCATAACATCTAACGAGCCAGTGAGAGAAATAATAATTATTCCAGGGCGATTCCAGTCACGGTACCTCATACCCCAAGACAACCAGCCACTACTACCCCTCTCATCGTCCAACTTATGCCAGGTTGATGTCCTAACCCTAAACACATCCTGACAAAGTGGGGACCTCGCCGCGGGATCCTGAACTCAAGCCGTTCAGGGCACTTACAACAGCAATCAACCCGAGGACCACGCCGTACTGAAACCGACCCTGGATTGGGGGCTCATCTCTCTACAACACGAAGACTCTAAGCAGCAAACAGATCCGCCACCTCAAACGCAAGCCAAGTCACCCCAGTAAGCCAGGCTAGCCACTTTACGCAGCCTACGCCACCCAGATACCCAGGCTCGCCACTTTACGCAGCCTACGTCACCCCAGATACGCCAGTCAAGACACCCCATTAAGAAGATTCGCCACTCTAGCAATCTACGCCAACCCAGATACACCAGCAGCCAGACCCGCCACACTACGCCAGAGTCGCCACCCCATTACGCCAGATTCGCCACTCTAAGCAATCTACGGCAACCCAGATACGCCAGCAGCCATATTCGTCACCCTACGCCACCTGCGTCACCCCACCACGCCAGATTCGACACCCCAACCGCCAGATCGTCACCCCAGGTACACCATCAGCCAGATTCGTCACCCTACGCCACCTGCGTCACCCCATCACGACCAGATTCGCCACCCCAACCGCCAGACCTGCACCCGAGACGTCAGCACTAGAGACCGCCGAGAACCCGACATCTGCCCCGTCAACCTCCACGTAGGAACCGCCGTAGTCCCGGTACCCAAACCAGGAAAATAGACAATAACACTATACACTATCTAGTCCCGGCACGGGGAGAACAGAATCTCTGAGCAGCTGAAGTTATCCACACCAACAGCGCTAAGCGCCATATGACAATAACTTTATGATTGGATATGTGTGTTAGTATATATGTGTGTGAAATTCTAGGAACCGCTGTTCTGGTGAGTACCATTTTGGACTAGTATTAAGTTAGTTAAACTCTGAACCCCAACCCCTCTTACATTCCCTCTCTCTATCTTGTCATATCTCTGTCCGTTTACTGCCTTACTCTCGCCTTACTCTGTCACTATGGCTGAAGGTGTACTATTGCGTAAGCAGCTGAGAGAAGAGGCTATGGCGATAGGCTACAGTGACGGAGACGTCATTAAATACGTCGTCGAACAAGTAGCGGCCCATGAGGCAAAAGCAGAGAAGCTTAGACTAGAACAACTAGATAGAGAAGATAGAATTAGGGCAGAACAGGTAGCTAGAGAGGATAGAATTAGGGCAGAACAGTTAGCTGATGAGGATGCACGTAGGGCACATGAATTTAGATTAGCGGAGTTAGCGGCAAACACTAGGGCCCCCGACAACACTGACCACCCAAGCTCCCCCTCATCATTTAGCTCAGCCAACCCCAACACTCCACTCCCCCGACACGCATCTCTATGGACAGACATCCACGACCCCCGTCTGGAGCAATTTGACGTTTATCTTAGACGGTTTAGTGACTGCATGGAACTAAACGAGGTCCCTCCAGAGTTACACTGCCGAATTCTCATCTCCACACTGAGGGGAGAGAATTATGAGACGTATTGCAAACTGCCTCCAGACGATAGGGAGTCGTGTACTGCATTGAAGAACGCACTCTTAAACCAACACCAGCTACACGCGTCGCATTACCAGAAACGATTCCGTACCGCCACGCTACGGTCAGGAGAGAACTATACGCAATACGCGGAGCGAATTAAGGCCTACTTACTCAAGTGGGTAGAATTAGGGGACATAGAACAATCCTTTGAAGGCATGGTCACCCTTCTTATGACTGAACAGATAGAATCCCAGATGCCCCCCAAGTTAAAGGCCTTCTTAATCCAACAGGGAATATCCGGTCTAACCCCCTCCCTGCAGGGCGCAGATAGGTTTCTGCAGTCCAACCTAATAGCGTCATCCTCCCGCCCGGGACACCCACAGCCGCACCGACCTTATGGGGACAACCACCGCGTCAACCCTACCCCTCAATCAGCCGCTCCCCATCCACACACGCCCCACCACGGGCGACCTAGTCCTCACAACCCACGCGGAGACCACCGCCACACAAGACCCACCCCTCAGTTAGCACACGACAGGAACAGACGCGACCCCACCCCCTATTTGGCCGCCGGTGCATTTTACACCACGACAGAGCCCGTAAGCGCCGACCAGCAGTATACTAACGGTCCGGCAGAACAAGAAACAGAAGCCCCTTACCCCAACCACTTAACCGAAACCACCGCCCCGTGGAATAGCCAGGAAACATACGGCGACTTGGATCAAGTCCATCACGTATTTTCCATCTCCTCAGTAGACGGACCCCATGAACCCCGCCAAAACTGTGTCGACGAGATAGTCCGAATCAATGGCCACCTGGGCTCTTGTACATACGATTCCGGGCTCAGCTATGCGGCCCTAGTAACGGAATCAATGACCGACCCCCGCGACTACACAGGCCGCTATGTGCGACTCCAAGGGCCATCCCATGACTCCCCCATCCTGCGTCTACCGACGGCAGTCGTACACATCGACTCCGCCTTTACAGCAGGCCCCATCGAAGCAGCCGTGACTAAAGACGGGAAAGTAGACGTTCTACTAGGTAGGCCAATCGTAGGCAGACCACTCCCGCCCCGACCCACACAGGTGAGCCACGAGCCACCGCGCCCCACCCACAGCCCGATCCGCCCTCCCCAATTCGTGTCCATTAAAGACAGGCTCCGCAACGCAAAACTGCCCCAAACCAGAAGCGAGCTAAAGCGTATACTTCACGAGTTCAGTTACTATGAAAGGAATGCTATACGCGGCTTCCGGCAACTAGCAACGCCCTTATTCGATCTACTGAATGCTACCACACGTCCAAAATTACATTGGAACGAAAACGCCAGATTTGCTTTCGACCTGTTAAAATGTTTCTTAGGTCGAAACCCATTTCGAGTCCACCCCGACGACGAGGATTAGCGTTAACCCTAAACACCCGATGGGCCGGGTAACAATACAACCCAGCGCCATACCCCCCCCCCCAGAAGATAACTTAACGCGTCCCCTTGTTCCCTCCGACCCCTCCCCGTCACAGACCCACCACTAAAACGTGGACACGCCAAGATACCACTCGCAGATACTATCCCGGTACTCTCACTAACATCCCATACCCCAGAGACAGTAAATTAGGTATGAATCCACTTTCTGAGTAGATTCCCAAATTGCGCGGGTGAGTTGTCACGATTCTGGAATTAAATCGTAACCTTATTAGTACTCATGGATAGATCATAGCGCAGAAGTAGTGTAGAACTAGAAACATAGGTTAGCGTAGAGTTAGATTAGGGAGTAGAAAGTAGCCTGACGCCATTACCTCTTTCCCTCTTCTCACGCAATAGGAACACCCCAACCACTCTTCTCCTCACCTCTCTTTAACCCTCTCTACACTTTTTCATTCCCGAATTCAGAGTTGCTACTTGATTCAGCCAATTGGTACTACACTATTTGTATGTGTGATTGTATGTGTGTGTATTCCTTAATGTATGTATATATATATATATATTCTATTATGCTGTCAATTATGATTCAGGTTGTATTTTGATAGTACTACTCATTTATTTTGCTAAACTCAGCATACCTGTAGACACCTTTTCATTATCTCCCCTTTTCGTCTCCTACTCAGCGCCGTGGGCATAACCCTTTGTCCACTCGAAGTAGTGACATCTGGAGCGAAGCGTCTCGCACATACAAACTGGTACATCAAGGGGAGATAAGTCATTATCTTATCCTTTGTATCTTCGTAAACGTCTACCCACCCCCCCCCCCTTTTCCCTGGGCCCCACCCCGCAAAAGTCGGCGGTACTAATTGTATACCCACTCCTAAATTCCCCCCCCCCCAATAGTCAATCCTTTATGCAAGCAAACCAGCCAACCAGAACATATGTAATTCTAAACTAATGTAGCTATCCAATCAAATTGACCACTGATCACGTGACTAAAATTCAGGAAAGCGCGCTTAATGAGTTTTAGAGTCACTTCGGCTCAAGTGCTTGGTGGAGAAGGTTGTTCGATTCTAGCCTCCACTTATTCAGTTTGTTCCATAGGATATACCGCCTGCATGTGTATAGATAGATATTTTGTCAGTCTAAGTATTTTCATGAACACAGCTACGGTTGCCTAAATTTGGGATAACCTAGCAGTACCATGTGTTGAGTGTTAACTGAAGCCTGTGCAAATTCATATATGTATCTTGCCATTGAGTGAAGAACTGAAATTATAATAAACACCTGAACTTAACCAGCGATTTATTTGCCTACTTAGAACTATCTGTGTGTCCGTCATAACATCTAACGAGCCAGTGAGAGAAATAATAATTATTCCAGGGCGATTCCAGTCACGGTACCTCATACCCCAAGACAACCAGCCACTACTACCCCTCTCATCGTCCAACTTATGCCAGGTTGATGTCCTAACCCTAAACACATCCTGACAAACGGAATAGAAACTAGGCGATGACATTAGAAATGTAGAAGCGAGAGGAATGGAAGGGGAAATTATTCATGCCATCTGTGGCGCCCCAACGGCCTTAAAGAATATGGGACATGTAGGATGTTGGACGTACGACGATACGGTTTAAGCTTACATTTTTAGTGAGCCTAGGGGTATTGGACAGTTTTCCCCAGCCGCCGTGGCCAATGTAAGCAAGAAGATTATGTGGCCAGCGCCCTGCGCAGCAGCCTTATTTGTCCCAAATAATGTCAGGTTCCCATCATAGCTAGATAGGCTCAACGAAACACTTGAGATTATGGGGAAAATTCTGACGATTTTCTTTTTAACCTTGGGCTGATACTATGACTTTTGGAATAGAAATCCTGTCACTATTATAGATATTAATATAGAAAGTACGCATGTTGTTAGATGAGGAATAAGTAAGGTGTGCATGTTATTATTATGTTCGAGATTGCACTATTGTGTGAAAGGGGAAGTGCAGAGAGCATAAAATGATATAGCAACGCTGAATCCTAGATACACTAGAGTTGGTTCTGTGACTGCACATAAACAAGTCGTGTATCAGTCTTCGTCCAAGTTTGGAGTGTTAGAGGACTGGTGTCAGTCAAGAACAGAAAGTATTGTTGTGATGGACCAGTGTATACTATGTGACAGTGACTAAGGATTAAAGAATCTACGTATTGAATTGAGGAGCATTCGTTCGTGTGATTTTATGAATTAACTGTGTGTCTTAGTCCTGTGACAAATCCAATACACAGTCACTATACATGGCATCTCCTTGATTTATCAATGTGTCACGTGGACTTATTAATCACATTTACTATTATAATCAAATAATAGAAAACTCAATAGATCTAAATTATGGACCCTCAAAATTCGAAATCATGTGCGGTTAACGTACTTGACTTCGAATTTGCGAAGTGACATTAAAGTGTTGGGAACACCAGATCCTTAAAATATTTGCTCATTTAAGGTCATTTGGGTCTATTGGAATTCCTAGTTCCTGTAAGAACGATATACAAGAACCATTTCTGGCAGGGAATCCATCAGAGCTAGGTAGACTCACGGGCACTCTTAAGCCCTTGGTGGTGGTGGTGGGGGGGGGAGGGAGATTCAAGACACATACAATAATTTGATCCTTATACTTTGAAAACGGCAAGCCAACGTTTTGAGGATAGACCATTTAAAGAGATACGATCACGTAACGAGAAATTTCAGAGTCTCCAAAAAACATACCAACAGAATGTGCGCAGGGTCTGTGTCTAGTCCATCGTCGGAAGTGTCCACATCATCAACGATCTCTGAAAATGTCTGCGAGAACAGGTGGGCGTACGATTTCTCCAGGTTTGTGCTTGACCACAGGTCATCTTCAATGTCCAGAAAGTAGCCCTGCATAGCACAGGTCAGCCGCAAGGGTGATAAGACGTTCTCCCACAGGACCAGCCTCTCTTTCATACATTCTAAATGAGTAATAACATAATAAATAATTAGTTTCTTACGCATGCACAATGTCTTTATAACACAATCACACAAAATACACATTCAAATAGAATCTCTAAGATTGTCAACAAATACGTCAACATTGAGTAGTCTATATGTGACATTTTTGGGTAAGAGTGGCTTTATTTATGGATAAGGTGGTGGAAGGTATTGTGATATAAGTTCAAAATCACCAACTTTATAAGCATAATATAAAGTTTTCAAAAGCATAGTATTATTTAAGCATAAAGCTAATTTTAACTTACAAATAAAATACCCGAAAAATCACTGAAAAGATGTAGAGATAAAAATTCTTTTCTTATTCCATCTGTCAATTAAAAATAGTTCATATAAATTATCGTTCTTTCTGATCGGCTTTCGGGCATGAAATGGGTTACCCGAACTAGACGTGAAAACCAACCGAAAAATGTAACATAATTTAAAACGCTGATAAAACCTACCATACTACTAATACTAGACTCTAACCATGAGTAAAAGAGTAGGCGTCTGTAAAGGATAAGATTATGTATGATGTATGATGTATGATGTATGATGTATGATGTATGATGTATGATGTATGATGTATGATGTATGATGTATGATGTATGATGTATGATGTATGATGTATGATGTATGATGTATGATGTATGATGTATGATGTATGATGTATGATGTATGATGTATGATGTATGATGTATGATGTATGATGTATGATGTATGATGTATGATGTATGATGTATGATGTATGATGTATGATGTATGATGTATGATGTATGATGTATGATGTATGATGTATGATGTATGATGTATGATGTATGATGTATGATGTATACATAAGGTTGCCTTAAGGTCAGATACAAACTATTGATGATTCAATTGTTTGCTGTTAATGTCTTTATTATTTCTTGAAACAAACACGAAGCACGAATCAGTTTACAGACTAACCTTCACCGGGTGCTATGACCTTGAGACGAATAACTCTGGAAGGCTCCACCAGTTTGCTCACATCCGCCGGATGACCGAGGAGAAGCTCTTGCAAGTCTCTGGGCAAGAATGACAACCTCGGTGGCAGCTTCCACTGATCTGCTTCCTGGTATATCAAACAAACAAACAAAAGTCGGACTTGTATCTTTAATTTGGGGGAAAACATAATGGCGGACGAGCATTGTGCTGGCCACACCAAATTCCCTAGTATGCCATGGTCATAAAAACTCGTGAATGCTGCTTCATTTGCCCCCATGGTGGTCAAGGTGGTCTGCAAAAAGGAAACTTTAGTTTCCTTGTTTGTAGTTCTGACTCTCAGCCGCAGCTCGATGCTTGTGAAGACAGATCAGGTTAAGTGTATTTCAGTGTCGTAGGATATTTGTCTCTAACTCTTATGTCGCCTTGTAATCATAGAAACTTGTCCAAGAGAGAGATTTACCATAGGAAGTGTATTTCTGTGTTGTGGGATATTTGTCTCTATCTATCATCTTGTCGTACCAATCATTGAAATTGTCCAGAGAAAGAAAGACATTTACTTCAATATTCCCCCTCCCCTACACACACACACGCTCGATGATTCACATAAACGTACATTCTAGATTGTAGATATAAAGTCTAGATAGGTTCTAAAAAAACTAGTATGATGCCTTCAAGCTAAAAGCTTTAGAAACCGTAACATTAGAGTGAACTGATAAACAATTCAACAGCTGCATCAATTGTCTATTTAATTTAGCGGCAGTTCAGAGTGAATAATCAAATAAACAACAATATATATATATATATATATATATACATACATAATTATGAATACATCTCCGTTAAAAATAGAATTTAAAAAAAGGGAGTTAAAAAGCCTGTCCACAGATTTGTTGTGTATAACAGCCCGTGGAGCTATTCCATTCTATTTTAGTCCACTACTAGACTAGATCTGCTGTTGTTGCGTTTTGTTGAATTACATAGATTTTATTTAACATTCGAATCCATAATATTTAGGCATATATTATTAATCCCAATTTCTTTATTTGTTTGAAAAAGGGAGAAAAACACATCTACAACAACTTACATAATCCAGTTCGTTCACTTTGACGTCTGTTACGGAGTTATCTTTATTAGCTTCGCTAGCTGCGTCTTTTACTGACATAGCCTCAACTTGAGCTTCCTGAACTGTAGTGTTGTCTTCCGGTGTGATTTCATTTTCATCGTCTGACTGTTGAACGTCTTCTAAAAGCAACAAGAACAAAGGTCAAAACATAATATTGTCTTTAAATATTTTATAAGTTAAAGTATTGTTTTTTTTTTTTTACACCATTGTAAATCCTAAGGTAATCTAAGGCTTGGTTTAACTGACCCTTTCTTTGGTTGCAGAATTCAAGGGATCGTGTGTCCTCTCCACCACCTTGAATTGGCCCCAGTCGTCTCGACCAAAGACTATAGTAAGATGGTCCGTTTGCTTTAATATTTCTGCTATTTTAATGACTCGTAGGATTTCTTTTTTGGAATTCCTGATTCTGTTTTGTACTGTGCACTTCCGATTCATTTAATCGCTTTGATTTTCTTAATGAAAAATTAAAACTAAAATCGAAAGTTGTATACAGCGGAAACATTTAAGCAAACGTAGGAGCGTAGAAGTAATTTAAGGATACTAAGACAGCGTTATTCGAACATATAAGATCTAAAAAAAAGAGCAAGCGGTCCATCTTATTATAGTCTTTGGACAGACCTAAGACCTTCCACAAGGCAATACAATGCTCTGAGACTATATCACTGTAAACTATTTGCCTATATGAAAACGTGTGTGTCCAACATTTCCAACCATTCTGTCCAGGTTACCTAATTTCTTCCGAAAGTCTAACGTTAGCTACCTATTGCATATTAGGTCGACAGGCAAACAATAGAGCCCCTTACCCAAAACTTGTGTTCCATAAAGAGTCAAGTCACTTTTGTTGTTAACGACATACAGCTAGATCATAGGTTCTCAACCTTTTTCGGCTCACCGCCCCCTTTTACAAATTTTTTCCGCTCACCGCCCCCACCCCCAACTTTATTTTAGCGCCCACTCCCCCCCCCTTCGGCCCATCTGGACTATAGTTTCCGCAATTTTTTTTTAGGCGGACTATACTTTTTGTGGGATTAATTATCTTTAAAGAAAACTGAAAAGGAAACTTATTGTAAGAATTAATAGATAAAAAATTGCCTTAACAAAAAGTTTCAATAAATCAATATTAATGTGAATCGTTTGGCTGATGTGTTGCTAGCAATTTGTCTATTTTTGTTTCAATTTTGGTTCCGAAAACCTTAGATCTAATAATCAGTAATATTTGTTATATTACAAATTACAAAACAGAACTTGTTCGGCATCACTATTGAATCAAATGTGGAAACATTTTTTTGTTAAAGGGAGATAATTAGACCGATTTGTTTTTTTAAGCTAAATTTCTTTCTTTTTTTCTTTTATAAAAAATAAGTGGCTTACAATTTATAACTTTGAAATGATCAAACTGTAAAAAGTATTTGAAAATTATATAAATATTATACGACTAAAGAATATATATGTATATTTTCAAGCTTTACAATAACTACCCAGTTAGTACAATTACTACTTATCTCTACCGCTTAACATTATTAGGAAATTATGCAAAATGGTATAAAACACAATAAAAACATCTCGGTTAAACTGAGATCAAAATATCATTAATATGTTAGGGCGACAGTCCGGTGAACCAACCACAGGACCAGCCGGCCGCACACCATACTTGCCAAATAGAGACCCCTACTTTATCGAAAAGTCACCGCGATTCATATTTCTTATTAATATAATAACCACATGCACTAGCGTTTACATCACATTTCATCCTCCAAAAAATAATCGATTCAAATAGCTGAGGTGTTAAGATATATTTGGTACGTTTTTACCGCCCACTTGCCCTTCACCGCCCCCCAATCGCCCACCGGGAATGTCAGCGCCCCCCAAAAGCTTCCCACCGCCCCCCTGGGGGGCGATATCGCCCCCGTTGAGAACCCATGAGCTAGATCTTAATAGTGTTAATTTTTTTTTTAGTAAACTTTATTTAATATAAAGTCAGACGCTAAGCTCTGGAAGCAATGATCCTCTTTGTAATAGGACGGTCTTTAAGATAATCTATATTTTGAGACTTATTAGGATATATGACGGTAGTACAAAGAATATACAACTTACAACACCAACATAAATACCTTTAACAGTGGTTGTTGTCTTGGACTGTGTCCATTCCTTGGGTTGAACTTTCACGTTGACCTCACTCGATGACGTAGTGCTCGGTTTCCGGGGCCTGCTGACGGATTTCACCGTATTCAGGCTGGCGGCATCTTTAGATTTTCTGATGCTGCCGAAAAGAAAATAACAACAAGCATTGAAAAACGAAACTACTTCACTTTTTTCACTATATAGCCGATATATTTTAAACAAATGTAACAAGAACACTTAGAGCAAATGTTTTGGGAGGTTAAAAAGAACAACAACACGTGTCGTTTTAACTACGTATATAGCACGCCTATCCGTGTACACCAAGACCAATATAATTTATAGGCAACCATTTCAGGGAGGGGCGGTGCGCTTAACGGACTTTGTGTAAACTTTCATAGCGATTGTCTGTCTTCTCTCCCCTTCCCTTTTCCGCCCCCTTCGCGCCCATTATCTTCGAGTCTCCGTTACAGGAAATCTTAAATCTGCAAGTGAGGTGGTCGTTTTGCGCAAAGGGTCTGCCCCCCCCCCTCTTTTATAAGTCCGAATCACCGGGCCCCCATTGCAGAAACGCAGAAAGAAGATATGATATTTAGAAAGATAATAGAAAAATCGGGACCCACTAATTACACACCCACACTTGTATATCACCTTCATGGATGAGCTGCGGCAGAATCTAGAAGTGAATACGGAAGAGGAGATCAAGAAAAAGAACTTTTACCTTTTCTGAAATATCGCTTGGTGAGAGTTCTCTACAAAAGAACATGCAGCTCCCATCATGCAATTCGACTAACTCTGTTGCTGTTGTTTTAAACTACACAATCGTTGTTTCTTACTTTTCTTATCACATTTTCCAACATCTGGATGTTCTATTCTTACATTTCCTCGTATCACATTGAATCTTTACATTGAATAGTTTCTGCTTCAATTGACATCACACTGAAAGTTAAAATATTACTTTGAAAAAATATCCAACAATCTCAAATTAATACAATTTTTTCTTCCGTTAACCAATATGCAGTGCAGTTTGATCTCTTGCAGTCAATGCCATACAAACCCGGATGAGCGTAGGACGCAATAATCTTCTTTATAGAAGGAGCGTCTGTAATGTATAAGATAAGAAACATATTTAGGCCTGCATGACATTTTTAATATATTTTTTTCTCAATTAGCTGTATAGTGTGCTGGTAATGGTAGGTTTAACTAGGGGGGGGGGGGTGAGTAGTATGTGCCTGAGGTTGGTTAGCTTAGGACATTCAAGTAGGAAGTGGTCTACTCAAGTAGGAAGTGGGCAGTGGCAGCGTCAGTAGTTTACACCTTTCATCTCTCTCCCATTTCTCTCTCTAGCACCACGAGTCTACCTAGTAAAGGCAACGTCTGAACATTATACTGGCCACACAACCGCCATGTATGCCGTGATGCACAGAAACTTATAAAAACATAACTCCCTTGCCCCCAACACGGTCTGCAAAATAATATACTTATAATACAAGCCTGTGGATGCCCTTGCATAGAGTTAACGGCCCCTGTCTAATTCGTATGGTTATCTGTATGAAGAGTATAATGAAACTTGGATTCTCTTAGATCGATACAAGTAATGAACCTTGCCACAGAATGGGAGATAGTCAATTGAATACACTTTTATAAAAGGAAGTACACGGGAGTACTAATATATTTACTCTGTCTATATGTACTAATAGTTCTATTATATTGTTTAAATAGTGTACGCTGATGCTACAAGACGAATCATTTTAAATTAATTAGGCTAAGTCAAATTTTCATTTGTTTTGATCTATCTAAATGTGAGGATTTAAAATATATATAGTTGTTTTAGTGGGACATAATTTGTATAATCTCTAGCCCGGTGTTAATGTATAGAATAAACGAGTGAGGTTTTACGATAGAAACAATGACGTAGGAGTTAGATTGAACGGAGCGTAGATTTGGAGATAAAGACAGACGACCATAGAATTTGTTAGCGGCAGGACGTGTTTAGACTAGCTATAGAAACTGTTGTGTATTTGAATTCATCTTATACATAAATTGCATTAAATATTGAGTTCTCATTTTATTACAAGCCGGCAGTTTGTTCATTGATTATTATTATATAATGTGATCTCCCTGAGAGTTGTATACATAGTAATTACAAAATAACGGTCACATTGGGCGCCCCACGTTGGGCGCCAAATAATGTATACAACACGTCCTGCCGCTAACAAATTCTAAGGTCGTCTGTCTTTATCTCCAAATCTACGCTCCGTTCAATCTAACTCCTACGTCATTGTTTCTATCGTAAAACGTCACTCGTTTATTCTATACATTAACACCGGGTTAGAGATTATACAAATTATGTCCCACTAAAACAACTATATATATTTTAAATCCTCACACTAAATATTTGTATTTTCTTTTAAAACAAAGATGTTTGTATAAAGCCGGGGTCTTAAACACACGGGCCGCATGCGGCCCACCAAGTGGATTTTTATGTCCCGACAGTAAGCTTACAAAAAAATGTACTATTCGTGAAATTCAGACAGCTAGTACCGATACACATCAAATTTTATTGGTAATTTTATATACGTAACATACTTAATAATAATAGTAATAATGATAGTGCACTTTGATATAATTCTTTGTGTTTAAATTGTAAATTGTAAATTGGCACATCATTAGTGATTAGTAGTGAAATGAGTAAAAAAATTGATATATGACGTGTTTTTTGTTTACTATGGTTGGTTTGTTGGGGGGGGGGGGGGGCGGTATGGCCTTTGACATCCCTTAAGTGATAAAATGGCCACCGAGCTTTAGACCCCTGGTATAAAGCTTTTATAATTATTATTATGTTGTTGTAGTTGTTGTTTTTTGCCTTCCAAAATTTCGCCCTTTGCTACTCAAATAGTATTAAAAAATACAATTACGAAGGTAATATAAAGACAAATAACCAGGCTTATAAAAGAAAATATCACTGAAAATTCGAACAAACGTATTGACTATATTTTATATACAGAAACGCACGTTTAAATACAGAATTTAGAATTGTTGTAAATAACCAATCTTCTAAGTCTGTGTTATATACCGTAAAATCTCGCGTATAAGCCGAATTTTTTAACCACATTTTTTTTTCCTTTAAAGACAAAGGCCATTCAAAATTGTCCGCTGGTCATCGGAGGTAATGCATTCTCAACATAATGCTTGTTAAAGTGTCCTGTGGGGAACGGAGTGGAACATGGGCGGGTCTTGAGGGACAGTTCGCTGTGAGGAAAGGTGGTGTACAGGTAAAAAAAAAAGTAGTAACATTGAAAAAAAAATTAACTTCTAAACTCTCCCTCTCTCTCTCCCAGAGAGAGTAAAGTGTATCACGTGACATATTTGAGTGTTGTTATACAGAAATAAGGGGGGAAGGCGGTGGCCGAGCTGAGTAGCGTTCGTCTTGCGCACCGAAGGTCCTGAGTTCAAATCCTGGTGAAGGCTAGGATTTTTTTTTACCGGGACTGGAGGGTGACCCAGCTCTGTTGGGTACCTGACCTTAGTTAGGGTAAAGTAAAAGCGGCTGTACATTGTGCTGGCCACACAATCACTCAGTTTGCCGTGGCCACAGAAACTGGTGCACGCTGCTTCACCAGACCTAAATTGTCAACATCTCTTTCTAACATGTTCCAGACGGTGAAAGAATTCTCTAGGTACACTCTAGTAAACAACAATTATTGACGCAACAGTAGCAGAGTTCAACTAGAGGTCAGGACTAAGGCCCTGGCAGTGGTGCAGTTAGTTACATAGGAGGGAAACAAGATATAATCTAAACACATAACAAGTTTGGTCCGAAAGGTACTTTTACTTATTTTTTTAAATACTGAAACATGGGAACAACACGTAGCAGAGTTAGAAGATTTTAGAATCTTTAAAGATAACAATTTAACTGTCAGTCTTAAAAAGATAAAAATAGGTGATAATGAAATTGAATTTCTAGGCCACAAAATGGCAGATGGTAAAATGAAACCAACAGACCGATTTAAACAAAAAATATATATTTGAAATCAAAACATGCAATAACAAAAAAAAAACGTGTTACATCCAAATATTAGGATTATTCAAATATTAAAGAAAATTCATATCAAAATGCTCAAAAGTGGTAAAACCTATCATAATTTTAACAAAGAAAATACAACCACAAATAGATCTAGTTAAAATAGTTAAATGGACTGAACAATGTCAGCTTCTTTAAGAAGTATTTACCACTTATCTTAACTTAGATGTTAAGAACACTTCTTATATAAAGAAGATTATTGCGTCCTACGGTTATTCGTGGTCTGCATCTAGTCTTGGATTTTCAATTGTGTTTTAAATGATGTTAAGTTACTGGTTTTCCTGGTTTGGTTTGGTTTTCCATGCCCGGATGCCACTCGAAAAGAAAGAATACTTACATGCATTTGCTCTCGCATAAGGGAGAAAGAAAGTGTTTTTGTCCTTAAGTTTATCTGATCATTGTGACAGATTGTTTGTGTGTTGTATTTCTATATTATAACTTAATTCATTGTGTAGCCTATTAGTACTTAGTACTACTTTACTCTTTGCCATTCTGTCCTCTAGTGTTTCTAGGTTTAGTGATTTAATTATTGGTGCTACTCTTGTCAGTTGTGCATATTCGATAGTAATGAGCCTTGCAGCTCTTTTCTAAATTTGTTCTATTTTTTTGTTTCGTTGATCGGTCCCATACAGATGATGCATATTCGAATATAGGTCTAACTAATGTGAGATATAATTTAAGTTCCATGTCTTTATTTCATTTTTAATTGATCATAGAGTGTTTCTATTTTGATAACAGACTTTATGCTAATGCCCAATGGCATACTTTTAATTATTTAAATCAACTAGTTCAACAGCTTAAATAATAATATTAAAATATATGTTTCATATAGATCTAATTGTATAAATCAGGGGTCAGGAAACTATTTCTAATATTTTGCTAAGATTTCTAATTCATTCAGCGCGCTAAGAGCCTGAAAGTCAACCTACTCTACTATATTTTTATTTATTTATTTTAATAAGTCAATTTATTTAGCGCCGTAGCAAGATCAAGGCCAAGGGCAAAGGAACGTTATAGAGAAAATCGTGAAGCGTTTTCATTTTTTATTAAAAATACTAACATGGTTGAGTTTATCGACTTCCTTTTTCTTTTTCATTTATAGCCAATAACAAAATTTATTACTGAATTTTCATATTTATGGTTAGGCCTACTGTGATTTTCAACAAAGTTTATTCAGTGATATGTACATAAACAATTTCCAAATATTTGTTTCACATAGACAGAAAGGATAGAAGACATTTATTTCAATTTACAAAACTAAAGAATAGAAGACATTTCATGAGAAAAAATAAATAAAATTATAGCCATTCATCCCACTCATTCTGTTTATTTATTTTATTGTTCCGTTCGTTCATTTCATTCATTCGTTTTATTTTACATAGTTATTCCATTTATACTTTCTTACATTCTTGTGCTAGTATTTCTTTTTCATTCTCTTGCATACAGTATTTATCGAATTAGTAGTTTATTTACATTGTTGAAACAATTTGTAGGGGCATATATACATTAGAAGATTTGATACAAATGGGAGAAACAATTGGTAATCTTATAAAAAAAAGCCATAGTTCCATTATTTAGTCTCTTTTTAATTAAAAAAAAATTATAATTTATACAATTTATACAAGGCCTACTGTCTAATAAGTTAATGTAGTTGTCGAAATGTTATTTTGGCACCTGCTAACCCTCTTTATAAATTATTATAATTTGATCTCAGCCTGATGTGTGAGAATTTTCCTGTTTCATTGTATAATCACTATACTATAAAAAGAACTTGATACCAATTAATCATACAATGTAGGTAGTTAATCCAATGTTTAAAAATTCACATAAGTTTATAAATTCTTCATTCGAATAATATTTATATAATTTACAACTATTATTTTTTATATTGTTTCATTTTTAAGCCAAAACTGTTTTTTTTTATATTGTTTCATTTTTAAGCCAAAACTGTAAGGTGCATCTTTTATAAAGTAAAAAATAGAAAACATTATACAAATAAAAATGGGTTAATCATCTCCCTTTGATTAAATTAAGTTTTTACATAAAATAATAATAATAATTTTTGTATAGCGCTACCAACAAACATAATGTAAGCTCAGAGCGCATTTAACATACAACTAAAAACACGGATATTACTCTAGGCTAGGAGACAAAGCTAACTGATGATTTAAAAAATACAAATCAAATAAATGTAGCATTAACTGACCCAACTTATAAGTAAGACAGTAGGGGTCTAAAGCATGTTAAATGTTAACTAAGGTAAATCTTGAAATAATGAGTGTTTAAGTTCTTTTTGAAAGTATCAATGGAGCTTGTTCGCCTGAGTTGAATGACAAGTAGATTCCACACCCTCGGACCGATATTGAGAAGGCTCTTCGAATATATAAAGAAATATGTATTTTTTCTTTTAAAACAAAGATGTTCGTATAAAGCTTTTATATGTGTTTTTTTGCCTTCCGAAGGTTATATAAATCATATCAAATGAGGAATTAGTGAGATAACAGGAGTGGTCCCGATAGCAGAGAGCATCTCAGCAAGCAGATGGAGATGGCTGGGGCGCGTCTGCATAATGTCAGCTAATTCCCTCCCAAGGACAGCCCAGAAATAGACCTCCATGGGAAAAAATTCGACAGGCAGACCAAAGGAAACATGGTGAAGGACGGTGGACCTGAAGTCTAGAGGCCGGAACTTAGAAACATGGTGAAGGACGGTGGACCTGAAGTCTAGAGGCCGGAACTTAGAAACAGCGCGTCGAGCTGCAGCAGACCGAGATAGATGAAGATCTTTGGCTTTCGCTCAAGGACCAGCCAGCAAGGAGAGGATTGAGTGAGTGAGTGATATATATATATATATATATTATTACAAGGCAATTTATTCACCATAATAAATTATGGATGAGACCTTCTATTTAGATCACACAAGTATAATTATGATTTATAATGTTATTACGGCTAGAGCCCCCATTCAATTTATGAAAATAATAGTTATAGTATTGTTATTATTAGTGTGAGTATCCTTGTATTAGTGAAGATCTTATTATATCCTTCTGAAGTTTATTTGTAGTTGTCTAGAGTATTCCTGGTTCTTAGTATCCCCTGGCAATTCACATAGCGTAGTTTTAGAGTTTACAGTTGATTTACTTCATGTATAATTATTTATGTGGCTCATATTATACAGCAAGAACCTTGATGTTGAGTGGTAGTGTAGATTATTAATATAGTTGAATAAACATTACACATACACACATGTATATAACTTTGAAATATTGACGTTAACCAAGTTGTGTAGAAAGCAACGATAAATTTGGTTTAATTTACAACATCAATCCAGTAGGAATCCAAATAATATTATATACACAATCAAGAAATACACATATTCCAATTAGTAATGAATATCCTCAATGAACATATAGCATTGTAGTTAATAGTAGAATAATAAATTTTCCATAATACAAATCAAATAGAAACGATACTCAGAGCGGAGAATATTTGATGTTACTAGATCGAATGCAAGCCAAGAACTGACTAAAAGTGTCGAATCGCGTAGAAATATATCATGGGTCAATCGTTGGAAAACCCAACCAGGCTAGTGACACGAGAATTTTAATCAAGCCTGCGTGCTGACTGCGTGACCAGATTGTTTTTTTATTAAGAACAAGCAATAATGCTCTAACAAAATAAGGAGAGACCGGACGACCTTGACATGCTGTATTCGCGTGCACAGTTCATGTTTTTTTATCGAGGTTAATAAAAAACAATAATGCTCTAATTAGGTTAGGAAAAACCCGGGGAAAACCGTGAGCTGAGAAATATTTTGTATCGTTTAAACGCAATTCGCTTAAATGATTTAGTTGGTTTATTAACATTACAATGTAGGGAATTTACGTTTCGTAACAGTCGCCCATACCAAAAGGAAAAGAACATTGCATACTAAACAATAGAAGTGTGCAATTTCTTTTAGAACCGCCTGCACTTAACTTTAGTTCTAAACAATATACAAAAAAAAACTGACTCCACCTGGGTAGTCCGTTAAATAAGACAAGTAAGGGAAATAATTTATTCTATTAAACCCTCATCATATAGGATCTCAAGTTATCCTTAGACCATAACACATGTTCGCGTTATTCTAAAAAATTATACTCTCTGAGATATCATTCCTCATAAACATCATCATCTTATTTATAAGGTAAAAATCAACATAACTAATGTTATCATATTAAACAATTCAATCATTAATTAATTCAACGTAAATGAAATTAATATTTAAATAAACTTAAGAGTAAGAATTTAATCTTAAGTGTGTAAGCATGTGAAGTGTATGCACATTACTCTATTTTGGTTTTTACATAATCACAACTATAGTTTGATTGTTTCAAAATAAGGATGTACATTTCTGTTCATTCATTATCTTACTAATAAAGAAAAATTATGTTCATAAATCCATAATATTTATAAGTAACTTATTAGGTTCTTTCTTTTTTCCTACAACAATAATAATATTTGTTTTAGCAAATGGAAATATTCATGGCATAAAATAAGGCATAAGATATTGCATAAAATAATCACAACATATTCATATATTCATGCATTTATATTTTAAATGATCCAATTCTCTTAGTTAGGATTATCAGAATATATACATGAAGTTATCTATCCCCTTATACATTTGTTACATGCGCGATAGGGTGTCCGCGACGATGTGATCTTTTACCAATACGTGAGTTATTCTTAAGTTGTATGGGATTAACCCTATACGGATGTTGTTTGACAGGTTTAACATTATCATCTTTAAAAACTACATCATGGGTAACCGAAGTTGTTTTGTTAGGAACATCACTAAACAAATTTACATGATCATAGATTAAACCCTTGATAGAAGTCTGTTCACCTAAGTCTAGATGTGCCAGTGTTCTGAAGTTTACTTTCTATGATTGTCTTTTTAAATTTAGGCGGGGGTGTTTCAACAGTTTTGATAGCACTCACTGGCCTAATGTCAGTTTGTTCTTCCCTAACAACATAAGGTTTTAGCATGTTTATATGGCACAGTCTCTGTGTTTTCCTTCTATCAGGGGTTTTTACAAGGTATGTTACATCACTGATTTTATCTAAAACCTGATATGGTCCTGTATATTTTGCACTCAGGGGTTGTCCAGACAATTGGGTCAACATGAGGACTTTATCACCAGGATGGAAACATCGGGATCTGGCCTTGACATCATAGTACCCTTTCATTCTTTTCTGAGCCTGCAAAAGATTATCTTTAACATGATTAAAAAGCATGATAGATTCTATTGCTAAATTGTTCCACATAAGCTACGAGTCCAGTCTCTTCATCAGAATTTAACAAGGTTTCCTGCAACAGTTTTAGAGGTCCTCGAACGAAATGTCCAAACACTAACTCGAACGGACTGAATCCAAGAGATTCCTGCACAGTTTCTCTAGTCGCGAAAAGAGCGAATGGAATACCGCGATCCCAGTCTTCAGTGTTCTCAAAACAGTATGTGCGGAGCATGGTTTTCAGAGTCTGATGATATCTTTCTAGGGCACCTTGGCTTTGCGGATGGTACGCAGTTGAAGTTGCATGTTGGATGCCTAGTTTCTTTAAGACCTGGTTAAACAGCTTTGATGTAAAGTTAGATCCTTGGTCTGACTGTATAGTCTTTGGAAGACCGTATCTTGAACAAAATGCAATCAATGCGTCAGATATCTTATCTGCGTTAATGGTGCGTAGCGGAATAGCTTCAGGATATCTCGTGGCAGTGCACATTATAGTGAATAAGTACTGGTGTCCTGTCTTTGTTTTAGGCAAAGGACCTACACAGTCTATTAGCAAGTGGCTAAATGGTTCTGCAAAGGCGGGTATTGGCTTTAGAGGTGCTACCGGTATAGTCTGGTTAGGTTTACCAACTATCTGGCATGTATTGCATGACTTGCAGTATTTTGTGACGTCACGATGTAGTCCAGGCCAATAGAAGTACGGAAGAATTCGACGGTAAGTCTTGTTCACTCCTAGATGACCAGCATATGGCGTGTCATGAGCCATGTGTAAGATGTCATTACGATATATGGCTGGTACCACAATCTGACTTCCTTCTCTGCAATTGTCATTATCACATTTCACATCTCTCCATTTTTGCATTAATATTCCCTCCTTCAGAAAAAAATCCATTTCCTTTAGTTTCTGCCTCCTGTTCAGTTATCACCTTTTTCTTCAGGTGTTTAATTCCTGAATCTCTATTCTGTTCTAATAGGAGTAATTGTCGAGGTGACAAATTACTTTCAGTAGTCTTGACTGAGGGACCACTCAAAATGTCAGCCAGGAAAGTTGCCTGTAGGTCAATTTCTGGTTCTATTTTTGACTTTGACATGGTTTCGACAGACTTTTGTTGTTGGGCCATACCTCTAGTGACGATGCATATAGGTTTGATAAAGCTCTCACTTTTATTAAGGTATTGTTTTTTCTTGGATATGGAATGCACCACATCTCCAGCAATATCATTTCCCAGTATTAAAGAAACGCCTTTAAACGGAAGTGATTTGTATACACCCACAACTACATTTCCAGTGAAGTACGCACTCTTCAGCTGTATTTGATGCAAAGGAACTTGTACATTTTTCCTTGATACACCTTGAATAGTAAGATCCTGTCCTGTATATGTCGATTGTGACGTAGGAACAGTATTCTCTAAAAGTAGTGAAACCTCAGCCCCTGTATCACGGAGTATTCTGATGTTCTTTTCACTAGTGACACCATTTATTATGGATGACACGGTACCTTCTTCAATGAATGGTAAACAATTGCTTGGTATCTCAGTATCGATGAGATCTGTATCCAAGTTATTTTTGTAAGAGGTATGTTTAGTACTCATGGTGGTTCTATCTGATATAGACTCCTTGGAGCTCAGATTAGAATTAGAATTATTGAAAACCATTGTCTCTATTTCAGGAACTATTTCTGGTTTCAAGTTTCCTAGATACGTGTGTTTTGTCAGGTTATCTGCATTAGCACTAGGTATCTCTGTTTGAGTTCTAATATCCTTCTTTACATTTTCATGAGTTCTTTGTTTTGGCATTGCTACATACGATAAGACAACATTCTTTTTATTCGGGTTCCCATTCAATATCCAGCACTTTTCCTTAGTATGTCCAATTCGTTTACAATGGCTACAGGTTGGCTTGGAATTTGTTGGACCTTCATTGCTCTGCTGATGTCTCTTTGATTGATAGGATTCATTTGGATTCATGGTTTTCTTTTCTACCTTCATATCTCGATTCTGGAATTTAGATTTATCAACGGTTGTAAATTTATTGCTGGAATGGATAATAACATATTCGTCTGCCATCACTGCTGCTGTTTCTACTTGTTCTACACCTTTGTCTGCTAAATGTATTCTTACATCACCTCTGATGTTATTGTTAAAGTCTTCCATTAGCATAAGATTAGCTAATTTATCAAAGTCTTTGTTTACACCTTTGGATCGAATCCATCTTTCAAAATATTTCTTTTTCTGTCTTAGAAAATCAACATGGGATTGTTCCTGTTCTTTCTTAGACTCACGAAACACTTTTCTATATTTTTCAGGTGTTAATGCATAACTTAGCAGTACTCTATTCTTGATCAGTTCATAATCATACAATTCCTCTTCAGTAAGACTTAATACAACATCAAGTGCCTTTCCTTTGTTCAGAGCTGAGCGTAGAAGTATAGCTTTCTTGCCCTCGGGAAATTGATAGTCTCTAGCGTTTCTCTCGAAAATCATGAAGAACTCTTCCACCGAATTATCTTCAAAAACTGGAATATGTTTCTTAAACTTATACAGTTCTGCATCTGCTTCAGAGCTTGCATTCGAATGATTTGACGTACGAGACCTTGCTATCTCAATTCTTTCTTGGCTTGCTATTTTCTCTCTTGCTATTTCTCTTTCCATCTCAATTCTCTTGTTTTCTCTTTCTCTTTCCATCTCTAATTCCATCTTTCTTAACTCAAGTTTAAATTTCAATTCTTCACTTAAGTCCCCAGTTGTATGCTTTACTCTTTGTTTTATAGGAAAAGGTAATTCATCATCTGATTCATCATTAATGTTATCATTAGCAGTAGTTTCTTCAATAATTAGTGTACCTTGTTTTCTTAAACACTCAGTTACCTCTTGAAGTAATTTAGTTTTTGATGGCCTAGTTTCTGTGATAGAAATGCCCAATGATTTAGCCAATTCTTTTAATTGTATCATTGACATTTTATTAAGCTGTTCTGAGGTTAGATCAAATATCTCTGGATCCAATGTAAGATTATTTGTGGCTTCCATTTTATATATTAAAAGTTACTATAAATCTTGTTAATAATACAATAAAGAGTCCAACTTACTTTCTGTCCTTTGAATAATTCACTACACCACACAGTTCAGATTTGTCACAACAAGGTCATAAAAATAATACTTTCTTAGAGTTACTTTGTTTGATAAGGTAATACACAAGATAATTTTCCAGGCTGAATAGTTAAGTTTTCCGATTCTCAATAGCAATGTTCAATTCAATCACAATCTTTAGTATATTGTATATTGTTCATATTTTCCAACACAATCCATCCAAGTTACGAGTATGTATTACGGCAGTTGTAAATAGTTTGTGTAAATAGTATAACGATTCTTGAAGTTGAAGTAAATCCTCTAAACGTTTGTTAGTAAATCACTGACGAGCAAAAACCCATTTTATTACAAGGCAATTTATTCACCATAATAAATTATGGATGAGACCTTCTATTTAGATCACACAAGTATAATTATGATTTATAATGTTATTACGGCTAGAGCCCCCATTCAATTTATGAAAATAATAGTTATAGTATTGTTATTATTAGTGTGAGTATCCTTGTATTAGTGAAGATCTTATTATATCCTTCTGAAGTTTATTTGTAGTTGTCTAGAGTATTCCTGGTTCTTATAATCCCCTGGCAATTCACATAGCGTAGTTTTAGAGTTTACAGTTGATTTACTTCATGTATAATTATTTATGTGGCTCATATTATACAGCAAGAACCTTGATGTTGAGTGGTAGTGTAGATTATTAATATAGTTGAATAAACATTACACATACACACATGTATATAACTTTGAAATATTGACGTTAACCAAGTTGTGTAGAAAGCAACGATAAATTTGGTTTAATTTACAACATCAATCCAGTAGGAATCCAAATAATATTATATACACAATCAAGAAATACACATATTCCAATTAGTAATGAATATCCTCAATGAACATATAGCATTGTAGTTAATAGTAGAATAATAAATTTTCCATAATACAAATCAAATAGAAACGATACTCAGAGCGGAGAATATTTGATGTTACTAGATCGAATGCAAGCCAAGAACTGACTAAAAGTGTCGAATCGCGTAGAAATATATCATGGGTCAATCGTTGGAAAACCCAACCAGGCTAGTGACACGAGAATTTTAATCAAGCCTGCGTGCTGACTGCGTGACCAGATTGTTTTTTTATTAAGAACAAGCAATAATGCTCTAACAAAATAAGGAGAGACCGGACGACCTTGACATGCTGTATTCGCGTGCACAGTTCATGTTTTTTTATCGAGGTTAATAAAAAACAATAATGCTCTAATTAGGTTAGGAAAAACCCGGGGAAAACCGTGAGCTGAGAAATATTTTGTATCGTTTAAACGCAATTCGCTTAAATGATTTAGTTGGTTTATTAACATTACAATGTAGGGAATTTACGTTTCGTAACAATATATATATATATATAATTACTTTTATATATTACATTACTTTTACCCAAATTTATATCAATGTATCTGCCATTATTTGGGTAAAAGTAATGTCGGCTTAGTGATGTGCCGGCCACACTATTCCCTAGAGTGCCTTAGCCACGGAAACCCGTAAATGCTGCTGATTTACGGGGCCCTTCGCCGAGATAAATTCATAGAGAAAGAGATAAATAGATCTATGTATTGACAGATGTATTGATAGACAGGCAGATCAAGAGATAGATACATAGATAGATATAGTGATAGATAGATCGATTATTGATTTCTAGACGGACAGACAGACAGACAGAGACAACAAATAATATTAAGATATTTGATAGAAAGGAATACGGTAACGACAAAACCTTAGAAATTAAAGTAAAGCTATAGAGAAATAACGACACAATAATTCATTAATTATATTTTAAGATCTCATAAATAAATGTATATAAAAGAAAAAAGTAAACAGACTTTTTTGTTGTTTTCATTTAGTCTATTTAATTAAAACAGAAATGTAATCTTTAATCTATATATAATCTTTATATTATGCGTACATGTGTGTGTATTGGTTTGTGAATGTGTATTAATATGATGCTATCAAATGTATAATCAGATTTTCTTTATTATTTTGATTGATGAAAAATAAGTACCTCGTTGCTGCGAACATGTTTTTAATGAGATATTTGTTCCATTAATTAGCTCCCCTGTTCTACTGTTTCTATTTTTATCGTTCTCCCCCTTTGGCATGTCAATAATCTTGTCGACGCGTTGTCATGGTAACAAAGGGGACGCAACATTTCCGCTATCTTCATTTCCTTCTGATCAAGTCTGCTAGGACGCATTTTGATAAGCATGGATGAGAGGGGGAGAAAAATGAAATAATATAAACGCTTGAGCGAACTTAGAGCATTTTTTGTTCTCTTCTACCTGTCAGTTTATTGAACGAGTTATTTCGTTGCATTGCGTTCTTACCTTGTCACAGCTTGACAGATGCTATGCAATGCTAGAGCTATCTTCACTCCAATATCGTTAAGTAATGTGACGGCTATTCAAACGGTTAAAGCCACGTGCGTATAGCATGCATCTTTAATTGAGCGTGAACTGGGTCGCTTTCACCCTAGCAACAATAGAAGATCTTATTTTGGTTTTCAGTTTGTTTTTTCTTTTCAAATCCTAAATTGATTCACAAGTTGCGTCATTTATAAACGGCTTTTGTCTTAGTGTGTTGTTACGAAACGTAAATTCCCTACATTGTAATGTTAATAAACCAACTAAATCATTTAAGCGAATTGCGTTTAAACGATACAAAATATTTCTCAGCTCAAAGTTTCCCCCGGGTTTTTCCTAACCTAATTTGAGCATTATTGTTTTTTATTAACCTCGATAAAAACATGAACTGTTCACGCGAGTACAGCATGTCAAGGTCGATCGGTCTCTCCTTATTTTGTTAGAGCATTATTGCTTGTTCTTAATAAAAGGTATCTGATCACGTAGTCAACATGCGGGCTTGATTAAAATTCTCGTGTCACTAGGCTGTCTGGTTTTTCCAACGATTGACCCGTAATATATTTCTACGCGATTCGACACTTTTGGTCAGTTCTTGGCTTGCATTCGATCTAGTAACATCAAATATACTCCGCTCTGAGTATCATTTCTATTTGATTTGTATTATGGAAAATTTATTATTCTACTATTAACTACAATGCTATATGTTCATTGAGGATATTCATTACTAATTGGAATATGTGTATTTCTTGATTGTGTATATAATATTATTTGGATTCCTACTGGATTGATGTTGTAAATTAAACCAAATTTATCGTTGCTTTCTACACAACTTGGTTAATGTCAATATATCAAAGTTATCTACATGTGTGTATGTGTAATATCTATTCAACTATATTAATAATCTACACTACAACTCAACATCGAGGTTCTTGCTGTATAATATGAGCCACATAAATAATTATACATGAAGCAAATCAACTGAAAACTCTAAAACTACGCTATGTGAATTGCCAGGGGATACTAAGAACCACGGAATACTCTAGACAACTACAAATAAACTTCAGAATGATATAATAAGATCTTCACTAATACAAGGATACTCACACTAATAATAACAATACTATAACTATTATTTTCATAAATTGAATGGGGGCTCTAGCCGTAATAACATTATAAATCATAATTATACTTGTGTGATATAAATAGAAGGTCTCATCCATAATTTATTATGGTGAATAAATTGCCTTGTAATAAAATGGGTTTTGCTCGTCAGTGATTTACTAACAAACGTTTAGAGGATTTACTTCAACTTCAAGAATCGTTATACTATTTACACAAACTATTTACAACTGCCGTAATACATACTCGTAACTTGGATGGATTGTGTTGGAAAATATGAACAATATACAATTTACTAAAGATTGTGATTGAATTGAACATTGCTATTGTGAATCGGAAAACTTAACTATTCAGCCTGGAAAATTATCTGGTGTATTACCTTATCGAACAAAGTAACTCTAAGAAGGTATTATTTTTATGACCTTGTTGCGACAAATCTGAACTGTGTGGTGTAGTGAATTATTCAAAGGACAGAAAGTAAGTTGGACACTTTTATTGTATTATTAACAAGATTTACAGTAACTTTTAATAATATAAAATGGAAGCCACAAATAATCTTACATTGGATCCAGAGATATTTGATCTAACCTCAGAACAGCTTAATAAAATGTCGATGATACAACTAAAAGAATTGGCTAAATCATTGGGCATTTCTATCACAGAAACTAGGCCATCAAAAACTAAATTACTTCAAGAGGTAACTGAGTGTTTAAGAAAACAAGGTACACTAATTATTGAAGAAACTACTGCTAATGATAACGTTAATGATGAATCAGATGATGAATTACCTTTTCCTATAAAACAAAGAGTAAAGCATACAACTGGGGACTTAAGTGAAGAATTGAAATTTAAACTTGAGTTAAGAAAGATGGAATTAGAGATGGAAAGAGAAAGAGAAAACAAGAGAATTGAGATGGAAAGAGAAATAGCAAGAGAGAAAATAGCAAGCCAAGAAAGAATTGAGATAGCAAGGTCTCGTACGTCAAATCATTCGAATGCAAGCTCTGAAGCAGATGCAGAACTGTATAAGTTTAAGAAACATATTCCAGTTTTTGAAGATAATTCGGTGGAAGAGTTCTTCATGATTTTCGAGAGAAACGCTAGAGACTATCAATTTCCCGAGGGCAAGAAAGCTATACTTCTACGCTCAGCTCTGAACAAAGGAAAGGCACTTGATGTTGTATTAAGTCTTACTGAAGAGGAATTGTATGATTATGAACTGATCAAGAATAGAGTACTGCTAAGTTATGCATTAACACCTGAAAAATATAGAAAAGTGTTTCGTGAGTCTAAGAAAGAACAGGAACAATCCCATGTTGATTTTCTAAGACAGAAAAAGAAATATTTTGAAAGATGGATTCGATCCAAAGGTGTAAACAAAGACTTTGATAAATTAGCTAATCTTATGCTAATGGAAGACTTTAACAATAACATCAGAGGTGATGTAAGAATACATTTAGCAGACAAAGGTGTAGAACAAGTAGAAACAGCAGCAGTGATGGCAGACGAATATGTTATTATCCATTCCAGCAATAAATTTACAACAGTAGATAAATCTAAATTCCAGAATCGAGATATGAAGGTAGAAAAGAAAACCATGAATCCAAATGAATCCTATCAATCAAAGAGACATCAGCAGAGCAATGAAGGTCCAACTAATTCCAAGCCAACCTGTAGCCATTGTAAACGAATTGGACATACTAAGGAAAAGTGCTGGATATTGAATGGGAACCCGAATAAAAAGAATGTTGTCTTATCGTATGTAGCAATGCCAAAACAAAGAACTCATGAAAATGTAAAGAAGGATATTAGAACTCAAACAGAGATACCTAGTGCTAATGCAGATAACCTGACAAAACACACGTATCTAGGAAACTTGAAACCAGAAATAGTTCCTGAAATAGAGACAATGGTTTTCAATAATTCTAATTCTAATCTGAGCTCCAAGGAGTCTATATCAGATAGAACCACCATGAGTACTAAACATACCTCTTACAAAAATAACTTGGATACAGATCTCATCGATACTGAGATACCAAGCAATTGTTTACCATTCATTGAAGAAGGTACCGTGTCATCCATAATAAATGGTGTCACTAGTGAAAAGAACATCAGAATACTCCGTGATACAGGGGCTGAGGTTTCACTACTTTTAGAGAATACTGTTCCTACGTCACAATCGACATATACAGGACAGGATCTTACTATTCAAGGTGTATCAAGGAAAAATGTACAAGTTCCTTTGCATCAAATACAGCTGAAGAGTGCGTACTTCACTGGAAATGTAGTTGTGGGTGTATACAAATCACTTCCGTTTAAAGGCGTTTCTTTAATACTGGGAAATGATATTGCTGGAGATGTGGTGCATTCCATATCCAAGAAAAAACAATACCTTAATAAAAGTGAGAGCTTTATCAAACCTATATGCATCGTCACTAGAGGTATGGCCCAACAACAAAAGTCTGTCGAAACCATGTCAAAGTCAAAAATAGAACCAGAAATTGACCTACAGGCAACTTTCCTGGCTGACATTTTGAGTGGTCCCTCAGTCAAGACTACTGAAAGTAATTTGTCACCTCGACAATTACTCCTATTAGAACAGAATAGAGATTCAGGAATTAAACACCTGAAGAAAAAGGTGATAACTGAACAGGAGGCAGAAACTAAAGGAAATGGATTTTTTCTGAAGGAGGGAATATTAATGCAAAAATGGAGAGATGTGAAATGTGATAATGACAATTGCAGAGAAGGAAGTCAGATTGTGGTACCAGCCATATATCGTAATGACATCTTACACATGGCTCATGACACGCCATATGCTGGTCATCTAGGAGTGAACAAGACTTACCGTCGAATTCTTCCGTACTTCTATTGGCCTGGACTACATCGTGACGTCACAAAATACTGCAAGTCATGCAATACATGCCAGATAGTTGGTAAACCTAACCAGACTATACCGGTAGCACCTCTAAAGCCAATACCCGCCTTTGCAGAACCATTTAGCCACTTGCTAATAGACTGTGTAGGTCCTTTGCCTAAAACAAAGACAGGACACCAGTACTTATTCACTATAATGTGCACTGCCACGAGATACCCTGAAGCTATTCCGCTACGCACCATTAACGCAGATAAGATATCTGACGCACTGATTGCATTTTGTTCAAGATACGGTCTTCCAAAGACTATACAGTCAGACCAAGGATCTAACTTTACATCAAAGCTGTTTAACCAGGTCTTAAAGAAACTAGGCATCCAACATGCAACTTCAACTGCGTACCATCCGCAAAGCCAAGGTGCCCTAGAAAGATATCATCAGACTCTGAAAACCATGCTCCGCACATACTGTTTTGAGAACACTGAAGACTGGGATCGCGGTATTCCATTCGCTCTTTTCGCGACTAGAGAAACTGTGCAGGAATCTCTTGGATTCAGTCCGTTCGAGTTAGTGTTTGGACATTCAGTTCGAGGACCTCTAAAACTGTTGCAGGAAACCTTGTTAAATTCTGATGAAGAGACTGGACTCGTAGCTTATGTGGAACAATTTAGCAATAGAATCTATCATGCTTTTAATCATGTTAAAGATAATCTTTTGCAGGCTCAGAAAAGAATGAAAGGGTACTATGATGTCAAGGCCAGATCCCGATGTTTCCATCCTGGTGATAAAGTCCTCATGTTGACCCAATTGTCTGGACAACCCCTGAGTGCAAAATATACAGGACCATATCAGGTTTTAGATAAAATCAGTGATGTAACATACATTGTAAAAACCCCTGATAGAAGGAAAACACAGAGACTGTGCCATATAAACATGCTAAAACCTTATGTTGTTAGGGAAGAACAAACTGACATTAGGCCAGTGAGTGCTATCAAAACTGTTGAAACACCCCCGCCTAAATTTAAAAAGACAATCATAGGAAGTAAACTTCAGAACACTGAAGCACTTAAAAACCTCAATGATAAACTGGCACATCTAGACTTAGGTGAACAGACTTCTATCAAGGGTTTAATCTATGATCATGTAAATTTGTTTAGTGATATTCCTAACAAAACAACTTTGGTTACCCATGATGTAGTTTTAAAAGATGATAATGTTAAACCTGTCAAACAACATCCGTATAGGGTTAATCCCATACAACTTGAACACATCCGTAAAGAAATTGATTATATGCTGAGCAATGATATAATTACTCACAGTAACAGTGATTGGTCATCCCCATGTGTGTTGGTTCCCAAATCTGATGGTTCACTACGCTTTTGTGTAGACTATAGGAAATTAAACCAAGTGACAAAAACAGATTCGTATCCCATACCACGGATAGATGATTTAATCGATAGAGTAAGCACTGCAAACTATGTAACTAAGATTGACTTACTAACAGCTTATTTCCAAATCCCATTAACAGATAGGGCTCAGGAGGTATCAACTTTTGTTACTCCTGATGGATTATATAAGTTTAAAGTAATGCCATTCGGAATGGTCAATGCTCCAGCTAGTTTTCAAAGACTAATAAACACTATTATCCATGATATCCCACAATGCCATGCATATCTGGACGATATCGTAGTGTTCAGTAATAACTTTAATGATCATCTACATCAGTTAAACCTATTATTCCAAAAACTAAAACAGGCTAATCTTACTATAAACCTAGTTAAAAGTCAATTTTGCCATGCAGAAATTGAATATTTAGGTCATGTAGTGGGTAATGGCAAAGTAAAACCAGTGAATGCCAAAGTCAAAGCTATACAGGAATTCCCTGTCCCTAAAACGCAGAAACAACTTCGAGGATTTCTGGGTATGGCCGGGTACTACAGGAAGTTTTGTAAAAACTTTTCTATTATCACTTGCCCTTTGACAAATCTCTTGAGAAAGAAAAATCAATTTAAGTGGACTCAGGAATGTGACCAAGCCTTTAATGATATAAAAGACATACTGACCAAGGCACCAGTATTAGTCTCACCTGATTATACTAAACCCTTCAGAATAACGGTAGACTCGTGTAATACAGGAATGGGCGCGGTAATCTCACAAATAGGAGATGATTCTCTTGAACATCCCATTAGCTTTTGTTCAAAAAAATTTAACCCACATGAGGTAAATTATAGCACAATAGAGCAGGAATTACTAGGACTTATCCAAGCATTGAAACATTTCAATTACTATGTAAATGGTTCTCAGTTCCCAATCGAGATATTCACTGATCACAATCCACTAGTATTTCTTTCCCGCATCAAACAAAATCAGCGCATTCTAAGATGGAGTTTGTTTATTCAAGCTTACAACTTAAAAATAACTCACTTATCTGGAAAAGATAACATCGTCGCGGACACCCTATCGCGCATGTAACAAATGTATAAGGGGATAGATAACTGCATGTATATATTCTGGTAATCCTAACTAAGAGAATTGGATCATTTAAAATATAAATGCATGAATATATGAATGTGTTGTGATTATTTTATGCAATATCTTATGCCTTATTTTATGCCATGAATATTTCCATTTGCTAAAACAAATATTATTATTGTTGTAGAAAAAAAAAAAAAAAAAGAAAGAACCTAATAAGTTACTCATAAATATTATGGATTTATGAACATAATTTTTCTTTATTGGTAAGATAATGAATGAACAGAAATGTACATCCTTATTTTAAAACAATCAAACTATAGTTGTGATTATGTAAAAACCAAAATAGAGTAATGTGCATACACTTCACATGCTTACACACTTAAGATTAAATTCTTACTCTTAAGTTTATTTAAATATTAATTTCATTTAAGTTGAATTAATTAATGATTGAATTGTTTAATATGATAACATTAGTTATGTTGATTTTTACCTTATAAATAAGATGATGATGTTTATAAGGAATGATATCTCAGAGAGTATAATTTTTTTTAATGACGCGAACATGTGTTATGGTCTAAGGATAACTTGAGATCCTATATGATGAGGGTTTAATAGAATAAATTATTTCCCTTACTTGTCTTATTTAACGGACTACCCAGGTGGAGTCAGTTTTTTTTGTATATTGTTTAGAACTAAAGT
Source organism: Anisus vortex (assembly GCA_949126835.1). Taxonomy (NCBI): domain Eukaryota; kingdom Metazoa; phylum Mollusca; class Gastropoda; family Planorbidae; genus Anisus; species Anisus vortex. The sequence continues at coordinate 33,048,782 of OX421499.1, forward strand.
TAAGTGCAGGCGGTTCTAAAAGAAATTGCACACTTCTATTGTTTAGTATGCAATGTTCTTTTCCTTTTGGTATGGGCGACTGTTACGAAACGTAAATTCCCTACATTGTAATGTTAATAAACCAACTAAATCATTTAAGCGAATTGCGTTTAAACGATACAAAATATTTCTCAGCTCAAAGTTTCCCCCGGGTTTTTCCTAACCTAATTTGAGCATTATTGTTTTTTATTAACCTCGATAAAAACATGAACTGTTCACGCGAGTACAGCATGTCAAGGTCGATCGGTCTCTCCTTATTTTGTTAGAGCATTATTGCTTGTTCTTAATAAAAGGTATCTGATCACGTAGTCAACATGCGGGCTTGATTAAAATTCTCGTGTCACTAGGCTGTCTGGTTTTTCCAACGATTGACCCGTAATATATTTCTACGCGATTCGACACTTTTGGTCAGTTCTTGGCTTGCATTCGATCTAGTAACATCAAATATACTCCGCTCTGAGTATCATTTCTATTTGATTTGTATTATGGAAAATTTATTATTCTACTATTAACTACAATGCTATATGTTCATTGAGGATATTCATTACTAATTGGAATATGTGTATTTCTTGATTGTGTATATAATATTATTTGGATTCCTACTGGATTGATGTTGTAAATTAAACCAAATTTATCGTTGCTTTCTACACAACTTGGTTAATGTCAATATATCAAAGTTATCTACATGTGTGTATGTGTAATATCTATTCAACTATATTAATAATCTACACTACAACTCAACATCGAGGTTCTTGCTGTATAATATGAGCCACATAAATAATTATACATGAAGCAAATCAACTGAAAACTCTAAAACTACGCTATGTGAATTGCCAGGGGATACTAAGAACCACGGAATACTCTAGACAACTACAAATAAACTTCAGAATGATATAATAAGATCTTCACTAATACAAGGATACTCACACTAATAATAACAATACTATAACTATTATTTTCATAAATTGAATGGGGGCTCTAGCCGTAATAACATTATAAATCATAATTATACTTGTGTGATATAAATAGAAGGTCTCATCCATAATTTATTATGGTGAATAAATTGCCTTGTAATAGTGTTTTCATTATGGACTGTTATCATAGAAGATTTATTTCTGCATTTTATATCTTTAAACTTCATAGGCCTACATATTGTCCTTTTTTCTCTTTTTTTTAAGCCAGTCAACTAGATAGCCAGTGGCGTAGCTAGGTGAGGGGGAGGGGTGGGGTCCGAATTCGAAAGTCCCCCCGGGCCCCTACTTGAGGGGGGCCCCCGAAAGTGTGCCCGAACTGTTTTTTTCTCATGTCATAATGTCGAATGTCGAAATGCCAAGCCCCCCGGGCCCCCAAATCCCTATCAACGGCATTGTAGATAGCCTATATTGTGAAATTTGATTGCTGGATTTTGGTAATACATACAATGTTTAGATATTGTGCAATCGGCTCCCTATCCACCTCAGGCAGAAAAAGTTCTATCATTTCTTAAAAACAACAGCTTCAAAACAAATTATTTTAAGATTTATCATCCTTCAACATTTTTATATCCTTACTGTTTAACATTTATATTAAGTTGGTAAATACTACATTATTTGCTCTCTTCTGTGTTGTTATGTAACGTTTTGAGATTATCAATTAGTCTTAGAGAATTATAACCGTGTTCTTGAATAAAAAAAATGTCTCAATGCATGTTTTTGTTGCTTAATGTCAAATGCGCTCTGAGCTTACATTATTGTCAGTTGGCAGCGTTATATATAATATATATATATAATACTTATTTTTTATTACTTTTTAAAATCAATTACCGGTATATGTTAGTAAAATTATGCGTTATTATCGCTGGGTTAGATATATAAGCGTATGGTGTTTTGATAAAATTATCTAGTCTTCATGTCTACGATTTTTTATTGGAAGATCTATGCTAAATAATATAATCACAATGGCATAAGTCCAATCACAATGGCATAAGTCCAATCATAATAGCATAAGTCCAATCACAATGGCAAAAGTCCAGCAGCTAATAATGTAGAAGTTTAAAAAGGACGTGTGCGACGCAGACGTTTATATCAGAAGTGAGTAGTATAAAGAGTAGAAGCGTTGAGCAGTATTCCAAGTAAAAAAAAATAGCAGTGAGTAAAACATTTTTGCGTGAGTATAAATAGATCTAGACTTGTTGCAATCTGAAATGTCATTTAAGTGAATCTTGGTGGTCAAATCACGAATAACTAGAGAATGGAGAGGGGGTCAATTAATCCGTCGAAAATTTTGTCTTTCCAGTTTGTCATCTACATCAAAGGTCGGTAGCATGTGGCACGCGTCCCAGACTTAGCATTTCAATGGAACGCGAGAAAGACCCTCGCCCCGAAAAAAGAGATTTTTTTCCAATGCAAATCAAACCAATATACTTTATCATAATTAATGGCTGCTGGTTGTCAAACTTCACGAACCTCACTTTGCATTTCGACTGTTCAGGAAGTTGCGAAGATCCTATCATTTTACTTGTGCCATCTGTGATGGAATCTATTGCTAAGATAGTCAATTTTATAGTTCCTCAAGCTTAATTGATTTACAGTCAATTCAAGTTTTGCGCACTGTGTTTGCTCGCTTAGTCTTCAATAAATGCGTCACTTTTGTACACATGGGCCTCAAAGACTGGCAAAGTGTGTAAACCGCCGATACATTCCCATTAAGAATACACCGGCGGGCGAACACACAGTCCCCGCAGCGGTTCCGAGACCCATTGCACTGCGGAGAGGCCACGGGGTCTCGGTGGGGAGGAAGCAATGGACGCTGCAACCCGTCTCGAGAACCACCCGGTGCTTGGATGCCTGTACCTTTAGTATAGGATTTGTGCTACCGGGTGACAGTGCAGGTATACAGGCGAGCCACCACGATAATGATCTTTAGGGGAACCGCAGTGGGCAACCTAGCTGCGGAATCTTTACTGTTACACGGACCGCCACGCCTTTGGCGTTTCGTGGGGTGGCTCCAGCCCGGACAGAGCTGAGCTCAAACCTATCATTACGCCCTGGACGCAAGTTCCCTTCGGGCTCCTCCCGTTTTTTTATGAGACCTTTTAACTCAATAAATGCGTTTCTTGAAGTCATATACTCCGAAATTAAATGATGAGGACTGGCTGTTGAAGCTGGCTGGTGTTTCTGAATGACATAAAGACATATTTCAGTTAGTTGAGCTTGCATTTACAAGGTTAAGGTCAAATATCACTTGAACTGTTGCGTTGAAACTGGACATATATGGCCGTGAAATCGATTTCTAATCATTTAAGTACTTCCTTAATTTAAATACTATAGCGCATTTGCAAACACGTGACAAAAAGCACGTGTTGCTTGTTTACTTTGTCTAGTGGTGACAAATGGCAGCCGTATTACTATGGCTTAAGAAGGTTTTATTTTTAAATATCATTATTTCAACAATATGACGTAAAATATATATAAAATACTGTCATGCGATGAAAATTAACATTCAAAGCAAAAATTTAAATCATTAGAAATCATTGGAAAAGGTTCCATAAGTGCAGAATTTTAAATTGAAGATGTCGATTGTCGAAAGTTAACCTATCTTAAATTGCTACACAGAGAGTCTAAGTAAAGCACAAGGCAGGCTGTGCAATGTTTAACTAGAGCCATGGAAAAACTATAAAAGCCTCAAATCTTGTTTACTTTGTGGGCGGACTACTACGGACTAGTATCATAGTTAAATAGCAAAATTTATTGAAACAAATTCCTTAAATTTTGGGTGTAAAATAGACATGGCAAAGAACAATTTTATTCAACCATGTCTCCATCATGGCTTTTATTTTCATAGTTACAAGACAAAAGCCACGCTTATTGCAGATCATTATACATTAAAGATAGATGAGCTTTTTCAGAAGTATATCGAAGCTCACAAAGTTGTCTAAACAAAGGCAAGACTTTTAAATTCATGGATACATGTTTTCATACCGTCTATACATTGAACTGCCAGAGTGTGATTTGAAAAAAAAACTACAAAGTTTCCAAAACATGGCTGCGAAATTTATTCTGAACAATGACGAAAACTCATTAACCTGTATAAAAAACTGCACTGGCTACCTATGACACTTAGGATGCAATTCAAAGCTCTGACTACGCTCTATAAAAGTTTTCTAAACAAAGACAAGACTTTTAAATTCATGGATACATGTTTTCATACCGTTATACATTGGACTGCCAGAGTGTGATTTGAAAAAAAAACTACAAAGGGTCCAAAAACATGGCTGCGAAATTTGTTCTGAACAATGAAGAAAACTCATTAACCTGTATAAAAAACTGCACTGGCCACCTACGACACTTAGGATACAATTCAAAGTTCTGACTATGCTCTATAAAAGACTTCATGGCCAATCTCCACAGTACATGAGATCCATGGTCGAGCTACACATATCAGAGAAAAGAGGACCGCGTTCAAACAAAATCCATCTACAGCTCAAGGTACCAAGCGTATAAAGAGAAACTTTTTCAGCTCGATCCTACAGCGACACAGTTAAACAAGCCGACAATATAGACATTTTAAAAACAAAATTAAAAACACACTTTTTCGATTTATTTTAATAACATACATGGTATATGTAAAGCGCATTCGAAGACTTTGTTGTTAAATGCGCTATATAAATATGTAATTTGTACCGTATCGAGCCTGACTTGCTTAATCTTACTATTACCAAGATATAGGTCTGAATCTTTTTTTGTTAAAGTGGAGGGATATTGACGATTTTAAAATAAAGCAAGTTTAATTAAAAACATCAAATTAATGGGCATGAAAAAAAATGTGACAATTTGGCGGTAAAGCTAGCAATGATAAAGGAATGTGAACTTTTATTTCTAACTGCTAGGAAATGTCGCTCTACTTTTAGATTTTGACTTTTAAGTTTTATAAGTTTTACAGATATTCCTTCTAGATAGAAGATTATTTAGTCCACTAGGCCAAAAACACACGTAGGACGACAGGGAGCGACAGTCCGGTAAACTAACCGCAGGGCCAGCCTAATGAATATATTTTATCTGACATGAAAGCTGTTTTAAGCCCCAAAAGCGATCGCTTACACTTGACCACTCAAAAGTGACCAAATATAAAATATCTTACATTGATGATGATGATTAAAGCATTTGATAAAGTTCATCATTCTAGTCTTCTTAAAAAACTTAAATACTTTGGCATCTCTGGTCCCTTACATCAGTGGATTCAGGACTTTCTTATAGGCAGAGAACAAACAGTGATAATAAATGGCTCTAAGTCATCACCAATAACAGTAAACTCAGGAGTTCCACAAGGAACTGTTCTAGGGCCCCTACTATTTCTAATTTATATTAATGATCTGCCTAATTGCATCAACACAGGCACAAAAGTAAGATTATTTGCAGATGATTGCATAATTTATAGAATAATAAAGACAGGAAAAGATAGTGAACTTTTACAAAAAGACCTAGATGAACTACAAAAATGGGAATCAAACTGGAGTATGTCTTTTCACCCAGAAAAATGCCAACTAATAAGGGTATCCAAGAAAAAGAAACAAATAATAGCAAACTACTTCATTCATGGTAAAGAACTAACTCAAACTAGCAATGCTAAGTATCTAGGAGTAATAATAAATGATAAGTTATCTTGGAACCCTCACATTGATGAAGTAATTAAAAAATCAAACAAAACATTAGGATTCATAAAAAGGAACTTTTACAAATGTAATAAGAATATAAAACTAAAATGCTATCTCACATTAGTTAGGCCTATATTAGAATATGCAGGATCTGTATGGGACCCATCAACTAAAGAAAACATTTAAAAATTTGAACAAATTCAAAAAAGAGCTGCAAGGTTTATAACTAGTGAATATTCCCAATTGACAAGAGTAACACCATTAGTCAAATCACTAAACCTAGAAACACTAGAGGACAGAAGGGCAAAGAGTAAAGTAGTAATAATACATAAGGCATTAAACTCTAATTTAGAAATACAACCCAATAACTATCTGTTGCAAAGCTCAGATAAACATAAAGACAAAAACACCTTCCTTGTCCCTTATGCGAGAACAAATGCATATAAGTACTCTTTCTTCCCGAGTGGCATTCGGGCATGGAATGGGTTGCCTGAACAAACCAGGAAAACCAATAACCTAACATCATTTAAAACATTAATAAAAATGCAAGACTAGACTCGGACCACGGATGAGCGTAGGACGCAATAATCTTCTTTATAGAAGGAGCGTCTGTAATGTATAAGATAAGAAGAAGAAGATTACAAGATATAATTTGTTTAGCATCACTAAAATCAAATGTGTAAACTTTTATTTAATTAAAGGAAGATAATTAACCCGTATTCTTTCCGTTAATATTAACTTTAAAGTTTCTTTCTTTTTTTAAATTTATAAAATAATGATGCTATACAATTTATAACTTTAAAATGATCAAATTGTTAAAAGATATTTAAAAAGTATATAAATACTTTATAACTAAACATTTCATGTTTACACTTTTAAACATCAGATTAACTACCGAGTTTGTAAGATTACTAGCTCATTTATTCTTTCTATGATAATGGGAACCGCTTGCACTTGTTGAACAATCAAAATATCGGTTTAAAGCCGAGATTGAAATTTATTCAGATCTTATATAAGTGGTTATTAGACTTAACTCTTAACAACCAAAGTAATATTGATTGACTTTTACCATAGATCTGAATGTTAAGTAATACACTTTTTAATTTGCTAAACAAAAAAAATAAAGTAAGATAATTACAAACATGTTATTTTTTTTATTAACAATCTTTGTCACTTTTTCTTACGTTTGAGATATTTTCATTGTGCATAGAAAGAAGCCTAGCTTTTGACTATGCCAAATAAGTCAGGAATGAATGTTGGAATTTAACTTGAATTTAAAGCCATTTAAATTAAACTTATTTATTCTATAGATTCATTTTTTATTAGGGCAGTTGTTTTTTGTTGTGTTGAACAATGTGGATCTTGCACATGGGACCGGGTTTTAGTGCCTTATATGAATCGGGTTCCGGATTCCTGACAAAATCTGGGTTAGGTCTACCGGCGTATCCAGTTCAGTTCAGTTATGTGACTATTTTTTTTAAATATTATTGTAATATCTAACAGTTTTGTGTCGACTTTTGCAGGATTTCTCTGTAAAACACATTTTGGCCTTGGTCCTGCTACGGCGTAATATACCCTTCGGACCAAACTGATCATAGGACTAGTTAAGCAGCATTCATCAGTTTCTGTGGCCACGGCTTACGAGGGGATGTGTGGCCAGCACAAGCTGGGTAGACTCAGTGGCACCCTCAAGTCCCGGGAAAGGATCCTAGCCTGCACCAGGATTCGAACCCGGAACCTTCGGGTCGCCAGTCGAACGCGCTGCCTCTCGGCCACCATGCCCCTGCTACTGCGATATATATATGTATATAAAATAATAATAATATATATATATATCGTGTTATGAAAAAAAAATGTGGTAGAGCAGGCTGACTTTTACGCTGTTGGCATGCTGAATGAATTAGAAATCCTACTTTGGCCACGCTATTATCAAAGGGTTGTCGCCTCGTGATCTAGATATCAACGAAACAGTCCACTTCAAAGGAACGAGGGACGGTTCCAGAATGGTAATAATAATAATAATAATAATAATAACGGTGCTTATATAGCGCATATCCCGTTGGTGACAGTTCTATGCGCAGACGACAGTTACAGAATACAGACAGACAACGAAATATGTAGTAATACGCTAATTCTGCTGACGAAATAGGTGAGTCTTCAGCCGGCTCCTGAAGGTGTCATAGCTAGGGCTCTGGCGAAGCTGTAGTGGGACCTTGAGAGGGCCAGATTAAAGATGGAGTCTAGTTTACTTAAGACCCATCACCTTCATCTGTCTTCCCTCGTTTTCTTTAAAGCAAGCTTGGTGATATCGCTTTTATCAACACAAAGATGATCACTCTCTATCTAGATGGCGCTGATGTAAACAACGATGAGAACTGTTGCCCTAAATCTTCAATGTCATTCCGAGTGCGCCTGGGGAGCGTTCCAACAATGAAACACGTTTCGCTTAACTGTTTTTTCAGGCGCACCTAAACCTTATAGTCATTTTTCAAAATTTAAATTGGGGAAATTGTTGAGAGAACCGAGAAACTAACAGCGTGTCCTAATTAAACTCAGGCTTATTAGTTAATCACTTGATAAAAATATACATAATATACACATATAACTACACATTTTATTTATCACTCTTCCTATGGTGGCTAAAATTGCTTATAGATTTGCATTTAGAATATGTGGAAGAGTCTGTGTGTGTGTCTGTGAGAGAGAGAGAGAGAGAGAGAGAGAGAGAGAGAGAGAGAGAGGAAAGAGAGAGAGAGAAAGAGTCAAAATCTAATAAGATATATCTCAATTATTTACCCACTAACGCAGTTTTCTATCCACTCTAAACATCACAGACTGACTTTCATCTTCTCATCACATTAATATAAATAGCACGCATTCAATCTGTACCTAGAACTCGTGGTGGAAACACTCGTGAATCCGCAATAATTGATCTAATCGCATAACATTGTCTTTGATGCTGCATCAAATATTTGTCTCCTTTTTTTTTTCCAAATAAACGAATCGATCACAAGCAACCGCTCTAGCAAATTCTACATCGCCAACGCTGTCATAAAAATTAGTTGCCCCCGAACAGAGCACAGATAGCTTGAGTTAGAATAAACGTTATCTAAATATCCTATCATAAACCTTTCGTTATCAATTAGATCTATAACTAATAAGGAATATAAAAAACACACACACATTCAGATTCAATTTAAAATGTTCAAATATTGTTTCCAAAAGTTTAAAATGAAAGTTGTAAAAAAAAGTTAAATACTCATCATCATCTAACACTCTGATCTAGAAACTTGTTTTAACGTTAAGAGTTGTCAACAGTTTTATTTTAACTTCAAAGGGACTCTAGCCAATCAACCGCGATCGTTGTTTTTCGAAAAACTAGCCTCTGACATGCAACGGAGACTCCCATGAGAAAGCTAAATGAATCGCCAAATCTGTGTTTTTCAACCCAAAATGTTTCAAACGAGGCTATCTGTCATCTATCACAGTACTTAGTACCAAGCTAAAAGTAAGTCGCTAAAATATCGCGATAGTGGAATGAAATAGAAAGCGTAATAATTCCTGGAGTAAGGCAGGCCAGTCTTATCTATCCGAATTTGTAGTACTGAAGGGGCGTTTAGGGAGGGCGCAAAGTAATGTTTCATCGGGCAATGACAAGGTCACAATGGGGGTGTGCGATAGAAGGTGTAAAACATGCACACATAAAAATGACGTCAAAACTCCTAGGTGTCTAGAAATGCTGAAAATGGGACGTCCACTGTTTTAAGTCTGAGATTTTATTCCACAGGTGAGAGCCAATGAGACTCGGAGGGGAGAAAGAAATGTGCGCAACAATCCGTCTCGCCAAGTCCGGTGCCTGGATGACCAGGCCTATAGTCTAGTATGTGTGCTACTGGGCGACAGTGCAGGTATACGACTAATACCGCACTTCTTAAGGATCCAAGGGGTATTATTCCGCAGGGGGGGGGGGGGGCGTGTAGTGCACGTGCCTCATGCGGAGAGCGTACCCTACTGTATGGGGCATGCCCGTATTGGTATCCTCCCTTTGACCGACTCCTTCCAACGAAGGCTGGTCTGTTTTTAAAGACATTTTAAAATCCCAATCTATCTATCTATCTTTCTATCTATCTATCTATCTATCTATCTATCTATCGATCGATCGATCTATCTATCTATCTATCTATCTATCTATCTATCTATCTATCTATCAATCTATCTATCTATCTATCTATCTATCTATCTATCTATCTTTCTATATATCTATCTATCTGTCTGTCTGTCTGTCTATCTGTCTGTCTGTCTATATATCTATCTTATCTATCTATTAATATAATATATTACCTATATCCACTATATGTCTTTCTGTCTATTAATCTATCTTTATATATATTATTATATAGATAGTTCCTTTCTATATATCATTGTACATGTCAGTGGTGTATGCCGTACTATATTTGTACCGGTATGTATTTCTTTCTATTTATCTGACAGTAGATCTATGTTAATTGATTTATTGAGCAGATCTAAAAGCATGAATAGGGAAGTTGTATATAACTCTTCCTTTATTTTATCTGCTAAAATTGGCAATTGCTAACGACTAGACAGCAATGCAACTAGATAAATTACGGTATATTAGATTGCACAGATAATGAACTATGCTCGTTTGAGTCTACCCAGTCTTCCTCTACCCAGCTCTGGTGGATGGATGACTATAGTTGGGAGACTATATGCTACTGGGTATTGCCACATTATCCCATTGCATAGCGTGGACACGATAATCTGGTGAACGCTGTATTACCAAAGGCTATAATTTTACAATAACTTATTAAAATAACCATATTATGAGAAATACAAGTTAAACTATCATCAACAAATCCTACTATAGTATTGTCTCCAATGACCGCTGCCTTTAGTCAAAATAAAATGGCTGATGCCAAACTTCACTAAAAATGTCTGGTTTGCGCATTTCACAGTGGTATCTTATAGAACGAACGCAATCCATTCTATTGACAAGTCTTAATGAGGCGTGAACTTTTGAACCCGAATGTTCGTGAACTCCCTGTTATATTTTTAAACTAATAACAAAAAAAAGCATGCTTTTGCTGGTGTTTGACAATTGATTTCAACCTCGACGGCCAGTTCTAGTCTTTTAGAATTATACAAAGGATACAATATTAGTTATGAGGAATCCGCTTGTAACATCATAAGTGAAAAGGCGATAATTAATACTCAAGTGTTAGTCGCGTGACGTAAAATTTTTATTTGTTTACAAAATAAATGAGTCAAGATTTGCGTTTTCTTGTTTATTGAAAAACAAAATGCGTAAATTCATAAAAACGAAAAACAAAAATTCTTTTGCATTAGGCAATAAGTTAGATATTTTAAAAAGGTGATTATTCCCTTCTGACTTTCACAATACATTGTTTTGCTTTGTAAACATCTATTGGAAATGAAATAAATTTTAATCCCCAACAAATTTAAGTACAACCAGTAAAGTAGCACACAGACATTGTTTCGAAGAAAATGATCGAATAAGAACGGAAATGTTTTTGCACGTGACCTTTTATGCATGCATACACGTTAAGACTTGTCCATAGTGTGTTCGTAATTCGAAACACGATTTACAGGTTAAGTTCGAGCTTTATTACTTGTTCTTGTCGCTATGTCTGCTTCTACTACTTCTTCAGGAGGTTTCTGAAATGGCACTGAAAACGACCACCATCATGACTTAAATTGTCTTTAACTGCCATTCCAAGGCAAACTTTTGAATGTTCTATGCCTACTATTCCTTCAGCAATTCTTTGCAACGGACTTTTTTTTGTTCTATGCCTCTACTTGTTTTGTTCATGAAGTCTAGATCTAGGCCTACTACATGGTGCTCATGTGTGTTCTGTTCAGGAAGTCTAGATCTAGGCCTACTACATGGTGCTCATGTGTGTTTTGTTCAGGAAGTCTAGATCTAGGCCTACTACATGGTGCTCATGTGTGTTTTGTTCAGGAAGTCTAGATCTAGGCCTACTACATGGTGCTCATGTGTGTTTTGTTCAGGAAGTCTAGATCTAGGCCTACTACACGGTGCTCATGTGTGTTTTATTCAGGAAGTCTAGAGTCTAGATCTAGGCCTACTACATGGTGCTCATGTGTGTTTTTTTCAGGAAGTCTAGATCTAGGCCGCTATCTAGATATGTGGGTATTCTTGTATAAGATGCTTTCATCTGTTGTTTAAATCTAGTCGTTATATTTTCATTAAGATTTTACATAATGTACATTTTAAGTTATCCCGACTTAACATAGAAAGCCATTAATTTAATTACCTATAGCAGCCCGGGATGATGGAGAATAAATATGCCTTTGAATATAGGCCTACATATAATGGAAAAAAAAATAGGGAAAGTTTTGTTTATTTTATTTTCTCAGTCTCTTTCAAATATTTGATTCAATTATTGTATTTTTAGTTAGAATATAAATGCTTTATGTATTTTTACTTCTTTGCATTTCAACCTTTAGTTCACCTAAGTGAATTGCATTTTAAAATAATTATAGTTAAAATTATAAGAAGAAGCCATTATGAAGAAATGAAAAAAAAAGTTATTAGTAAAATATACTAAAAGAATCATCAGTCAATACAATAGCTGACTCCTAAATGATACTTTTCTTGTATGATAAATGGTATGATAGTGTGCGTGAATATCTATTGTGCTTAGGTACAAATGGTTCTTTAATATTGTTTTAAATAATAATATGCAGAAAGACGGAATTTATGTAATCAAGTCAAATTTCCATTTATTTGGATCAATAAACTAATCATATCTTATCTTATAGTAAAGCACAAGTTGTTCAGGAAAAAGTTATAATAGACAACTTTCTCTTCCATTGATTGAGCTCTCTTTGAGATAATGATTTAATTGCTTATGTGTATAATCATCTATGCATTATTGATCAATGCAGTGAATACTCGTATTTCTTCTGTTTTTATTCAATTGAGTTAATAAATTTTTGTAGTTACTTCATACAACGCTCATCTTTTTGGTGTTTTAATTGAGAAATGGAATTTAATCATAGAAGGCATAGAACCGTTGATCTACATAGAGAACCACTGAGCAGTGTATAAAACCATTTAGCTATGAATAGATTCAATGAGTAATGAGCTATGCATAGAATTACTGAGCTATGTAAAGAACCACATGGGCTATGTTTAGACACATTGAGCTATGCATAGAACCACAGACTAGCTAGGCTATGTATAGCAGCGGTCCGCAACCTACGTCACGCAAAGCGATTTTCAATGGCACGCGAAAGACCACACAAAAAGGCAATTCAACTGTTTCTGCATGAAATTCAGTGCTAGAATAGGATACTGCTTAGGCTGTTGGCACGCTGAATAAATTAGAAATCCTACTTTGGTACACTAATATCAAAAGTTTGCCGACCCCTGATGTATATCAATGACATAATTACATATCATTCTAGTATAGTGAAAACATAAAACAACATCTGACTTATCCAAAAGAAAAAATTTAAAAAAAAATGAAAAGGCAATAGGCCTACATAGTTTCTTAGAAGACGAAAGTGTGCCTAATTTAATTTTAGAGTTCGTAGGTGTGTTTCTTTTAGCAAGAGGGTGACAAATTTAGCCATTAGCCAGGGTAAAGCATTTTTGCCATTAGCAAGAGAGTCGCGTATTCCTATTAAAGAACTGTTAATAGACGTGGGGTAGACGTGGTTGTATAAAGAACTACTCAGGGCCCTCGAGAGAAAAAAAAGATGCCGGTACGAGATCTTTTCTGGGCCCCCCTCCCCCCCCCCCACTTTTTTTAACACTATAGTCATTTCTATATGATTTATTTTTATTACATAGGCCTACGTTTGAAAAATCAGGAATCTTTTTACAAGGTCTGTGGACCATTTTGTGAAACTGTCATAAGTGTTACCATTTACCATCTGAGTGTAATCATTTCAATCCAAGCCTTACAGGTCTGTTACGAAAATACTTTAATCAAGTACATAGTTCTTGGTTTAAATTATTGTAATTGTTCCTGCACTTCAGAAGGCCTATTGATCTTGCAAATAATATTACAAAGATGTGTAAAATGGGAAAAGTGACTCTCACTGTTGATTGATAATTTATGTCCTCTAGTGACTAGTGTTTCTAGGTTAGGCTAAATTATTTAACTGGTGTTATTCTTGTCAGTTATAAATATTCACCAGTAATGTATGTTGTGTAGTCAAATGTAAGGTTAGATCTGCTGTGGCATACAGTTGACACATAATTTGTTTTTTACAAACTCTTCACAAAATACATTTTGTTAAATGACCAAAAATAAAATTTGTTTTAAATTTTCAATACATTTGACTAAAATGATGATACTTTCAATCTCCCCTCTTGGCTACCGCACTGGAAATCGTTAAAGTGTAAAAGGATCGACTAACTAGTTTAACTACCATACTAGTACCGATATGCAGCGACATAGAGTATTTAGGCCTAGGCCAATGGTCGGCAACCTTTTGCTAATAGTGTGCCCAACTAGGATTTTTAAATCATTCAGCGTGCCAACAGCCCGAAAGTCAACCTGCTGTTTTGGGTATGCTGAAAAAAACGGAATTTATGTAATCAAGTCAATTTTCCATTCATTTGGATCAATAAAGCAATCTTATCTTATCTTATCTTATCTTATATTTAAAAAAAATAAAAATAATATTTATTTAGCGCCGTAGCAAGATAGAGGCCCAAAACGAGGTGTATAGAGAAAATTTTTATAGCGTTTAATATTTAACTTTAAAAAAAAAACGAGTTTCTGGTTATCATCCTTTTTAATTTATTTGCATTTACACCAATGCAGAGTTTTATTACTAAATTTCCCATTTTGATAGTTAATTATCGCCTAAAATTATCATTTAGTTATCGTGATTCGAGATATGGATCTGGCACCTGCTATACATTGATAATTGTATTTCGATCTCAGTTTTACTGAGATATTCTCTTATATTATTATTTCGAATCATTCATGATTTCGAGACTATTGTTAAGCGGTGTAGAGACATTGTAATCATACAAACTTGGTAGTTAATGTAATGTTCAAAAATGTACACATTTTATTATAAATTCTTTAGTCATATAATATTTATATACTTTTAACTAACTTACACAATTTGATAAATTTTAAAATTATAACTGTAAGATCCATTAATGTTTTTATTAAAGAAAAATATGAAACATATTGGACATATTAGAGCAAAAAACAAATACAAAACGGGTTAATTATCTCCCTTCTTTTAAAATAAAAACTAATATTACTTTTTAATTATTATTTCTTTTTAAAAATCTAGCATTTTTGTGTTTAAAATTCAACTTGCTGCATTTTAAATGGTCACTATCCCTCCACTTAAAAAAAAAGATCCACATCTAAGATGGTTGTATATGAATAAATCCAGTCAGACTTTATGTGGTGTGAAAACAAGAGTCCATAAATTTGAAAGTCTTGTCTTTGTTTATAAAACTCCTCTCTATCTATTTTAATATATGGCATAAATTAGGGCATTACAAGTAGTTAAGTGTTTTGAAATTGAATAACGTGCAAGATTTGTCCAGTTTCAATGCAAATCCATTCCAGTGGTCGAACAGTCAAGTGCTGTTTGGCCACGTCCTTGTAAAAGCAAGTTCAACTCACTGAAATGTGTCGCTCGCCATTCAGAAACATCGGCTTCAACAGTTAGTGCCTCCTCATTCAATTATTGAAAAAAATTAACAAGAAGAACCTTTTGGAGGTCTCTCGCGTGCTATCTAAAATCACTCTGCGTGCCATGTGTGGCACGCGTGCTTTAGGTTGTCGACCCCTGGCCTAGGCTACTAAGCTAACAAAGAGAACTGTAAGCCTGTAGGGCTCATAGGTCTATATTTGTAAGTGTCTCTGGAGAAAACAAAATAAAAAAGAGATCCTAAATGCTATCGAAAATAAATAGGCCCTATATTACAACTAGATGCTTCTTTGCAAATTTAACAAAATGTTCAAGTACACATTCAAAGAATACCAAAATGAAGGGCCCCCCAGCGCCACGTGAGATTGTAGGAGGTTTTGGGGCATCTCCTCTAAGCTTTATTGCAACAATTAAAAAATACTTGCGTAATTGTCAATTTAATTTTAAATTATATAAAAATAATATTCATGGGCCCCCTAAACTCTTATGGGCCCCGGTACGGCGTACCGGCTGTACCCCCCTCTCGTGGGGCCTGGAACTACTACACCGAATCTTATTTCTTATCTTATATACCTGGCGGGCACACCACGTCGTATCGACGTTTTTTCAACGTGTTTACCATTTCTCTACGTATTTTACCAGTCGAAACGACATGGTGTGCCCGGTGGGATATTAAAGATGGGATATCTATAAAGAAGATTGTTGTGTCATACGCTCATACGCATCCATCTGAGTCTAATCGTGCATTTTTTAAAAAATGATGTTAAGTTCCTGGTTTTTTCTGGTTTGTTCGGGCAATGTAGAATTTCATATTAATTTCATATTATAATGGTCGTCAAAACACACGCACACAATCATAAAATATAACTTGCTCTGACGATTATCCGCGGTATGAGTATCACTTTCTTATTTTTGATTCGGGTTTTAAATTTTATTATTTTGAGTTTTTAGTGAGTGGTTCAGGCAATTTATTCCATGACTCTTGAAGTAAAAAGTTGAAGAAAGAGACCTTAAAGAAATTTGTCTTTGCAGTTTGTAGCGAATTTCATGAAACTGGACAGAAATTAGGCTTTGTTTCGTTTCCAGGCTTACTATCAGCTTAAATTGTCGATGTTTAATTTAATGTGCAGAACAAACAAAACACTTGTTTGCATTACTCCTTATAACTGTCTCTCTCTTTCTCCATCTCTCTCTCACCATCTCTATCTCCATCTCTCTCTCTCTCTCTATCTCTCTCTCTCTCTCTCTCTCTCTGTGTTTTCTTACTTTCTTTTTCTATTCCTTTTTTGTTATAAAGGTGAGTTTTCAATCTTTCGTTCTTCCTTTTATGTTTCCATGCAGAAAAGAGCTACAAGAAACGTGGTCGCATGAGCAAGCCCTCGAATCGATCGTACACCCCCCCTCCCGCCCCCTTTCCGATGTCTTCAAACGGCGAGGAGTGTGCTGGGTGACCGCTAGAAAAAAAAATCGTGTTTGCGCTTTAATTATTTGTAGAATCAAACATAAAAAGTACGGTAACATGATTGTGCCATTTAAAGTAAAAAAAATCAACAAATCGATATATTGAAAATATTAATATAATTTTTGGCATTTACAGTAAAAAAATGTATGAATGATAATTAAAACTCTAAGTGTTTATATGTATATGAATATAATGTAAAATTGTAAGCATATATTGATTTATATAGAGACTGTGAAAAAGTCATTGAATTATCGTTAGCTGTTTTAAAGTTATGAGCATTATAGTGAGAATATCGGAAATTTTCGATCACAATATTTAAAACTAATTACAAAGGTTATATAAAGTGGTGATTTTGCTCATAACTTTTCTTTCTTCTAGTGAAGATATATAGGCTATATATAACTTATTCATCTTCTTTACCTGTGAGTGACATCTTCGCTACTCGTGCCCTTTTCCCCCTGCACTCGCTGTCGTGTATCCAATATGAAATGTATCGTGTTTACCGAAACCAGCAGTACTCAGTGAGCAAAACCTTAGAACACTCCCTTTTAACTGCACGCCACAAGCGTCCGATTACTCCAATTTTATCGACAACGCTCAGTATCGCGACACAGCCCAGATTTTGTTCCATGTAGAGAAATGCAAGCCAAATACCAGTTGTTGTTTTTTTGTTAAATAAATAAATAATAAAGCCAGTAAATTGGCGTTCCACTCATACAATCGACATAAATCAACATGCGCTGGAAAAAATAGTTTCGACCGATCGATCTTCTAAATCCAGTTTCGACTAATGCATGTTTTTTCACCCTCGCTTCTTGTTTCGTTTTTTTTTTAACATGTTCAAAAAATATAAAAAGAAAGACTCGTAAGCTCAACCGGACACAAATGTTACCTAGCAACTGATGATGCTTTTAAGAGCTGGATTGACGCTCTGTGGTGGACTGAAAAAAAAAAGCGTTTATTATCCTAAAAATAAAAACCATTATGTCCACGTTGTTATTATTTTTTCATGTTATTTTTTTTCTCTTCATCTCTCTATCCTTCGATTTGAACAAAAGATAAATATGGACTGGATTTCACAAACAACTTTCACATACAAGACCATGGTACACACAGGAGCAAACATTCTGATTATCAACCCTGGATGAAATATTCTTCACATTCTTCTGTGACATGCACCCACACACACTGGCTTGCGCACACAAACACAAACACACAGTGCACTCTGGGATTAAGCACGTGCGCTCGCTATTTAAAAAAAAAATCTTTACCTCAAAAGCGTGTTGCTTTGAATGTTGCTATTTATTTTTTATCTGCAAGAAACTGAAATCAAGAGTGGTCAAAGGGTTAACCCTTCCCGTACCGACCTACTTCTATCTATGCTGCCTTCAGTTCCGCTATATACGCGCCCGGGACTGTAAGGGTTAACGTTCTTTTGATTTGGAAATCAAACAGTTGTTTATGGTTCATTGTTTATCTAGATGAGTGTTAATTGGTCATATAAGCTTACTTCAGCAATATCTACAAAAACAAGGATTAACGAAAACATAGATATAACGCACCCCCTCTCCCCTCCACCCAAAAAAAAAATATATATATATTTATATATAATTATAAACAAAAACTAAAATAACGCAACGTTGATAATATGGTGATATTAATCTGAATACTTCATTGAAGAGTTTTTAATACTATATAATAATTGTAGGCCTTAATACAATATGTGTTCTTGTCCGACAATGCTTCATGATATAATGTTAAGCCCTATGGATTAATTATAGTTGAAATAAGCGACGTTTGGCTAACTTGTTTGTACAACTTACGTATTTCACTGAACGGACAGCGTGTTGTTTTGTTTCAATGTAATAACTTTTCAGTAAGTGTCGCAATGCCGCAGGGGGGTGTACTTAATCTTTGCGTTGTTATGGTAGGCCTACACGCCTATTAAAAAAAGAATAGAATATCCTACTTTTAATCAAAACAATAGTTAGACTTATTAAAGTAAAAAAAAAAAAATTGAGGCCTCTTAAAATTGAATTTTAAAAAAAGTATGTAAGAAAGCAAACACGAAAAAAAAATTCTTAATTACAAATTTGCATAAGATTATTATGTTTAGTAATTTCTATCTTTTTTTTTCCTTCTTTATATCACTTTCACAGAGCTAACGTCTTTTTGAGGGCAAGAGGAAATTACAATTTACAAACTAGCGGTAGAAGGGCAATAATTCGACAGCACCGACATGTATAGCCTTAAGGGGAGACAACGCTGGATTTTGTTTTTTGTTTTACTGCACTGGTTGAAGCCAACTGTAGTAGTGTCCCTTTTATTAAGATTTATAATAAGGTCTACAGTCTACAGTCTACACAGTTTACAAGTTCAGCAGGTTAAACAACTCCGTCACATTGTTCACTTCATAAACGTACTGCATAATTAGACTAGACTGTTGGGCGTCGTTTAAACGAAAAAAAAAAGTCAAGTTGTGTAGCATACTAACTACTGATCAGTGGTACAAACAGTTCAATCGTGCACAAAAGCTTAATTGACTGATTCTATTAAAAAGAGAATAAGTAAAGTACCCTTCGGACCAAAGTGATCATAGGGCCGGTGAAGCAGCGTTCACCAGTTTCTGTGGCCACGGCATACTAGGGGATGTGGGGCCAGCACAATGCCCAGCCGCCTTTACTTTACCCCAACTAATGTCAGGTACCCATCAGAGCTGGGTAGACTCAGGGACACCCTCAAGTCCTGGGAAAAAATCCCGGCTTCACCAGGATTTGAACCCAGGACCCTCGGATCGCCAGTCGAACGCGCTGCCGCTCGGCTACCGTGCCCCATAAAAAAGAGAATATCTTCTACAAAAGTTCACAACGAATTCTTTATCTTTTAATATCTATTGCAAAACGTTGTTTGTGTGTGTCATCTAATGGATATTAGATTACATAAACAACTATTCAGTTTCCTCATCTGGACTGAACCTCGAAAGTGGGTTGGTTATTTTTGAGAAGTCATCATAGCCTTAAAATTGGTGGTACAACTGCAACTGCCTTGTATAGAACTTTATAAAATAGTCTTGTTGATGTGTCTTCTGTAGGCTAAAATTCCTACCGTATTCAGTAATCAATGGCAGATCGAGAAAAACAGCTGGGTAAGTTATTTTACAGCTTTTCAGATAGTTTAGTGTATAATAATTTTAAAAAACACCATAAGTGCGTGTAAACTAACAAAAGTACAATATATTTTGTTCTTACGTTTTCATGACCTAAGCAGAGAATGAAAATGAGATAATACCAAAGACTATAATATTTAGTATTTGATAATAGGCCTACAGAGTGCGCCATCTCTCTTCAAAATGTGAATATATTAAAACTGAGCGCACTGAGCATGCTAAAAAAGCATAGATAGAAGCGCTATATAAATAACCATTAAGCTTATTATTATTATTATTATTATTATTATTATTATTATTATTAAAACGAAACAGAAAATGTCAGTTTTTTTTTTAAATAAAACTTAATGACTGCCACAATTAATTCAAACAAAAATATATAAAATCTTTCTCCAATGTTTATCAAGCTTTCAAACATACACACACACACGAAATAGTTCAATTCATAAGTCATTGTTACATAATAATAGCCTTTTAAAATCATGACAGATTTATTCATAACCTATGCAGGCATTGTCGGAACTATTTGAAAAATAGGCTGTACGTTCGAGAGAATCAATAGGAAACAAAAGCCCAGTTAACCCTTCCCGTACCGACCTACTTCTATCTATGCTGCCTTCAGTTCCGCTATATACGCGCCCGGGACTGTAAGGGTTAAGATTCCTGACAAAATGGGTGTTTGATACAAAGTGAATTAAAATATTTAAAACATTCACCAGAGCTTTTTAGGTTCGATTAGTTTAAATTCACATTCCCTGATAAGATTTTACAAAATGAAAACGTTTTAAAAATACAACAACAAAGGAATTTTATGGTCAGAAAAAAAAGTTTAACTGTTCGTAATGATAGACAATGCACTCAGGGTGCATATAAGTACTTTTTCTTACCGAGTGGCATTCGGAATGGGTTACCTGAACAAGTAAGAAAAACCAGTAACTTAACATCATATAGAACATTAATAAAGATGCAAGACTAGACTCAGACCACGGATGAGCGTTGGACGCAATAATCGTCTATATAGAAGGAGCGTTTGTAATATAAGCTTACAAGATAAGATGAAAATAGTAATAGTCTAGACCAGGGGTAGATCACCTACGGCACGCGTGCGGAAGATCTCCAAAATGGCAATTCAAGTCTTTCCCCACAAGAAATTTAGTTCTAGAACAGGATACATTTTACTCTGAAATTCTACTGAATACGAAATCTTACTTGGGCAAACTATTATCAAAAAGTTGCCGACCAGGATTTGGATTCCAGTGCATATAATTTGTACATTTCATCACTTCTCACCCTCAATCACATATTAATGGCAAAATAATATTCTGGTAGCGTAGCCAGCAAATCTTAATGATTTTTCGAAGCCAAGATAGTGGAAAGATAAGGAAGGTTGGGTGGGGCAAGGGGAGGGGCAAGTATTAAATTGGGGAAAAAGGAAAATGCTAGGGGGGAAATTAATGCACGGTCGGAATGGCGCGGTGGACCATAGCAGGCTAATTCTGAACTGTAAAATAAGTTCTCCCTAAGCTATCGAAAGCCTAATATGTTTTCTAATTGTCAATAGTTAAAACGTAAAGTTATTTATAAACAAAAATTTTAAAAAGTGTATCCTTAATAAATAAAAAAAAAGTGTGTAGGTTAGTTTCCCCCGCCCCGCCCAATCCACAAGGAGGCTACGCTTATGATCTTAAGTCGAAAAAGTAAAACCACGCGTGTGTGTTGTTAGAATTCTTATTTTGGTGTTGTTTTTTAACTAAACAATATTTTAAACGATATATTCAGAGGTGCATGACATGCGTACGCTACAATTACACGTATGTAAGTGCCCGGTAACATACATTGAAACTGACGAGAGAGAGAGAGAGAGAGATAGAGAGAGAGCGAATGGAAAGAGAAAGAAAGAAGAGAGAGAGAAGAGAGAAGACAGAGAGATAGAAGAGAGAAAGAAAGAGATGGAGAAAGAGAGAGAGAGAGAAAGAGGGAGAGAGAGAGGGAAGGAGAGAGAAAACGTTTACCTTTAACACGGACACTAACGATGTAAGACTAGACTTGGACCACGGATGAGCGTAGTACGCAATAATCTTCTTCATAGAAGGGGCGTCTGCAATATATAAGATGAAATACATTCTAAAGGACGACAAGAAAGTTTCACTTTTGATGATCCGAGTCACTTGCATTCCCCCCCCCCCCCGGGTCACATATAAAGATAATGGTTTTAATGTAAATAGAAAAGAAAGGTAATATTGAAAATGAACAAAAACATCTGCTGATTTGCAATGGTCAAGGAAGATATTGACCTTCAAGTTCTGCAAGGTATAATTTTTTTTTATGTGACGAAAAGTAAAGTATTCCTTTTAGACTATGTTGTTCTTTGGAGCTGGCAAAGCAGCGATCACCAGCTTATGTGGCCATCGCATAACAGGGCGCATAACAGGACGCATAACAGGGCGCATAACAGGGCGTTGTGTGCCAAGCCGCCTTTTCTTTCCCCAACTAATGTCAGATAATTATCAGGACTTGACCCGGGTCGGGGGAGGGGGGCGTAAAAAAAAACTTAGGTTTTATAACCTTCTACTAGACCAGCGGTTCCCAACCTGTGGGTCGCGACTCCTTTGGGGTGGGGTCGAACGACCATTTCATGGGTGTCGCCAAAGACCATCGGAAAACACTTATTTTTGATGTTCTTATTGAGGCTTTCCACAACTACATATACAGCCCAGTACTTTTCAATGACTCCACCTCAGAACCCTCCCCAGTGTGTATAGGCGGGATCAAACAGAGTTGTGTACTGGCCCCAACACTCTTTAGTCTAGACCAGGGAATGGCAACCTTTTGATAACAGTGTGCCATAGTGGGATTTCTAATTCATTCAGCGTGCCAACAGCCTAAAAGTCACCCTGCTTTAGTAGTCTATTTCTAATAGAAGTTACTTGAATAGTTTTTTTACGAGTCTTCTGCATGCCATTGAAAATCTTTTTGCGTAACTTGTTACTAACAAGTCTGGCACAGTTTTCGAAGGTTTCCTATCCCCTGGTCTAGAGTCTAGACTAGAGTTTAGACTATTCCTCTTTTCTTTACTGTCTTCAAACCTTTTAAATAAGGCTTTTCAAAAATGTATCTAAGTTAAATATTAATGCAACTGTTTAATGGAAGTAAAGGTATACTAATGAAAACAAGCTAGTAGCTAAAAAGTTGTTAAAAATTAAATTTATAATTTAAACACATTAATTAATTCATTGTTCATTTTACGTATTTTTATCAATATGAGTAGTCTACCGGTGCTGGTATATGCATATACAATTTTTTTTTTTCAAATGCAAATTGTTTAGTAAAAGAATTGTTTATTAAAAGCTTGCCCCAGAGACTTAAAATTTGGAACTATTACCTCCCTTGAATAGACTTAAAAAATGGGACTATTATCTCCCTTGATTAGATTTAGTTTTTGTTTAATTATAATTATTTTTTTAATATCGGGTTTACTCACGTTGAATTATGGTTTTAATAATATACCAACATTATATGTTAAATCTCAATAGGGGTCGAAGGGACATTTCACGGGGGTCGCCTAAGACAACCGGAAAATACATATTTTATCAGTCCACATGGAGATACATCCACATACGAGCAGAGTATAAGTATATTTCTATACTGTGCATACGAGTACCCGGCGTGATGACATCAGCGTTCAAGCCCATCACATACCTACTTTAAACACTTGCGAAAACAGTCCGATGCGCCGAACTACTATTTCACACTGAAGTGAGATGGTTATCGAGAGGAAAAAAAGTAAAAACGTGTTTTGAGCTTCGTGATAAACTCAGAACTCTTTAAATTTAAAATCAGAAAGCAAGATTGCAGTTCAAAGCACTTTATGGCGATAAAAGTGAACTGCATAAAATAACTGACTTTGTTGACATCTTTGAAATCTTTAATGAGTAAAAGAAATGTATCACTGCAACTCCAGTTAATTTTTTTAACAAACCTTCATTTGTCTGCAAAGATTGGATCGTTCCAAATAAAACTTTAGGTTTAACATAAAAAATTGGAAGTAAATAAAATTTACATTTTGATGAACTTATCTACTTTCTTTGAGGAACATGACATTGAACCAGATAAAAGGATTACGATAATGATTTTTACGATAAGGATTTTTGTGAAAGAATACTTGCACATGCTTGCAGACGAAATTTCATCGTACCTTTCAAATTTATCTGACACTTCATTTGAACTTGAAAGAAGGTCATGCACAGTCACATTTGAGGATGTTCCTGAGACAACATACGAGAAGTTCATTTAATTTATTAACAACTAATTTCTCTACAATGCCAATTACATAATTCAGGTTCAGGTGTTTGCAGTCATATACTTTTTTGTCGGATACTGTTTTGCACCTTCTTCTTCCATCTCCAGCAACTTATCTCTGTGAAAGTGCTTTCCAGTTTGTTGATTCTTATATCTAAATACAGAAGTAAACTTTTTGTGAAAGATGATCTTCGTTGTGTAAGCCGATGAGAAAGACGCAATCTCAATCTTAGCACTAACGTTGATTTGTAATTAGAAATAAATATTTCGCAATATATAACTTTAAAAGGATTTTTGTGATTAATCACTGTGCTTCAATTATGTTCAATTTGTAACATTGAAAATACATACTACATATGAGATATTTACATTACATTTTAAAACAGTAGCACATTACAGTTATAAGAAAGCGACGAAAATTTTTTCATTGTTCGGGGTCGCCATAACGAGAAAAGCTGTATGAAAGGGGCGCAGCATTAAAAAGGTTGGGAACCACTGGACTAGATTATCATTTCCTATATTTTTTTGTTATTATGGTCACTTTTTTATTGTCTGTGTCCCCATCTTTCGCACACCTCAATTTACACCCACATCATTAGCATATTAGCATTAGTCCCTCGACCTCCCAAACTTATGGGCAGGGCAGAGTTCGTGCTATTAGCTCAATCCTCCACCCGCAGGGCCAGCGATACAAGCAATGGATATACATTGACCTTTAACCCTCCGTCCTCATCATTTTAATAGACATTGCATACATTTACTTAAAGCTTTTAGTGAGAAACATGGCAATGATTTTCACAAAAAAATACTTCCTCACAGCTCTACATGGCTTGACCCAGGGCCCTCGAGAGAAAAAAAAGGTGCCGGTACGAGATCTTTTCTGGGCCCCCCCCCCTTCCCCCCCCCCCCCCTCAACATCTTTTTTTTTCTACCACTAGTCATATCTAGATGATTTATTTGTATTACATACGTTTGAAAAATCGGGAATCTTTTTAAAAGGCCTGTGGATCATTTTGTGAAACTGTCATAAGTGTTATCATTTACCATTAGAGTGTAATCATTTCAATCACAGCCTTACAGGTCTATTACAAAAATTATTGTCTTAGATCTAATTGTTCCTCAGCTTCAGTATTGATCAGAATTGATCTTGCAAATATTTTAAAGATGTGTAAAATGGGAATAGTATCTCTCACTGATGATTGAGGAGTAGGCCTATAGTTTGGTTGAAAAGAACTCCTAGAGAAATGGGAGGTTTTAAAGTTGGACAAATAAATTGTCAATTAACTTGTCATAATTCATTTTAATATGGATTAATGTGAATGTGAAAATTGAGAGAGTAAATGGAAAATATGAGAAACATGTTAAGGTAAGCTACTACAGTTGTCACAGCTACTTGATTTAATAATTTGGGACATATCTATCATTATCTATTACAGTTGAAACTCTGTAATAAATAAATAGTAATATTATATCAAGTCAATTAAAAATACTTCAAGTTCAATGCGTTTTAAATTGTATTTATATAAAGTATAAACGATTAACAACTTCACAACGTTTTACGGTACTATAACAAAAAAGTACATAAATGTACATCTTAATCGCATTTTATGCACTTCTGTCGAAACATTAATTATTTACAAATGTACCCAAATCATTAATCTTTTAAATGCCTACTGTTTCGTGAAAAGAAATACTTCAATAGGCCTACATGAATGATAAAAAAAAGATAGAGAAGAAAAAGACTAGTTTTATTACAACAGGGCTGCCTTAAATTGCGTGCCTTTTTCTTGGCAAAACTACGAAATACAGTGTCAATGTTTTTTTTTGTCTTGCAATGCAATGCCAGACTCAATACTGAGCCTAGCCAAGTTGTTCAGGCGATCCTGACTTATGGTGGACCTAAGCTAATTTTGATGAGCTTAAGTTTACTGAATCTCGTCTCCTGGTAATGCTACTGTGGCTGGTGCTGTAGTAAGGGATATCCTGGAACTGACACTTATGCTAGGAAAAATATTTTCTAATTTGGCGTTTGCCAAAGGATTAAACAGTTCCAATGCACCCAACTATTCTTTACCAAAATTTGCATTGTGAACTACTGTTAGGTGAATTATTTCCCGAAGAGACTAACTTAGCAGCTTTATACTTCAAGTCTTTTTATGACATCTTTTGGTAGTTCCAAAGAAAGCTGAATGTGACAGAAATATCTTTGACTGAATTGAACCGAACTGTAAACTGTAAGCCCTCCAATAACACTATCCAATACAACATAAAATTCATAAAAAATTTTTTTCGTAAGTGGGCTTCCTCAGGGCATTCATCTGTTTCATTCATCTCATTCACATTTTCATCAGGTGTATCCTCTTTTTCTGGCAGTTGTATTACTGTTCCTTAACAATGGTACTTCTATCTGCAGGTTGGCTGCAACAAGCTTAGCTTCATTCCACATTGCTTTCCAACTGTTTCGCAAAGCCCCTAGTTATAAGCTTTCAATGTTTGCAACTTCCATATCTATAGTCGCATCACAAGCTTGAATGACATTGTTGCAGAAGTCAATAAGGACTAGTTTACTGTGCCACACGACTGACATTATGATGCAAGTGAAAGAACCGACAAAACATAATAGATTTCATGGATTTCGTTTCTGGTTTTCGTAGTAAGATTCAGCTTTGACAAAGCCAATCCCTGGTAGATGAGCTACAAATGGTTTTACACTTTCAATTCGATCTGACCATATGTTGCTAGAAATGCCATGAAGCTGTGACAGTATTTTCCACCTCTTGAGGCTGCAACTGAATAATGTGTATTTACATTTGTCTAAAAATATAATACCTTCAACGTCCCATCTTGGCTACCCCGCAGGAGATCATTAAAGTGCAAAAAGTTCGACTAACTGCCGTACGAGTATGCAGCGATATAGAGTATGTAGGCCTAGACTACTAAGCTAACAGGGATAACTGTAAGCCTGTAAGGCTTATAGGTCTATATCTGTAAGTGTCTCTAGAGAAAAATAATAACAAAAAGATCCTAAATGCTATGGAAAATAATTAGGCCCTAAATTACAACTAAAGCCTTCATTACATATTTAACAAAATGTTCAAGTATAGCCTACATTCAAAGAATATCAAAATTAAGGGCCTCTAAACGCCACGTGAGATTGTAGGAGATTTTGGGGCAACTCCTCTTAGCTTAATAACAACAATTAAAAAATACTTGCGTAATTGCCAATTTAATTTAAAATTTTAATATTCATGGTCTTCATGGGCCCCCTAAACTCTCACGGGCCCCGGTACGGCGTACCGGCTGTACCCCCCTCTCGTGGGGCCTGGCTTGACCCAATGACTAAATCTCATTTCTTGGTCAACCTTTGAGAAAATCCAAAGTTAAAATCGACATAAATGGTAGGCCTATGTTGCAAGCTGCAACAAAATTTCACGGCTTTTAAGTTGGCAGCATTGTCGATTGTTATGCAAATAAGCACAAGGAGAAGAAATTTTTTTAGCACAAAAATGAGACAACATTTAAATATCAAAATTTCTATTCGCTAAAACTCACTAACTGAAAATAGTACTGACAATGCCTAGTGCATAATGTCAGAACTCATAAATCTCGTGGAACCCATTAGATTACTAACGGATCTATAGGTTTCCTCGGAATCTGACTTGGGAATCATTGCATTGCTGTCTGTGCTGCAGAAATTATGCGGTTGCAAAATGATTCAGAATATCTCGGGGAAAGTGGTAGGTAAACATAAACAAACAACGTGTAGGCCCTTAAGGTTGTAGAGCAGGGAAAGGTCGCAATACAACTCGTCAAGCCTTTAGCTGTATTGTAAATAAATATGTAGAACGTTTTGACCGTCATGTTGTATCAAATTCCGTGTGCAGCCCAATGACTTTACGAATGTCGCACGCCCCCTGTTTTGGAGTGTAAGAATATTGCAGGTAATTAATGCATTAATGCAGTAGGCCCTCAATGTTTTCCTTAGCAAAACAACAACAAAAAAAAAAAATAAAAAAAAAAATACAACAAAAAGACAAGTTCGACTTGTTACGTAAATAAATAGAAAAAAAAATGAACTGAGATGGTTGGTGTGTTAGAAGTTGGCGGAGACTAGAGACTTAGTAGAGAGTGACGTTGAAGATGATGGCAGCTGAAGTGGGTCTTGTTTTCATAAACAGGGTGTTTACTGAAACGGGTTGTTTTCTGACACGGGGTGTTTTCTGACACGGAGTGTTTACTGACACGGGGTGTTTTTTGACACTGGGGAGGGGGGGGTTCTGACACGGGGGGAGGGGTTCTGACACGGGGTATTTACTGACACGGGGTGTTTTCTGACACGGGGTATTTTCTGACACGGGGTGTTTACTGAAACGGGGAGTTTTCTGACATGAGTTTTTTTTTAATTGTGACTTAAAAGTCATCCAAAGCTCTTTATGTTCTTATACATGATCTTATACTGTATTTAGACTAGTTTCCGGGACAAGACAAGGTTTTTTTTCAGATTATAGATAAAAATGTGATAAAGAACTGAACACAAGCACTGTTAAATATCTGCTATCCCCCAAAAGTACAAATACAATTAGGAAATGGGAATCCCACTGACTATTAGATGTATGGTGTGGGTTTAGTAAAAATAAATATCCAATGAAGCTATGAAATCTTCCAATGTTTCAGACCTTTAGAAAAAGATTCAGGCCTATAAAAAAGACAAGGATTTATCGTATTTTAAATAACTCAGAGATATTACTTTTAACAACATACATCGTCTGCTTTATTTTTATCTGGATCCAAATAAGACAGCGATGGGTTAACTGATGTGCCTTTAATAACATTTCTTTGTTTATCACCTAATGTTGAAAAACAACACACTATTGTCAGTGGCTTAGCTAAGAGAGGGGCAGGGGGGGGGTCCAAATTCGAAAGTCCCCCCGGGCCCCTAATTGAGGGGGGCCCCCCAAAGGGGTGTCCGAATTGTTTTTTTCTCATGCCATAATGTCGAATGTCAAAATGCAGGGGCCCCTAAAGAGGCCAAGCCCCCCGGGCACCCAAATCCCTTGCAACGGCCCTGACTATTGTTGAACAGCTCATTTTAACTTCTTTTAGTTAAGTCCTGCATAAAACAGTTGGCCTAATGCACAGGCCAGCGTCTGATTTCGTCAAGAAAATACCATTGAGAAATAATAATGAGGAGATACGAATTCATGCAATTGCAGATGATGTAGAGAGTACATTGTGTGATTACCTAACAACATCCTAATTTTCTCTAGAAAGCTTTACGTTCAAGCTATTAAAGAATCAAAATACCAAAAAAAATTATTCACTAATTCTTCTTCTTCATAATACTGTGGAGACCCCGTTAGAACCGAGGAAAGAGTCCACAATTTAAATACTAATAAAATAAATAGCATCACAAACAACAATTATAAACAATTGACAGAGTGTCACTTTAGGTTTTTAGACCAGCACTTAAGTGACGATTTGAAAGCCGGAACTGTAGGGGCAGTGATGGAGGCCTGGTCCAGGGTGTTCCACAGCCTAATGGCCGACGGAAAAAAAAGAATATTTGTAGACGTTGATGCGTACATGTGGGACATGCAGCTTGATCAGATGGCCTCGGGTAGAGCGGGACACCTGTTGGATTCGGCCTGACTGAGTGGACATTTCCACGTGGCGGTTCACGATCTTGTAAATAGTGGTGACCTTGTTTATCGCTCTGCGGTGTTGTAGTGGCTCCAGTTGGAGTTGGGCCACCAAAGCTGAGGCGCTAGTTTTAAGGCCGTAGTCCTGTAAGATACGACGTGCCGCTCGACGTTGGGTCATCTCCAGCTTAGATATCAGATGTTGTTCATGAGGATCCCATACAGTCGATGCGTACTCCAGGATGGGACGAGCTAAACTTTTATAACAATGGGTCTGGATCCTGGTGAAGCATCCCTTGAGGTTCCTATGGACGAAGGCGCAAGCTCTATTTGCTTTGGCAACAATAGATTGGACATGTGTGCCCCAGTGGAGTTTTCTGTGATGTTCACTCCAAGGTACTTGGCATCTGAAACCCTCTCAAGAGTGAGACCATGCAATGTATAGCTGGTGGAGATCCTAGTCCTCTTCCTTGAAATAGAGAGGAGGTTGCACTTATTAACGTTGAACGCCATTTGCCATTTCGATTCCCAGGTCTCCAACTTATTGAGGTCGCCCTGTAGATATTGAGGTCGCCCTGTAGATATTGAGGTCGCCCTGTAGATATTGAGGTCGCCCTGTAGATATTGAGGTCGCCCTGTAGATATTGAGGTCGCCCTGTAGATAATGAGGTCGCCCTTTAGATATTGAGGTCCCCCTGTAGATATTGAGGTATAGATATAGAGATTGGCCTGTAGTTGGCTGGCTGGCTTCTATCCCCTTTCTTGAATACTGGCTGTACATTGGCGTGTTTCCAGATGGTAGGAATTTCGCCAGTGGCCAGTGATTTATTGAAAAGAAGGGTCAGTGAGGGTGCCAATTCTGATGCCAATTCTTTCAGTAGACGGCTTGGGATATTGTCAGGGCCTGCTGCTTTTTTGGGGGGTTGAGATTAGACAGTAACTTCTGTACACCATTATTGGTGATTATTATGTCAGGCATGTCTGGATGGGGGTTGACGTCCATCCTGGGCAAGTCGCTCAGGTCTTCTCTGGTGAAAGCGGCGCAGAACAGATTATTTAGAATGTCAGCTTTCGCCCTACTGTCGCTGAATGTCAGTCCATTACTTTTTAGGGGTGCAATGCCATTGGATCGCTTCGCTTGTTTTTTATTAGCCGCCATAGGTTGTTGTTTGAATCTTCTTCAACTATCTTGTTGATATAGTTCTGGTAGCTCTGTCGGTTAGATTGTCTGGCTTCTTTCTTGATGTTTTTGAAGCGCTCCCAGTGTGCAGCTTTGTTGGTAGCTTTTGCTATCCGCCAAGCCCGATACTTGCGTCTCGAGATCCTCATAAGCTTATTGTTTATCCACGGCACATGGTTCATCGTGGATGTTTTTTTTACTTGGCACATGTTTGTTCATAGAGGCACATAGAGGTTAAGTGGTCCTGGATACGCCACCAAAGTTCCACCACAGGTAGTTCTGGATGGCATGTTATATCCTCACTGAATGCCTCTGTGGATTTCTTGATGGCAACGAAGTCCGCTTTTTTTCAAATGCTGACGTTCCTGGACACAGGCTTAACTCTTGTTGCCTTGACCTTATCATTAATAAGGACAATATCGTGGTAGCCCAGTGCTGGAATGGTGGAACATCTGGTCAGTAGGCCTGGTCTGTTGTCGAGGAATAGGTCGAGGATGTTGTCGCCTCTGGTGGGACTATCGTTAACTTGATGTAAGCCTAGATCGTTGATATTATCAATGAAGGCCTGGCTTACTACGCGTGGTTACTGGTGACCGACTACCTTCAGGTCGTTCCAAACGATGTCTGGGAGGTTGAAGTCACCTCCGATCCATATTATACCATCAGTCTTTATTACATCCAGCGTCTTGAGGATCTCTATCATGTGTTCCAAGCTGGTTTCAAATGGGGTGCGGTAAATAGATCCAATAATAAGTGGTTCCGTCTTTTTTACTGTCTTGATAGAGACGAGGACAACTTCTGCGTCAGAGCCAGTATGGAGCTCATGTGAGATGAGTGGTCCTATCGTTGCGATCAGTACCCCACCATGACCATCATTTCTGTCCTTTCTGTAGACGTTATAAGTAGAAGGGAAAAGCTCAGAGCTGTGGATATCTGGATTCAGCCAGGTCTCTGTCCCCATAATAATGTCTGGTTCGGTTGTCGATATGAGACTCAGGAATTCCTCTTTCTTAGGTCGCAGACTCTGGAAGTTGATTCATTAACACTTAAGTCTAATCTGTAGGCTATCTCTTGTACGAGAATATTTTGTTATGGGAAAAGAAATTCCTCTGAACAAAATATCATATCAGTTGCCATTGATGATGCACTGGCAATGGTAATGTGCTAACGTGAGTCTATTTCGTATTAAAAGAATTCTGCGCTAGATGTATTGGCTGTCTATAGTGTGATTGATTGCCCAACATTTAGCTGCTAAAAAAAAAACTCAGTGATCATCTGCATCACTCAAATACACGAGGTCATTACTCCAGTAAAGAAAATTAAAAGCAATGAACTCAATGATTCCTACTTTTAAAAATTCTATGGGAAACGGGAGAAGGGAATATATTTAGTAGGCCAGTTGTTTTAAAAGTTAAAATAACAAAACAAATGAAAATATTCCCAGTGACACAACAGGTAAATCTAGGTGTAGCTGTATATTTAAGTTTAAAATAAAGGTTAAGGTAAGAGTGGAAAGAGAGAGAGAGAGAGGGGGGGGGTGGGGAAAAAAAGAAAAGGAGAGAGAGAGCGAAACACGCGGGTTGGGGAGAGAAATAGATACAAAGAGAAATAGAGAGAGAGCAAAATATAGAAAGGGGAGATGGGAGAAAGATGGAGAAATTGATGGAGAAATAGAGTTAGAAAAAGAAGAGTAAAAGAGAGAGAGAAAGTGTGAATAAAAGCGAATAACAATGAAAAAAAAAAGAGAAAACGCCCATGTGCATGTAACCTACAAATGTTGAACTCACTAAGACTATAATTAATTGCTACAGTGAGAGGCGTCTCGTTGTGTTTTCTAAACTTGCAAGACCAGTGAACAGCTGCATTAAACGAATGACCAGATTAAAACTTGGCCACTGCAACGCCCTTTTTTTTTTGTTTTGTTTTGTTAGCTTTTGGACTTAAGGGCGTCCTTGTGTCGAAAACATTTCGCTTCAAAATAAAAATAAAACCAACTGTGTTCTTTTAGAAGACGAAGTCCTCGTGGTAGAAGTTTTTTTTTTTTGTTTTGTTTTTGTGACGCGTAAACAAAGGGACGCTATCGCATTCTTTTTGTTATTATTGAATCCCTGCCAATAGTTGCCCGTGTTAAAAGTGAAAACATACAGCGGGCGAAGAGATAGCCAAAAAAACCTTCTTACAAATAAATTGGATTTTATTTGTTATTAAAATATATATATATATATATATTTGTGATTGTTTATTATATACAGGCTATGAAAACAAAACACGGTAAGGGAAAATTAATATTATCTTACGTTTAAGTTGTCTGTTAATATATATCTTCCTTTTTATTTTTATACCCATCGCTTTCGAATATCGAAATACATAGAGTATCAAACACAAATAATCGTATCAGTAGTTAGTCCTCTCTGTATTACTCTGTATGGCTGTCAGTAGTTAGTCCTCTCTGTATTACTCTGTATGGCTGTCAGTAGTTAGTCCTCTCTGTATTACTCTGTATGGCTGTCAGTAGTTAGTCCTCTCTGTATTACTCTGTATGGCTGTCAGTAGTTAGTCCTCTGTATTACTCTGTATGGCTGTAGCGTTTGTGTTATGTAAAAAAAAAAGATATGAGTATCAACTAGATAAATAGCCTTGAGGATAGCAATATGATTTACTTTGTTATTATAGATTGTTATCATCTATATTGTAGTAGGGCCTACAGATATTATGAACGTCCATACACATTTTTATTTTGCTGGTGAAGGAATGTTAAATCCACAGAAGAATACAATTCAAACAATATATTAAATATAAGTGTTAAGAAATTAAAGGGGGAAGGATAGTTTGCAATGAATATATAACTTGAATGTCCATTTCTCAACATTCAGACTCTCATGGATTTATGCCGCTCATGAAAATATAAAGAAACATTGTCTAATGGCCCTATATTAACAATATTGAAGTCTTTGTAAACAAGTCTACTCAGCAAACTGTCTAGTGTAGGCCTACAGTGCACTCTGTGTAAACAAGTCTACTCAACAACCTGTCTAGTGTACAAACCCCGAATTTAAAGTGTCATTACAAAACTCTTAATTAACTCTGTTACATTAGATAGCCACATGGACCACGGGAGAGAAGCCAGCAATACGTATTTCTCTTACGGTGGGCCGACAACTCTGGACACAGCAGAAACCACAAGTCCAACCTCTGTGAAAAGACAGGCTCGCAAGAAAGACACGGCATCCATCCACTCGTCTTACAGGTAGGATCAGAATTATAGTGTTGTTTTTTTAAAACCCAGAATTATATTTGAACATTATACGTATAGTATACGACTACTAGACGTACTTACGTTATTTAGTTGTTACAAACCCTTAGTAAATATTAGCTTTTCACATTATTGACAATTTACTTTTCATTGTACTGTGTTTCTAAAACACTAAACTGTTTCTAAAACACGCAAAAGAAAGTTGACTAAAAGGACAAACGTTTGTGTTCGGTAAATATTCAATTCTAAGCAAACTGTTCGTAATCAGAAGTGTTTCGAAAACCGAGGGTCGTATTATTTATAACCAATTTTAAAACTTAATTTGTATAAAGATGAATGTTAAATAAGAAAGCTATATTTTTTTAATTAGAAACTCACATGCAATATATATACCCTATTTTTTTCCCGAGTGGCATTCGGGCATGGAATGGGTTGCCTGAACGAACCAGGAAAACCAGTAACTTAACATCATTTAAAACATTAATAAAAATGCAAGACTAGACTCGGACCATGGATGAACGTAGGACGCAATAATCTTCTTTATAGAAGAAGCGTCTGTAATATATAAGATACGATAATAGGCCTACATAATTATTTCCCCTTTATTAGTGACAGGGGTGACATGGATTTGTCTACCATACCCGCCAGATCTCGCATAATTTTGGATCCAAGCGGATTAATGTTGGTGACCTCTCCTATATCCATGCCAGTTGGTGGACATACAAGACACGCTTCCACTGTTCCAACTTTTATCCCGTTCGACGGCCTAAAAGGAGCGCCATCAGATAGGTTGTTAGTAAGTTTATCATTGTTGTTGTTTATCGTGAAGATAATATGTCGAAGTGCATGTGTTGGTAAATTAAAGCTATTATTGTAGTTTACTTGTATACTTCATTTTAAACACAATGATTTATCTTAAAGTAGGCCTATATAATTTACAGATGTTCCTTGTAAGAAGAAAATAATATAGTGCTTTCTACACTGACCTGTGGTTTACGTTTTGTCCTTGTTAGGGCTGGATTATATAGCTATTAGCTATTAAGCAAAATCATCATCATCAAGATAAAGCATCAATGCACAAAAAGCTCGTGTTTAAATGCACTAATAAAATTAGTTTTAAAGATGTGTTCAAAGACTTTAAATTGTAAACAAGGCACAGAAAACTTTCAATTACATGTATATTGAAGTGGTTGTATACAAATCTATAATTTTTTAATTACATATTTTGGAGGGCCTTATATGGTCTTAATCCGGCCTTAGTCCTGTGGATTTTCTAAAATTATAAATTTAAACGTATAATAAGACTCTTGTGTAATTTTATCTGTGCTGTTTATTATACTTTGCGATTAACAAGTGTAATAACAGTCAAGTTTTTCACTCTTTGACAACTCTTGTTACTTATCGTTATTTTAAAAAAGTTAGAAAAAAAATGGTTTGTAAGAGTTTGAGATAATTATAATGATAAATGTCATAGCTACAGCCTTGTCAGCACTCTATATTGGTCCAAAATTTAAAATGTGGATAAATATTGTCTCAACATAGTCTAGTGTTTTTTTAAAGTTTGCTGACAAGGTTGGGTCGTTAGGGCTTTAATATATTTATTAAAAAGCTTAGACCTACTTGACAAGTGCTAAGTGCACACAAATCTAAGGGAAATTATTTCCAACACATTGACACTGATAAATGAGATTCCCTTGCCGATGTTTGTTGTAAGTTGAGAGGAGTTGTGGGAAGGTAGGAAGGTGGCTTGAAATAGTCCAAGACAGCGCCTGTTCATTTTAGCTTCCAGTTCCAGATCTTGTTACAAATCTAAGCCTTCCGAAAGCAGACGACAGTGTAATAAACAATAGGCCTACTTTTGTCTTGGAATGCGAGTAGAAAAGCGCGGCTCTCCAGTAACTTACAAAGGCCTGAAAGGCCTATAGTGTAACATTTTTCTCTTAGATAAACACATTGCATATCGCTACCTGACATTAGTTCAGGAAAGTAAAGAACTTTGGCGCATTGTTCTGGCAACACAATCCTCTTTTGTTGTCCAAGCAGTCAGGTTGCACCCAAAAGGTGTTCCCGCTCTACCCGAGGTCATCTGCTCAAACTGCGTGTTCCTCACGCACGCGCCGACGTCTACAAATATTCTTCTTTTTTTTCCGTCAGCCATTCGGCTGTGGAAAAAACTGGACCAGTGCCCCTTCTGTACAAGCTTTCAAATCTTCAATGAAGGGTTGGCTAAATACCTCAAATGAAACTCAGTCATCTGTTTGTAATTCTTGTTTGTGGTGTTATAAAATTGTGTATGTAGTTAAATTGTGGACTTGTTCCTCGTGTC
This sequence comes from Anisus vortex, assembly GCA_949126835.1. NCBI lineage: Eukaryota > Metazoa > Mollusca > Gastropoda > Planorbidae > Anisus > Anisus vortex. The sequence goes on from OX421499.1 coordinate 33,085,474, forward strand.
TAACGGGGTCAGTAAAATGAAGAAGAAGGCAATGGAAACTAGTGAATGCTGCCTCGTTAGCTCAATGGGCCGACATAACCTAGAAAAAATATTAAACCGCGACTTATCTGTCTCCTTTAAGAATAGGCCTAGCTGTCATGGATTTGAAGGTCCGCAGAAGGCGCAATCATGATTTTTTTTCCCTGTTTCAGGAAGCAATACCAACGGCATACTGTTTAGACTGCTCAGACCTGGTTATACTCTCTATTTATGATTACTTACAATGTCGTGTTCATCAAATTTAAAAGTCCAAACACCCAAGGTTTATATTTCAGACAAAAGTTCAAAAGATACAAAGTTTGTTATGTTAGAAAATTTTATAAAACGAATGTCAAAGCGATCGTTTAACGTACAAATAAGCATGTCAAACAACAATGCTTTATTCCTTAACCATTTACCCTTTAAAGATATTTCAATTATATTTATAATAATATTAATATTTGTCTCTAAATGCACTCTTGGATAAGTTAGGCGTGGCTTTTATTGTCTTACACTTTTCTCCCGGTGGCCGTGCGGCAGCGCGTTGGGCTGGAGTACTAAGGTCCCGGGTTCGAATCCTGGAGCAGGCTTGGATTTTTTTCCCGAGTCTGGAGGGTGTCCCTGGGGCTACTCCGCTCTTATGGGTATCCAACTTAGTTGTGGTAAAGTAAAGGCAGCAGGCATAATGCTGGCCACACAATCATCTAGTATGCCATGGCCACAGAAACTGGTGAACGCTACTTCACACCTACGGATTAATACGGTCCAACGGGTACTTTACTTAGGCCTACTTACTTTTCTCCCGGTCTATGTAAATTGAAAAGTAACGTTTTCTTATAATTTGCTTTTTACGCTGATGTTTTTTTTCTTCTTCTCTTTTTCATCTGTACAGGCTGGGCTCCCGTATAGGAGCCGTGGCGTACACCAACCCAGATCTAGGTTGAGAAACCTGGTCATAATAGTTGCTAGCCTGTTCACCGTGGCCCTGGTGGCCGTCATCTTCACTGCTGTTTACTTTGGTCAAGGGTTCGAGTCCAGGTCGAGGCAGTAACCACATATATTATGTAAATATTTGTTTTCAATGAAATGCGTCATCTACAAGACTAAGACATAGTTTATGAACAGTTTTCACGGAGTCGTGGTACCGGTACAGATCCTCGGGCGTCCCGGGGGAGGGAAGAATTGACTTCTCACTTGAGCCGGGAAATAATAATTAATGACACATTTTGTAGCTGTCGTCCATGATACTGGTGTAGGCTTACTAAGTAAGCATATTTTTGTTAATATATGAAAATCATAGCCTATTATTTAAAAAATAAATAAGTAGGAGTATGACACTGAGAAGTATATAATTATATAATTATTCGATCTAATTTGATTGATTATGTGTATTGTATCACTTTTAGGGTTATTGTTTCCTATACCAGGGGTCGGCAACCTAAGGCACGGATGCCAGACTTGGCACGCAGTGCGATTTTCAATGACACACGAGAGGCCTCCAAGATGGAGATTTGTTAATGTGCGTCAAAGCAACGTACGTCGGCATAATTAATGGCAACTGCGATGCACACATTGTTCTTTGACTTAGACGAGTTTATGTCATGCATGTACTCGTTTCTTGCCTGGAAGCAATTAAGGTGCTTCTTGTTGAAAAAAACAACAACACACATTTTGAATGAAGAGAAATGACTGTTGAGGCCGAAATTTCCTAAAGACGTAGCGACACATTTCAGTGCGTTGAACTTACATTTACAAGGACAGGGTTAAAAAACTTAAACTATTAGTCCACTGGAATAGATTTCCATTGAAACTGGACAAATCTTGGAGTGAAATAAATTTCAAAACATTTAACTACTTTCCTAATTTAAGACATATATTAAAACAAATAGATAGTCTTTTTCAGAAGTAGGCTTATATTGAAGCAGTCAAAGTTTTCTGAACAAATAGGCAAGACTGTCATATTCATGGACTCATGTTTTTATATCATACCAAGCCTGACTGGCTTGATCTTACTACATCCTTCTTAGATCTTTTGGATATAATCTGGATCTTTTGTTAGTGAAAGGTCATTTGCTATTTTAAAATGCAGCAAGTTAAATTTTAAACTTAAACATCCGAAAAAAATGAACATCGAATTGTGCCAATTTGCGGAAAACAAATCTGGAAGGAAACTGTTTAGGGAGGTCGTCTGCTATTCTAAGCTGCTAGACGTTTATTTACAAGCAAAGATAGTTAGGAGCCTACAATATTATTCCACCACATTCAGTCATTCAACTTCTATAATAATAACGCCTAAAAGTTTCTGCTCTAGTATATTCTATATAGTATATAAACAGCTATCTCAATAAAGACTACGTGATACTTTGAATGTAAAATGCTAAATTTAAACAATTAATCTTACTTTACCAGAGTCGAAACAAGTAATTAAAGTTCATTGCCCCAAATATTAGTTGGGATTTCGAAACCAAAATAGGTCATGGACTTAACCAAAGATGTTTCTACCCCTCCAAAACTATCAATATAATATCCGTTAGTCTATCTGACTTAGCCCAGTGAGCAACAGGAAATGGATAATAAGTGACCTTATTTTTTTAAGGAACTTTCACTTCAATTTACAATGCAAAAACTGTAATGCGATATTGTAGGCCGCAACTTTTAAATCAAGCAAGTCTGTCTTCCTAAATAAAAGGTCAAATGGGGTCACTACCAACTTGACCGTAACAACTAACACAGTTATGTAAGGGTAATTGTTGTAATTATAAATGTTTAAAAATTAAATTCCATAAATTTACTTAAACGATTAATAGCAGGAATGATTTTTTTTTACCTGGATTTGTATACAAAAATGTAATATGTAAATTTTGCTATAGGCCTACTACAAAACATAATTTGTTTGGCATCACGAGTTAAGTTGAGAAAACTTCAAAATTTAATTAAAGGGGGATAATTAACACGTTTTATTTGCGTCAATATTTCTAATTATGTTTGTTTTCCTTAATAAAAAATTATATAGCGTATAATTTACAACTGTAAAATATATAGCGTAATTATAAAAGATAAATCAAAACTACATAAAAGTTATATGAATAAAAATGTGAATGTACATTTTTAAACAATACACCCAGCTTGTATAGTTACAATGTATCGATTCCGCTTTACTGTGGTTTCTACTGTTCTTCACATCGTAAAAGTACAACTTTATAAAGACTCTCCGTTGAGCGGATATAAAATGTATGTACTTTAAATATTTTTATTAGACATTAATATTAATAAAGTAATGAAATTGTGGCCTTGATCTGGCAACGGTATTAAATGAATAGTCTTATAAAATTAATTTTATAAAAGGTTAAAAATAGTTGACTTACAACCTGCGAGGTTGTACAAGTGAGTATTCATAACTGACAAAAGTAACACCAATAGTTAAATCACTAAGCCTAAAAACACTAGAGTAGGATACTATAGGAGATAAGTAGGCCTTATAAGGGCTAAGAGTAAGGAAGCAATAATACGTAAGGCATACACAATAACAATCTATTACAATGCTCAGATAAACATAAATACGCTTTCTTCCCAAGTGGCATCTGGGCAAGGAATGGGTAGTCTGAACAAAGCAGGAAAACCAACAACTTAACATCATTTAAAACACTAATCAAAATGTAATACTATAGCCTATATATGCCTACTATAGCCTACACTCAAAACACGGATACGTGTAGGGCTCAGGGCCCACGAGTGGATCAACCCGCATCCTCCTCAAAAATGTTATAAAAATTTATTTTTTTCAACAGTCATGTTTTTAAATATTTACTAAATTCGCACACACAAAAAAAAGATTTAATTTTTGTCATGCGAACGTTCACCATGAAAAAAAATGTCTAGCTTCACCCTTGGTAGGACGTCAATGATCAATGATCTTCCGTATAGAAGGAGCGTCTATGACAGATATGATAAAACTTGCATGCTGTTGGTCGTACGCTGAATGATTTAGAAACCCTAGTTTGGCACACTACTAACAATTAGTTGCCGACACCTGTACTATACTATTAGTTGATTATTCATGATAATGTGAGAGTTTGTTCCCCTGCTTTTATCGCCGATCAATGGGGAACAGCGAAGGATATATCAGAATGAAATAAAACTATCATAAAATTAAAACTATCATAAGTCTTTTAGAGAAAGACGGGAGAAGATGTTGTGAAACTATCAGTGGGGTGGGCTGCATCAAAGACCCAACCATGCAGCTGCCTATACTTTCTGTTGTTTGGTATAGAATAGTTTAGATAATTTATTTAATAAGACCACTTCATTGTGTTTTTATTATTATGTAAAGTAGCCTATAACATACGCACAATCTATTTCAGGGTTCTCAATTTTTAAAATTGTCAAACATTTTGTGAATCCAGGCTAATGCAAGATGTTGTTTTTTATCCTGGGTCTGAAGGGTGATCCTGGTCTGAGTCTACTCAGTTCTGCTGGCTGTGGGGTAGGCCGGCCTGGCATTAGTTGGCGAACATGTGGCTAGGCGTAATTCTGGCCACAGAAACTTGTAAACTGCTACTTCACTAGCCATATTGACATACTTAGTGTGACAGTAATAGTGACTATGTAACTGTGAAAGGGACGAAATAATTATAAACTGATTGAGACTTAGTGACCCACATTAGACTGTATTATTGTAATGTGTTGACCGGACTAAGTGACCTGATAACTCGGTGTTATTGTTTATGTGACTTCCTGTACAGAGTGAGCTTAGTTCATAGAGGTCTCGTGGAGTTGTATGAATAGGGAGTGAATGGCTGTGATGTCATGGTATTGGAATGTGCTATAACACTATAACTATAAAACGATTGTAGCTGTAGAAATGAGAATAAAGATTCAGTTTAATACACAAAGCTATTGGTTTAAAGATCTACTTTCACACTTGGTATGAAATTGTTACTCTATGTTACCGGTAACATTATCTTCAATTCATTTTACTGTGGGGAATATTTTTGTTTCACACCTGTATAACATTACGGTATAGAATCTATATTTACGCCCCCAAAACTTAGCAATGGTCAATAAATTATTTAAAAAAATCACTCACCATGTTTATTGTTTTCACAAATGTGGGCTGTATTATTTTTATATCAATTTTACTGATGATTTTTTCATATATCTACTTTGAAAATGTTAACTTGTTTTCTTCATAATATCCATTTGTATGTACCGGTAGTACACAATTTTTGTCCCCTTTATGATTAAAATGTATTTTGATTATTTTAACTTCTTCTAATGATGATGGTTGTTATTTTTTGTTAGTTGATTAGATCAGTGTAAAGCCATTGTGTTAGAAAGTTATGATAAATTTATAATCAACAAGTACTAATGGTGACTGTGGTATGTTTCTTCAAAAAGATGTTATGGTTTTATCGGTACGACTCTCTAGAATCAGAGGGATCCATTTTTTCCTTATAAGTTTTACAGACTTTCTTTCTAGATAGAAGATTATTACGCCCACTGGGCCCAAAACTCCTGCAGGGCGGCAGGGACAGAACCCGTGACGTGTCTGTTGACAGTCAGGTGGACTAACCACAGGACCAGATGGTGTCAAAAGTATTATTAACAGTTTACAAAATGAAAGTTTAATTACATTTATACCTAATTAAAATATTTATAATTATAATAACAGACAAACATGCTCTGGTGTTATAATGTTGAGTGCGTTCTAGCATTTCAACAAAGTGCAGTAAACATAAATCTCATCTCTCAAAATTATACAGTGCAGTCAATAAAAAAAAAAAAGTTTATATTTTCTCTATTCATTTTATTAAAAAATTGGTTTGATTCATTAATGTACACTAGTATTAATGCTGATCATCACTAAAAGTAAAAGGAAATTTAGTGAAACATTATTAAAAATTTAAAAAAGGTGTAATGCAAACATTTTCTAATTCAATGGGGGAATCTTATATCTTATAAGTTTAGAGACGTTCCTTCTCGATAGAAGATTATTACGTCCACTAGGCCCAAAACTCCTACAGGGCGGCAGAGATCGGTTGGTGACAGGGCTAGAACCTGGGCTGTCGTGGTTGACAGTATGATGAACTAACCGCCGGACCAGCCGGAATCCATCAATACTGTTGCGAAAGCAACAAAGTGCCAAGAGGCACATGGTCATTTCAATATTAAACTTTATGTAATAAGGGGAACTAAGTGTTGTTTTGCAGTTGCTCTCCTTTGAGGAAACTTTATTCCATTTTTGAAGAGATATGCGTTCCGTGGTATACTTGTTATCCACAGCCTTAGAATCACGAGTTCTTGACAGCAAAATTTAAAAAACTTCTCTAGGATCATTTTTTTTTTAAATTTGAGTTACTATTATAAGTGTACTAAGTGTCCACATCTGGGGTTGTGCTATTGTACTTTGAGTAAAAAAAGCTGATTGGAAATGGTGGTCTAGTGGCAGCTCGTCTGAATTGCGATTCCCAAAGGTCTTGAGATCAAATCCAATTAAAACGCCAAGATAATTTAGCTGGTTCTGCTGTAGGGTCCCCCCCCCTACTGGTCCAGACAGTCAGTAAAATCAGCTGGGTATTGTGTTGGCCACAATATGCACTTGTAAGCCATGGCCACGGAAACTGTTGAGCATTGCTTCACTAGCCTTTTGAACCAACAAAGTTTGCTCTACTTTAAAGGAGGCCAGACATCATTTTGATCCACAAATACAATTGAGACTGTAAGAGTGTAAGAATGGCAGTAGTTAGTGTAGATAGTTTCCTATAAACACCAGCCTTCAAGTCATGTTGTCTTACAAGTTGGAACATCAAATTTTGTCCTCTAAGAAATATTTTGTTTGTTCCTCGCAATCTGAAATAAAGAAATAGTAACATTAAAAAGCAGTACACAAATTTATTTTTTATTTTTATAACAAATGTCCCATCTTTAACCCTTACAGTCCCGGGCGCGTATATAGCGGAACTGAAGGCAGCATAGATAGAAGTAGGTCGGTACGGGAAGGGTTAAAATGCCAAGACAACAGTAATGTAATGGACATAAAGAGATAACTGTTCAACAAATAAAAAATGAGAGTTATGTCCCTTGTTTTATGCCAAAGTTGTAATGTCAAAACACATTATTCTGTACAGCCTAAGAACGAAGAATTATTGTGCGTCAGCCTCAGGCCATACTAGATGCTATCTACCATACGTAACAAGAAATATATCGTCAACTCTTCAGTCAGCCAGAATTCAATAGATGACTACTAATGAACTTTTTCTTGCATGATAAATTGTGTGATTGTGTGTGCACATGTCTATTTTTATAAGTATATTTCTATGCTTGCAGACTCTATACAAATTACAACTAATTATTTTATTTTGTTTAAAATATGCTTAAGGACAAAACATCTGTAATCAAGACAAATTTCCATTTGTTTGGATCAATAATGAAATCTTATCTTGTAAGGTAGCAGATTTACCTTTGATTACATTCATCAGCCGTGGAACACCTTCAAACCACACAGCAGATAGATTGTCAGAGTTGACAACACTTTTATCCAGTAGATTCTCCAAGTAGAATTGTCTAGAACAGTAACTGTATCAAGTTAAAGAAAACTTTGCCAACCTGAAAGTACTTAGGATTCTATACAAATGTACAGATACTAGGTATAATTTTTTCTGATTAAAAAAATACAACACTTAGTTAATGTTAATTTACCTTAGCTAATACTTATCTAGAGTTAACTTTTTTACTTTTAAAACAAAAAATAATATGATTAGACGGAGCTTATTTCATGTTTTATTAATTCCATGTTCTAGAAATCAGACCAAGAGCAACTATAAAGTATTTAAACCATACCCATTTTTACAAAACTTCTTATAATAACTTATAAGGAAATGGGTAGTAGGTAGTGAATGTCTATGTCTAATTGTAAGGGAATTAGTATTGGGTTGAAGAAAGAGAAGGTCTAATTATTAGGGAATTAGTAGCAGTAGAGGAGAATGTGTAGAGGACAGATTGAGCTGTTGACATGTAAGATGTAAGCAGCAGATTTTTAGGAAGTTTAAGGCAATGATAATAATTATCAAAAATAATTATTTATAATGTTAGCAAAGCAATATTAATATTATGTAAACTTAAGGTGGAATATTCATATATATAAACATTTATTATAGGATACATTTCACGCAGCTGCCTTTCAACATCATCCACCCATCCCAGCATGGCCGACACAGGTGGGACAGTAGGCTGGCCAGTGGTCAAAACCGACTGTGAGAAATCAGGCTTGTATTTTGCACATAAATTCAAGACATCACTCCTAGTTTTGTAGGCCAAATCAAGCTGCTCTTTCATTGTGTCTCTAGATCAGACAATGGTCAATAATACATGAGTCTTTTTACAACAATAACAACACTTATAATATTTAATTAACTGTTTATGTTAATCCTGTCATAACGCAAACTTGAAACTCTTCTATCAAGCTTTTGTTTTTCAAATAATCTGTAATTGATATGGGTTTAAAAAAAGAAACACCGTATATTATACTTAATCCAAAAAATAAAAAGTAAAATTAGATTTTTCAACACATTAAAGTCACTGAGCCACAAAAGAAGCTGTTGAGCCCTAAAATGCAGCCCGTTATCTAGAAGACAGGAATACTGCACCCAGCACTTTTTGTGGGTGGTTGATTCAATAAATCATAAATTGTGATGCAATCCCATTGAACAGCACTGAAGTTGGCATAACAAAAAAAGATGTTTAGTTTTATTGAAGCAACTTCATTTATCAGAAAATTGGGGGGGGGGGGGGGGGGGGGTGAAGTCATGCAATGTGATCAAAAGTTATGCAAAATTACACCAGTTAAGGTAAAGGCAGTTGATTTTTAGAAATAAAAAAGAGAAAAGGGCCATTATTCACACTTTAGCATCCAAACACTAGATATTAACAAATGAGTAAGTACAAACTGATTGCAATGAAATTTTGCATACATGCTAATTAGTCAATGCACAAGTTATTAAATCTTTAAATATACAAAATAAAAGTAAATTGACTTTTTTATAATTATGTTTTGCATACTCTTCAACATCACCTTAGAGAGGGTAATAAGAAATATCCATATTGACACAAGGGAAACAATAACAAGATATTTCCTTAGAGAGAATGAACGCCCACAAGCAACAGGCACCATATACAGTCAACCCATCCAGTACCTTGCCTATGCAGATGACATTGCACTACTAGGAAAAAGCATGAAAGATATTACACAATCATTCATAGAATTAGAAGATGCATCAATAAAAGCAGAACTAGAAATTAACACCCCAAAAACAAAATACATGTACACGTCAAGAGAAGAAGAACAAACAGAAAAGATTGTCAAAATTAGAAACCATAATTTCAAAAATGTAAATAACTTTAAGTATGTAGGATCTATAATCACTGAAAGCAATGAAATTTTAGCAGAAATAAAGGAAAGAATAGCAGCAGGAAATAAAACCTACTACAGTAGCTACAACATGCTCAAAAATAAAAATATCTCAAGAAAAAACAAACAAAACATCAACAAAACAAGAATAAAAGGCTAGTGATGACTTATGGCGGTGAGACCTGGACACTCACAAAAAGTACAGAAAACATACTAAACACCTGGGAAAGAAAAGTCCTCAGAACATTTTGTGTACCAACCAAAGATAAAGATGGATGGAGGATGCGCACCAACAGAGAGGTCTACGAGCTATATAAAGACCATACTATTGTGGCCGAAATAAAAAAAGGGCAGACTACGCTGGACAGGCCACCTGGAACGAATGCCTAACAACAGAGAAGCGAAAGTAATATATGCTCAGAACCCCAGAGGAAAACGACCTAAAGGCTGACCCAGACTGAGATGGTTGGACGATGTCGAGATGGATCTGCGACAGATCAGGGTACAGGCCTGGAAAAAGAAGGCAATGGATAGGTCCGAGTGGAAGGAGGTGGTGAGGCAGGCCAGAGCCCTCCATGGGCTGTACGCCAGAGATGATGATGCTGATGATAATTATGCCCGCAGAACTTTTATTTAATTGTCTGAAATAGATTTCTAGAAACAATAAAAAAAAGTTTGACAAATTTACAGATATAAGTTAAAATCAACAGAAATCTAAAAAATGACCTACAACCATTTTTTTTCAGATTACTTTGCTTCCTGTGAGAAATCAGTTTTGCCAGCTTTCAGTTAATGGAGCAGCATTAAAATTTAAGGAAAAAAAATTAAACTCTTACAAGTGGTTAGTTAGTGTGAAAATTTTCACATTGATCTCTTCTGAGACTTTCACCAACACCCTTGACGGCAAGTCTGGAAACTGTGATGTAAGTTGCATACCTCTAGTGTCCAGTTGAAGCAGTGACTCATGCTGCTCTAGCAGATTGGCTAGAGATACTATACATTTCTTACTGTTGGCCTCGGATATCTCCAATGCAGGAATACCTTTATATATAATTAAAAGATCATACAGGTTTAATCAGAAATTCTCCATGTATTCAATCTAAAATGAGGATCGGCTACCAAACGTTCATCCAACATGATGACTACAATTTTATAATAAATAAAATAATTTCCATGCAGTTTGAAGATCTACTCTCAGCTTATCTTTATATCTATATTACAGATGCTACTTCTATGAAGAAGATTATTGCGTCCAATAGAGGGAGTCGTGATAGTGGGTTGAGGGGGGCAAGGTTTAGACACTAATCCCTTGAGCCTGGATAGTCAAGTGTAACATCTCGCATCATCTTAAAAGATGGGATAGTACCATAAAAGTCAATGACATCAAGTGAAGGGGGGGCAAGTGAGTTGAGACTGTGAGAAGTACAATCTTAACTTCTAAATTAAATATCAGAAACATGCATGGCTTGCATGGGCATTTTATAATGTAATGATAATATAAACATTTTAAAATATGGGTAAAATATAAAATTGTAATATTAATATTACTAATGAGTAATAATGGACATAAATGGGAACATTTCATAATAATGAATAAATGACATATTTGCTCTCACTTTCTTTCATTTTCATGTCCGTAGCCGTAGTAAGTGCCAGTTAAAAGTAGCCTATATCTCAACTATCTGGATCAGGATACAATTTCAAGTAGAAGTGGAGCCAAATATTAGGCTATCCAATATATTAACTAGATGATAGATGACTAGATACATGACTACCTACATTGCTACATGTAGTAGGCTAATGTAATGACTAATGTCATAGGCCATAGGGATAGTCATAGTCATGTATCATTCATAAATCATGTAGAAAGTCTGATAGGCCTAGTTCCTAGTTATTGATATAGAATTTAGAATATAGATGATATTGTCATGAAGGAATGTAGGCAAAGTGACTCAATGTCTAAAAAGTCTAATGAATGTCATTAACTGTCAATAGTCAAGACTCAATCATTATCATAGGTCATAGGCATAGGAGTGAGTCATAACTCATACTCATAACCTATGACCAGGCCTACTCGATGTATGATTGTTATTGAATTGTAGGCACTTTTAAATCTTAAAATATGTGATTTCCTCATGATCATGACTCATCATGTCAATCATGATTATTCATTATCATGTCACTGATCAATGAATCAATGATTATCAATGAATTTTAATGAATGATTTGATCATCATGATCATCGACAATTCGACATCATGACATGACATGAGTGAGCCCAGGCCCAGGACATGACACTCCGATGGACTCGGATGGACTCCGTTGGCATGAAAACGGTTTCGTCAGAATGAGTTTTTAAAGCACATTTAAGTGTAAATAAAGACAAACCAACGGTGAAGCTTACCGCATATTAATTTTTTTAAATATTTTTGCAAAAGGCGTTTTAATGCACAAACTCCTTTACTATCACGATTCTCAGATTCCATTTTCGGCAATAGAAATCATATTGAAAAAGTTACACTTTTATAAATTCTGTGCTGCCAATGCAGAAAATATTGTTCTAAAAAAAAACTTGTAAAAAAAAATCGAACAGCTATTTGTTTTATATATATAATCTAATTGTAATATATTGGTTGTGCACAATTAGTCATATTTAGTAAGTGATTTTTAAATTTATTTCTGTTTGTCATTAATGAGGATACAAATAATTTAAAACGTTTTGAAAATCTCAGTTTGAAGCAATTATAGTCTGTTTGTACCGGGAAATACTATGTTTGGCAGGACTTTTCTAATTTGTATGTATTTTTAGATGTCGTTAAATATTTATAACCAATACTATCCTTTTACTTTTATTAAAAACATGGTAATTTAAACACCATCAATTCATGTCAATAATATCATTAAAAATGAAAAACGTGAATTTTAAGTATTTGTTTAAAGTATAGATATATAATATTTTAACATTTTAAAGGTAAACATTGCAATCCTGTCTTTAACGTCGTAAAATTGTTTACATTTGCAGCAGAGCTATTTGGTGATACAGAAATCAAGCCTACCTAAAATGTCACAACTTGAAAATAAATAATGTAAATTTTCCTCAAAATTCAAAATAATTCAAGTGTAAAAATTATGATCCTATGTAGGGCTTCGATTTGAATAATTATTCTGTTTTCGCTTTCTAAATGTGAGGCTTTTACTAGTTTTAAACTGTGCTTTTCACAGTTTCTGATTTTGATGAGTTCAGTTTAGTTTGTCTCAAACTTTGTAAGTTCGTCTTACGAGTGAAGACGTGGGTATCATCTACTAACTATGGCTCTATGCTCAGTCTCTATCCACTATATTGAAATGATCAGGCCCAACCAACTTAACTTAGCCTTAGCCTACTTACCTACTTGTAAATTGTAAAAAGTACTGTAGTTAATAAAGTGTAAGTCCTGTAAAGTGTAAAGTAAAGACTTGCTTGATAAAAGTCTCTACTCTACTAATAAACATTATAGGATAGGGCCTAATCATTATAATGACTTTGACTGGCACCCCTGGATCTGATGATAATAAGGAGTATTCAGTTACAGTTAAAACTAATTTATTAAGCACTATCTTAACTACAGAGTCATGGATTCCAGATGATTCCGAGGTGGAAAAAAATAAAACATTTTCTAGTGATGACAACAGTTTTAGCATAACAGACACCATAGCAGCCATTGTATCTGCTGTGCTTGCTCTTGTGTTTCTGATAATGATTGTCTGTCTTATTCAAGTTATCAAGAGAAGAAGACAAGAGCGGCGGGGAAACAGGCTTAACCAACAGATAGTTCATACAATAACCACACAAACTTTTGGAGCCAGTAAGTAGCATTAAATAGTCACTTTTTTTTCATACTGTTTTCAGACAGTGATTCCGGACTGAAATTTTTCTTTAAGCAAAGCTTTTAGCACTAAGACAGTAATTTTATATGACACCATTTAACAAGAGTAACACCATTAGTCAAATCACTAAACCTAGACACACTAGAGGACAGAAAAGCAAAGAGTAAAGTAGTAATAATACATAAAAAGCATTAAACTCTAATTTAGAAATACAACCCAATAACAACCTGTTGCAAAGCTCAGATAAACATAAAGACAAAAACACTTTCCTTGTCCCTTATGCGAGAACAAATACATATAAGTGCTCTTTCTTCCCGAGTGGCATTCGGGCATGGAATGGGTTGCCTGAACAAACCAGGAAAACCAGTAACTTAACATCATTTAAAACATCAATAAAAATGCAAGACTAGACTCAGACCACGGATGAGCGTAGGACGCAATAATCTTCTTTAAAGAAGGAGTGTCTGTAATGTATAAGATACGATAACAATTGTTAACTGTACATGCTTTTTTTAATAGAAGAAATCTAAGTAAAATTTAATAGTGAGCAACCTTCAACGTAAACATGAAGTTATATGTAAAATTTGATTCTTTCTTAACATTGTCAGGTATAGGTGCCTACCGACATGTGCCAATCTCAAACACATTCAGCTGGGAGAGCGTCATTTCTAGCCACTCCCCAGTTCTGTCACAAGAACCTGCAGATGAAGCATCCTCATCTCACCAGTTATCAGAGAGAACCTCGTACATCTCTGCTTCATCCGAATCATTCTTAGTGACTGCCATTCTTCATCCTCCACCTCCTTCTGAAGGACTTGTTGGCCCAGAACACCTCCACGCCTCACCCATAGTTCAACGGGCCCCATCTTTTAAATCAAACAGTGTCTTAGGGAATTTTCCATCATCATCCAGTTCCATAACCCATATACACTCAAATAATATGCAGCATAAGAAACTACCTGTTGCTTCATGTTTAACAGACAATTTCACATCAAAAGAAATCAATACTGAAGTAGAACCATCAACAAGTTATGGCTGAAAATAAATTGAACTCTCTTGTAATTTCTTAATGTTAGCATATTTTTAAAATATTTATTTTCTTTTATATTTTTGTAAAATTAAGATGTAAATTTTAGTTGTTAACACTGTAGGACAAAAAACATTTTAATGCTTCTATAGGGTTAAAGATATATATTTATATATAATATATATATATATTTAAAAATAGGGAGAAAAACTAGTGACTTATTTTGAGTTGTGGTGAGGTTATGTGTGAAGTTTAAAACATCCAACTGTCACACTACCAAAGTTCATCACAGCTTGAACATGAAGATAAGGAAATAAACATCTCTTACAAACCGTCCCATTAACAATAGATATAAACATTGAGTCAAATCTCTCACTCTTAAGGTATTTATTAGACAATCTATTAGAGCAAATCCTTCCTCGGTCCTAACCTCCACAGTAATATTATATGAAGAAGAAGAAATCAACTGATTTTGTTTAAGATTTGTGAACAAATTAATTGACAAGCTGAATATTTTCATAATGTGGAGAAGTTATCATGGTGATGTTTAAACAGATTTAACAAAAGGCTGGCTTTGTTTTGAAACATCCATCAATTAGCAACCATTGTAATTGTCATTGGCTTTTTAGTTTGTTGATCAATCAAATCACGAGATATTTTATTATTTATCAACCGACATATCACTTACCGGTACACTACAGTAAAAGTAAAAAACACAAAGATTGTATGTGTGTAAAAGTAGCCTATCTTTTATCTGCTGGTTGGTTTATCTGATAAATTTCTGCCTCTCTCTCTCTGCTCTATGTGGATTGCGACATCATGTCAGGCCTCTCTTTTCCTGATTACACATCCTCTTTTAGCATAGCCCACCTGAGAATTATTCTTTGATGGTCTAGCTATTTCCATCTGCAAGACTCAAATTTATCAGACGGTTTCTTGATATTTGATAAAATAGTTAGAACCACCATACGAAGAGTGTTTGATACATTTATATTCATAGCAAAATGAAGCTTGTTCTTTTTCTGAAATGTACAATAGTCATGCATACATTTTGTTAAACAATTTTAATTGATTGGGTTTCTTGATATTTGATAAAATAGTTAGAACCACCATATGAAGAGTGTTTGAAACATTTATATTCATAGCAAAATGAAGCTTGTTCTTTTTCTGAAATGTACAATAGTCATGCATACATTTTGTTAAACAATTTTAATTGATTGGGTTTGAGAATCCTCATGGTACCATAATTCTAACAGTTGAAAGATTACAGAGAATTATTTGTTCACAATAATTTCATCAATTTTTCATTGTTTAGTTCTTTATTGTTTTATGATTTATGTAAGGTGTTAATGATTTCCTTCTACTAATTGATATTTAATTTATAACTAGGCCTATAGTTTAAAAAAAGGAATTATGCATTTATTTTTGCTTCATTTAAGTGAACAAAGTCTCAAGTTTCATTATTTTACTTGTTTTGTTTTTTTATACAAATTAATATTTTATTATTTATAGGAATATTTTATGTATTTGTTTCTTATTTGATGTGTACTTTGAAAGCTTTTTTTCATTTGATTTGCACCAGCAATTTGCTTTTTTTCCATTAATTTGATGTCCTGAATTTTGAAACTGTGATTTTTTTGTTTGTTTTATGTTATACATCATGCCTTAGTACTACAAAGTGTATTTCTGGTTTAACTTAATGAAATGTGATAAATTAAATATAAGTAAAGTTTCCTACTTAAATAAAGTGAAGCAGTGTTCACTGGTTTCCATGGCCACAGTATACCACGGGTATCATGTGACCAGCACAATGCATGGCCGCTTTAACTTACCTGTCAGGTACCCATTAGAGTTGGGTAAAATCTGTTTTTACATGGATTTTAAACTGAAACATCCTGGATCTTATCATTAAGTATTAGTATTGCTGCTTCATTTATTCAAACTCACTTAAATAGTTTTTCTTAGCTTTATTATATTTTTAATTCTTCAGTGGCATTTGACCAAAACTAATCAAGAATGTCATGGATAGGGTTGCCAGACGTCCGACAAAAGGAGGACATGTCCTCCTTTTTAGCCCACTGTCCTCCGTCCGGCAGGCAAAGCTAAAAACCCTTAAAATGTCCGGCTTTTGTGCGCCAAAGGTTTTTAAAGTCTTTAGTGCACTTTTTATGTTCTTATTTGCTGTCAATAAGTGGCTGGGTCGAGTAAAGCATAACACTGGAGTATTTAATTTAGCAGGAAATGCAATGAATTAGATTGTGTTATCTAATGCGTTGTTAGGTTAATAATTGCAGTGGAGTTGTTTTTTTTCCAAGTTTCACAAATGCAAGTTGCTTTTCAGTTACTAAAAATGTGTGAACTTTTTTTCTATATCCCTGGACATACTGTAGTGGTAGGCCTAATGTGGAAAGAGTTTTCTCATTGATAAACGCTCATTGGACAAAGGAAAGAAACAGACTCTCAGTTAACTCTGGGCACCATTCTTACAAAGTACAACTTGAAAAATCTCACATGTAGCCTAAACAGTTTTATACATTTGTGCTTGCTAACGATGATCTTGTGCAAAACGTTGGCTCGTCAGAGAAATATGTTGTATAATTAAGAAAGATTATAATGTATAGATCTAACTGTAGAATTGACGGTTTAATTTTCCAATATTAAAGTATTGTTGCATTTTGAAAAAAAGAAGTTAATTGAATTGATATTAATTTTTTTACAATACTTTTTCTTGGTTAATATACTAATAGATAATTTATTGGCTACCATTGTAGTAAAATTGTACTGATTGCTAGTTAAATCTGCATTCAATTGAAACAAAATTGAATGATTTAAATGAAACACTCAATATGTCCTCCTTTTGGTACCCATGTGTCCTCCTTTGTCCTCCTTTTTGTCTCTCTGTGTCCTCCTTTTGGTACCCATGTATCTGGCAACCCTAGTCATGGATAACTCTACTTTACTTCTGACTGACAGTCAGGAAAAGCTCTAGTCAATTTTCTTTTTATAAAAATGACTTTTTACTCAATTTACATATTTTTTTTAACTCGGTATTAAACTTGTGTAAAAAATGTAATCTACACCATTTTAACATTCCATCAGTAATCATCGATGACATTTTTTTATTGAAAATGTGAAAAATATCAGTTTTATACCACTTTTTATATAAATGTTTAGAAAAGATATACAAAAAGTATACTTGTACAAATTCATATTCTGTTGGATTTATATTTTTTTGTATTGTCTTTATGTTTTTAAAGACAGCTTTGTTGTACTCACCAACATATTTTCTTTGGTTTATGTTTGATGTACGTATACATGGTTCCTTAACTTCAATAAATCTTGGACTTCAAAGTTCTTATCTCCCTTTGATGGCCAGAGAGTATTTTTTTCAGTCATTCTCTCTGGCTTATAATCATTTATATACAGTTCTTTGATTTAGCCTGGCAGAGGCCACTACATTTTGGCAGATATATCCAAGGCCTGGATGTTACTATTGAATTCTGGCATCCACATGTGTGTCTTCAGATAGTATTTATTATTTATGTTTAGTCTCCCATCAGGTGGTGTGAAAAACATACAGATTGGGTAAAATTAATGCTGGGGGTAGGGCAAAGAGATTGCATCATCAGTTGTTTATTATAAATATGCCCATTGGATCAGAATGTGATTTTCTAGTGGGTGCCCGCCCTCCCTCCCAGGGGAGGCCCAAAGATAGGCAGCCTGACAAACCACTTTTACTTTTAATGAAAAATAACAATTTTCTATTTAATAACTTTGCTGATTTTAAATCTCATTCATTTCATTAACACTTTTATGGGCATACTTTTTGAAATTGTTATATCTTATAAATCATACTTTTGAAACTAAAAAAAAATACACCAAAGGTGAAATCTATGTTGATCTAAGTGTACTTATACAATTTAATCTAGGTTTTTTTAAACATGAAAAAAAAAATGCTTTCAATTCACTTTTAATTCCCAAATTTTACAGGTATAAAAGTAATGCATTTTGAAAATTTTGATATAAAAAAATAATAATTTTTGAATGCAAAATTGTGTACAGTTTTTCTTTAATGATGAGAATAAGCCAGGGATGAATTATCTTCTGTTGGATCTCCTATATTACCGGAATACTAGAAAACAGTATTGTGTCCTATTAATATTTTTCAGATACGGTAATTACTTAGTCTTGGTCATTCTCTTCCTGTGTGTGTGCATGTGTGTTATTATATTTTTTTTTATATCCCAGTATGTCTATACATGAATGTTATCTTTAGCTTTACAAACAGTTTTTTTATGTTGACATTGTTATATTTTAAAATTACACTTTTTATATTTACAAACCGTTTTATTGTTTGTTATCTACTATTTTATCATTGTTTGTTATCTACTGTTTCATGATTGTTTGTTATCTATTGTTTCATGATTGTTTGTTATCTCTTGTTTAATGATGGTTTGTTGTCTATTGTTTCATGATTGTTTCTTATCTATTGTTTCATGATTGTTTGTTATCTACTATTTTTTCATGGCTTGTTATCTACTGTTTCATGATTGTTTGTTATCTCTTGTTTAATGATGGTTTGTTGTCTATTGTTTCATGATTGTTTCTTATCTATTGTTTCATGATTGTTTGTTATCTACTATTTTATCATGGCTTGTTATATACTGTTTCATGATTGTTTGTTATCTACTATTTTATCATGGTTTGTTATCTACTGTATTATTATTGTTTGTTATCTATTGTTTCATGATTGTTTGTTATCTACTATTTTATCATGGTTTGTTATCTACTGTTTCATGATGGTATGTTGTCTATTGTTTCATGATTGTTTGTTATCTACTATTTTATCGTGGTTTGTTATCTATTGTTTCATGATTGTTTGTTATCTATTGTTTCATGATTGTTTGTTATCTATTGTTTCATGATTGTTTGCTATCTACTGTTTTATGATTGTTTGTTATCTACTATTTTATCATGGTTTGCTATCTACTGTTTTATGATTGTTTGTTATTTACTATTTTATCATGGTTTGTTATCTACTGTTTCATGATTGTTTGTTATCTATTGTTTCATGATTGTTTGTTATCTTTTGTTTCATGATTGTTTGTTATCTATTATTTCATGATTGTTTGTTATTTACTATTTTATCATGGTTTGTTATCTACTGTTTCATGATTGTTTGTTATCTATTGCTTCATGATTGTTTGTTATCAATTGTTTCATGATTGTTTGTTATCTATTATTTCATGATTGTTTGTTATTTACTATTTTATCATGGTTTGTTATCTACTGTTTCATGATTGTTTGTTATCTATTGTTTCATGATTGTTTGTTATCTATTGTTTCATGATTGTTTGTTATCTATTGTTTCATGATTGTTTGTTATCTATTGTTTCATGATTGTTTGTTATCTATTATTTCATGATTGTTTGTTATTTACTATTTTATCATGGTTTGTTATCTACTGTTTCATGATTGTTTGTTATCTATTGTTTCATGATTGTTTGTTATCTATTGTTTCATGATTGTTTGTTATCTATCATTTCATGATTGTTTGTTATTTACTATTTTATCATGGTTTGTTATCTACTGTTTCATGATTGTTTGTTATCTATTGTTTCATGATTGTTTGTTATCTATTGTTTCATGATTGTTTGTTATCTATTGTTTCATGATTGTTTGTTATCTATTGTTTCATGATTGTTTGTTATCTATTATTTCATGATTGTTTGTTATTTACTATTTTATCATTGTTTGTTATCTACTGTTTCATGATTGTTTGTTATCTACTGTTTCATGATTGTTTGTTATCTACTGTTTCATGATTGTTTGTTATCTATTGTTTCATGATTGTTTGTTATCTATTGTTTCATGATTGTTTGTTATCTACTGTTTCATGATTGTTTGTTATCTACTGTTTCATGATTGTTTGTTATCTATTGTTTCATGATTGTTTGTTATCTATGTTTTGATATCCAAACAAAGGTATCGGGCGTTTGTTTGTTTGTCATTTTACTCTACACACATTCTCTGTTGCCGCGCTTCGGATAATGAGTCTATGTGTGTGTGTGTAGGAGCAGCAATAGTAGTATCGTCATAGTAGAACCCCCCCCCCCTTTTTTTTTTCTTCTTTTCCCTCTTATGTTTTGCAATATTTTTGTAATCACACAAGATAAAAGATAAATGCGCTTTATACCGGTAGCATACATTGCGATGATTTGAAAAAAAATATGTTCGCATAAAGAATGCTAGAGTAATTTCATGTATACCGGTGGCTCCCACCTTTTTTTAGGCCGCGGCTTATAATGCTGTTGCGACTCCCCCCCCCCCCCCCGGAAATAAAATAAATTTCGTCACTGTTTTATATTTATATGTATATAAGTTTTTTCCGATGGTCTTTGGCGACCCCCGTGAAATGGTCATTCGACCCCCAACGGGGTCGCGACCAACAGATTGGGGAACGCTGATGTATACTAATCTATACAATGTTTATTCAAATAACAACACTTGTTTACGTTACGACACTAGCGACTGTATTTCATCGTGGAAACAAGAGGGCCAGGGGGACGAGGCGAGGAGAATAATGCATTCGGACGTTTTATTAACGGAGTCCCTTTTATTACACACGTGTTATTTTCCACGGGTCATAATTAATATATTACAAAAACATTTCAGTTTTGGGAGTGGGTTGGTGATTAAAAAAATTTTTTTTTTTTAATAGTAAAATATTAAGTATCCCGCAGGATCCGTAGGGCCGGTGAAAAAGCTTTCAAAAGTTTCTGTGGCCACGGCATACTAGGGGATTGTGTGGCCAGCAGGATACCCAGCCGCCTTTACTTTACCGGTACCTTAACTAAAGTTAGATGTCCATCAGAGCTGGGTAGACTCGGGGACACCCCGTAGACCTGAGAACAAATCCTAGCATTCACCAGGATTCGAACAGGGACCTTTGGTATGCCAATTGAATTCGATGCCGTGTGGCCACCGTCCTCCTGTTTTTAATAGGAGTTTTTAAAAAAATTTCACGCATACACTAACTAGTAAAAAAGAAACTATTTTTTGGTTCTTTTAAGATACATTCTTTCGGTTCGGTTTGTGTTTAAGAAGTTCGGGTTCGATTCTGTGGTCGGCAGGGTTCGAGTTCGGTGTGATCTATTCATGTTAGGTTCCATCCCCATTTCTAGCTACAATCCTTAAATAACTATTCATTATGATTAAATAATGATTTGAATGATTGTTAATGAATCATACTTGTCTATTTATATACGTCATTAACCGTCATGCATCGGTAATTAGTATAGCTGAAGTGGCGAGTATCACATAGGATCAAAGATGTTATACAACACAAGGCACGAGCTGTCTGGGAATGCAGCTCTTTGTAAGCCTTATAATTTATATGGGTTTCGTGAAATGAAATTGCCATAGAGCTATATAATAAAGCGCATATTCGAGGTTTTGCATTTTGATAAGGTTTTTATGAGTGACGTTGAATTGGTGGTTTTCCCAGTTTGTTCAGGCAAACGACATTCATTCTGCCGCTCAGGGGAAAATAACAGAATTTTTTTACATTTTCCCCTTGCAAATGGAACAAGAAAAGTGTTTTTATCTCTACGCATTTCTCCGTTACACAGAATCTATAGGGTGACACTTTCAATTGTAAGATGCACGACATTAAACATATATTTAGCAATACAATTTCGAAGGCTGAATTCAGAATTTGAATTCTGGAACACGTAAAATCGGAAGGTTTTATCTACCGAATGGACTTGTTGTGCTGTGTCAAGATCTGTTTCCAGTAGTTCTGATGGTTCTATATTCTGATGTTTTTTTGCTTGGATATATAGTATTTTATATTTCAGTACTTTAATGTGAGTAAAATGGAATCTTTAGTGCAGCAATACCATATTAGGGTTCCGACAGAAATGTAAATATTTTTATAGAGATTGTGGGCTTTATCACTAGTTTAGGGAATATCTTTCAGTAAGTGAATAAGTTTTAGCCAACCGATGTAAACATTATGTCAATATTTTGTTAATCTATGATGCTTTCATAAAAGTCTAAGAAGCGAAATAGAGAGATGATTGTTTAACCGATAAATGGAGAGCTAGCTATTGTTTCTCGTTGATTATACTAGCCTACAAATGAATTTTGTTGAGAAAAGCATTGCCAATCTCTCTCTCTCACTAAGGGTTTAAAATAAATAAAGATTCTTCATTTTTAGCATAAATCATTAACATTCTATTATTATATTTTTGTTTGATTTTGTAATTGCTTGAGTTTTGGACAGAATTTTAACAAAAATAAATTTTAAGGTTCTGTGAAAAAAAAAACGTAGACTATGGGAAACATTGCATTAAATAGAACTTTAATGACCGATACAGGCTTATCTAGATTGAGTTTGTTCAGAATGAAACATTTCTCCATACAATAATTGCTCAGTTTTGTTTAGATTAGCGAAGGGATCAATTTTTCTTTACAAATCTAAATCTAAAAGCTTAGACATATGATTTAAATATAAAAGTATCAAACATAAAACTTGTATCTATTTATTGTAGGCATACGAGCATTATACTCATTATACATTTTACTCATTATACTCATTATACTCATTTTTGAGACAAGGTGGTCCGCCGTATTCGGATCACCATGCCAAAGTTCTTGGGTTTGTATGCAGTTGTTTGTCATACGGTTGAGAAAGTAAAGGTGGTTGGGCAACGTTGTTGGTCACACACTCTCCTTTGTAGTTATTGGCCTTAGCTTATATTTATATCACGGAAACTGATCCACTAACCTCAAAGACAAACTTGGTCTGTAAAAACTGATAGTCTTCTTTACTGCCTTGTATAATAATATAATTCCTTGAGGCTTTTTTAGAGCCACTTTGGAAACTGTTATCAAATGACATTGACCCAAGTCCTCAACTCCCACACCCCGTCATTGCTTACGCTCGTATAGAAAACAGGCCTAAAGAAGTATGTTTGTATGTGTGTTTAATAAGAAGTATGTTTGTATGTGTGTTTAATAAGAAGTATGTTTACATGTGTGTTAAATAATAAGAAGTATGATGTGTGTGTGTGTAATAAGAAGTATGTTTGTATGTGTGTTTAATAAGAATTATGTTTGTATGTGTGTTTAATAAGAAGTATGTTTGCATGTGTGTTTAATAAGAAGTATGTTTGTATGTGTGTTTAATAAGAAGTATGTTTGCATGTGTGTTTAATAAGAAGTATGTTTGTATGTGTGTTTAATAAGAAGTTTGTTTGCATGTGTGTTTAATAAGAAGTATGTTTGTATGTGTGTTTAATAAGAAGTATGTTTGTATGTGTGTTAAATAATAAAAATAAGTATGTTGTGTGTGTGTGTTTATTAAGAAGTATGTTTGTATGTGTGTCAAACAAGAAGTATTTGTATGTGTTTAACTATAGGAGACAGTGCATGTATCTTCGCAAATTCACATCTTTAATGTCTTACAAAAAACAAACAAACGCAGTAGTGGTTATAGTGACTAATGTAGTTGAAAACAGGGTTAAACTATAACAGAGAACAAGATAGACAGAGCTGTTATAACAACAAGAAAATACAATGACTGTGCATTTCCTCACTGATCTATACATACAGTATACAGCATAATCATCGGTTATTTATATAGTCTAATAGAGCGTTCTCAGTGGGCGGAGCTTAATTTTTTTGTGTAAATTTAGTGACGTATTTGTGTAAATATAGAACCCACTTGAGATACAAACGTAACGTGGTGAAGATGTTCTTTATCATGTTAAATTCACATCTGAATATTGGCTATCCTACTCACAAATTAGGAGGTAAATAGTCGTATATAATCTTCCTAGACCAAGAGAAAGCCTGACATGGTATTTTTTCAACGATTTTCAACATTTTACGCCCATTTGATTATCTTCCTATCCGACCGGTAAGTGTTGCAATTGAATTGATTTTATTGATATTATAATTAGGCCTAATAATTAATACAGCGGCCATCTTTGTTCGTACACCACTACTACGCAAAGTAAACACAAATCACGTGCTTTTTGTCACGTGATTGCAATCGCCCTATATATTTGCGAGAAAGCTAATGCTTGTAAGAAATGGTGTTAACTATATTATAAGAATCGATCTACTTATATTTGAGGCAGTGGCTTAGCCGGGGTTGCAAGGTGTTTGTGTGAGTGAGGGGAGGCAAATAGAGGTGTAAGTTGGGGGAAAGGTAAGGTGTGGAGCAAGAGAGGCAAACAATTTAGATCTAGGTGGTGGGTGAGACAATACAATTTCAAGAGGGGGAACAGTGCGTGGTGTTATGTTAGGGGGGGGGGGGGTAGATTGTCAATAGTCAAAACGTTTAAAATTAGAAAAGATCTAAATCTAATTTATATATATATATATATATATTTAGAAAGAAATATAGTTTTAAAATCCTTAAGTTTAGAAAGCTGAAAGGGAAAGGGATACGGGTCAGGTTGAGATTCGTCGGGACAAGGGGGACAGAACCAGGATCTTGTTATGTAGGTGGGGGGGGGGGGGGGGGGGCTAAAGTTTTGCAAGATAAGACATTTACCAAAATTGTTTGTAACTTTACTAAAGTTTTTTGTCCAAGAATTGTGACACATTTTTTTTCTCCACGAATAGCAAGAGGAAGTTGCAGCATGTCGAGCTTCGATTATAAATCGATTATTCGATACGTGGTATCGACCAAACTGTTCAATGTTACAGTTTGATTTCTAGGAAATGACGAAATGACGTTGAGAGTTTAAAAATAAACCAGATTTTTTGGCTCATGTTGTCAGGTCTATAAATATGCGGAACGGGAAAAACTAATTTGAGCTGCAGAAAAATGAATCACAAACGTTGGCAAGTGTGGGCCGTTAACAGATTTTTTTTTTTTTAAAGCGGTAGTTAAAGTAAATGAGAATGTTTAGTTATAAACTCTATTACTGTTTCTGATTTAATTGGAACAACATGGAGTAGGCTAGGCATTGTCCAGGCATCTCCATTTTGTACCTATTAAGCTAGCAACAAAGTAAGGGGGTCGGCATGGTAAACAAATGAGGACAAACTAAAGATGAATAAAAAAGTTACCGGTGCTATATTTAAATGGTAAGGTTGGACTAACGCCAACCGTAATATCCGACGTTTCTTTTGGGTTTTGGCCAATTGCCTATATATTTAGGGGTATTTACATTTTTGTTCGTATTAACGGAATTACATGCATTGCTTTTACTTAGGAATTACGAGTAGTCAGCAGGAAAATCTTTTATTTACGAAAATAAGTGACGTTCATTTACCACTTAACACATTCGCACAATCACCTTGAAAAGCAAAATCTGGCTACGTATAGCGCGGTGGACTATTTATAAATTAAATCGGATTTGTTTACATTTTTTTTGTTAGATTTTCTTCTGCTATGACGTTGTCTGTGTTTGGATTTAAAGTAATGTGTTGTACCTAGGTCTAAATCTAATGCAAGGCCTACTTCTGATTCAGAAAAAAACAACAACAAAAACTATCTCACTAAACTAAAAGACTCATATCGGAATCTAATGTTGAGCATAAAATGTGCTTCTTTTTTCATGCAAGATTGTTCAACTGTTGTCTAAAACCTTTTTATTAGGCATTTAGACATGTACAAAGATTGATAGGATATAGGATATTTATTCAGCCAAAGACAAACCGCTGGACAGTTTTAATGGTCACCTGAATTTATTTCGCGTTCGAGGATAAAATTTAGATCTAGGCATATTGCTGGATCTAGGCCTTCGCGAGACTAATGAACCGACTTATTGTGGAACTGAACTTTATTCCATATTTACTGATATTTTATAATTGCTGTAGCTAATTAGAAAGGTATTTTGGATTCTATCGTCTTAAACGAGGTAAGTTTGTGTTGCTAAATAGCTGATACGACTAAAATAAAATTACTTACAGACACCGGGTGTATAAAGTATTAAGAATAAGGATAAGGTTTTGTGGGGAGGGGAGGTGGAGCCTGACCACAAAACACAATTATTATTTACAAAATGCCCCTCCCCAGAATAAAAACGAAACTTGCCACATGATAAAAAATTGTAAAGATGTCCGTAGCGATTAACACATTGCCAAATAAAACATTTAAACAACCACACATCTCTGTGGGGGAAAAAACACATCAATTTGGCAAACCATTTCAATTCAACTAAGGTGTGGTACATAATGACTTCACGAATTTTTTGCGTAAATCGTTTTACATACCCTACCCTCAAATCACCCATCTTTTTTTGACACGCAAAGTCACAAAACAATTTGAGCACCCTTCATTATTAGCGGGTAACATTATCTATGGACATCGCCTAAAAAAAACATCACATCTTATAGTTTAATTAGCTACGTCAATTATTTGTTGTCCGTGTTTATAAAAGTCATTAGTCACGAGGTCAACATATTTATGTCAAGCATTTATGTCGTGCGTATGTATAATGTAGAAACGGCACGTTCCAGACAGAGTTAACTGTCCACGTCCTGCCTTAGCATACAGTCTGACTCGGTGTTGTCTTTGTCCCTCTTCACCCTTTGAGTTTACAACAAGACCGTTTAGACTGAGAAGCATGTTAAGAATGAAACGAAAAATGCAATAGTGATATTAAACCATTATATTCAAAATTATCGACAGCTTAAAAATGTCGGTTTAGTTGTCAAGGTAAGTAGATAACGTACAGATAGATAAATAGATAGATAAATAGATAGATAAATAGATAGATAAATAGATAGATAAATAGATAGATAGATAAATAGATAGATAAATAGATAGATAAATAAATAGATAGATAAATAGATAGATAGATAAAAAGATATATAAATAGATAGATAAATAGATATAAAAATAGATAGATAGATAGATAAAGCTCGTCGTCGTCGGCATCCGTCCGTCTCGAGAGACGATGGTGTATGTAGCTTCATGGGCGAGGTGTCCGGCTGCACCGCCGAGAATGGCTGTGTAGACCAACCCGGGAGTGGCAATCCATGCTGCACTTGAGGTATTTAAAGGTTGATGGATGTTGTAGCAGGTGTTTCCGCCTCGCTCTTTTCTGGAGATAAATAAATAGATCAATAGATAGATAGATAGATAGATAGATAGATAGATAGATAGATAGATAGATAGATAGATAGATAGATAGATAGATATTTGAAGAGATAAATAGATATATATAAAGATATAGAGAAAGGATGTTGATGGATATAAAAGAGGCGGATATGTGGGAAGACGTAGTAAACAAAATAATAATTATGCAGGCTGAGCCACATTTAGACCGACATCTAAATGGACGTAGAGACGCAGATAGACAAAGAAAGATGTTTGTATAGACCAGAGGTTCTCAACCTTTTTTGACTCACCGACCCTTTATAAAAAAATGTCCGCTCACCGCCCCCCCCCCCCCAACTTTTTTAGCACCCCTCATCCCTCTGGACGTTAAAGGGTCAGTATAGTTTTCGCAATTATTTTTAGTCCGACTAGATTTGATTGCTTATTTATTATCTTTAAAAAACTGGAAAAGAAACACATATTGTAACAATTGATAGATCCAAAAATTACCTAAACAAGAGGGTTACAAAAATCAATATTAATGTGAATCGTTTGCCTGGTGTGTTTTTAACTGTTTTTAGTAGTTTGTCTATATTTGTTTCAATTTTGGTTGCAAAAGCCTTAGGTCTACACTCTTCACTTTTTCAGCTTGTTTTTTCTATTTTGACAACAGAATGGTATTAGCATACAATCCACTTTCCACAAAAGAGGGTGATAAGAATGCAATACAAACACAACAGACTATTTTTTTTAAACTACAACTTCAATCCACAATACGTCATACCGTTGCCTTTGGGGGGGATTTCTTTTACACTAAAAAGTCTTCTAGTTCAAGTAGTCTAATAGATTTTTATTTTTATTTATTTTTTCGAAAAATTGGCAAATATTTTTTTTTAAACTCAAATAAACGCAGGCTAAAAGTAGAGAAGTAAAGCTTATTGTCTGGTAGCGTGGACTCATCCAGTTATAAAGAAAATTGTAATGTCTTTAGGTAATCTCATAGTGTACTTTAAATCAATGGTCGGAAACCAAAGGCGCGCGATTTTCAAGGGCACACGAGAAACCACAAGAGATGTTTTTTTTTATTGATAAAAACAACAACATCTTCCGGTTCTGAATGAGGAAAACTGACTGTTGAAGCCGATGTTAGTTGAGCTTGCATTTACAAGGACCACTGGAATGGATTTGCATTGAAACTAGACATTTTTTGCCGTGAAATCAATTTCAAAACTTTTAACTACATCTACATCCCTATATTAAGGCATATATTAAGATAGTTAGATGGGCTTTTTCAGAAGTACACCGTAGCACTCAAAGCGGAGTTTTCTAATCAAAGGCAAGACTTTCAAATTGATGGACTCATTTTTTCATACCTCAAGTGAAGGAATATTGGCGATTTTAAAATGGATCAAGTTGAATTTTTAAACATTTGAAAAATGGACATCCATAATATGTGTCTATTTGCGGAAAAAATCTGGAAAGAAGCTGCTTAAGAAAGTCTTTAGTTATTCTCAACTGCTAGGCATTTGCTATACCTTCAGCTTTGGTTCAACTTACACATGTGAACGTGAACAGTAATATTATTGCACATTTAAGTGTTTTCAGCATACACTTACACATACAAAAAGGTCACCTACACTTGACCGCTCATCAATTGATACAGACTAATTACATTTAAACGAGTTTTTATGCTCATCTTCTTTAATTAAACATTTATTTGTATTATTAACTTAGAAATAAAAGAGACTTATTTAATGGCACTATAATATGTAATTTCTGTAATTATTAATGTTTAAAATATAAACTCCTTAAATGGACAAACAATTGATGCAAGAAATGTGTATCTTTACAACTGTTAAACGTAAATTTTTTTAATCCACTAATAATTAAATCTTGTAATGAATACCATAATGTTGAATTTATATCAAGAAAAAATAAATAGTCAGTAATATTTGTTATAAAGTATTACAAAACAGAACTTGTTTGGCATCACTATTGAATCAAATTTGGAAAAATGTTGTTAATTAAAGGGATATAATTAGCCCGTTTCATTTGAGCTAATATTTCCTTTTTTTTTTTGTCTTTTTGACAAAAAAAATGGTTTACAATTTATAACTGATCAAACTGTAAAAAGTATTTGAAAATTATGTAAATATTATATGACTAAAGAGTTTATAGACCTATGTATATTTTCAAACATTATATTAACTACCCAGTTCGTATGATTACTAAGTATCTATTCCGCTTAACAATAGCGTTATGGCGTAATAGAATCACTAAATGCATTAAAGAACATCTCAGTAAAACTGAGTTCAAAATATTAATATTTTCAGATTAATTAATTGGCAGCGATTACATCACATTTAATTCAAAAACGAATCGATTCAAATAGCTGAGGTGTTCAAATTATATCAGGTACGTTTGTACCGCCCACTTGCCCTTCACCGCCTCCCAATCGCCCCCGGGAACGTCAGCGCCCCCCTAAAGCTTCTCACCGCCCCCCGGGGGGAGGGGGGGGGCGATGACGCCCCCCGTTGAGAACCTATGGTATAGACTATAGACAGACATTAATTGAGTTCGAGATTATTATAGATTAATATATATGTAGATATATAGGCCTACATATATGTAGGCCTACATCTCTCTATCTCTCTCACTTTACATAGTTTTATAGATAGATAGGCCTGTTCATATATAGAAGGTTTAGATAGATAGATAGGCTAGGTAGATAGATAAAGTCGTCTACCTAGATAAGTAGACTGATAGATTTATGGGCCTACATTTTTTTACTAATTGATAGATAGACAGAGAAGGGCTAGATCAGGGCTTTGAACACGCGGCACGAGGGCCACAACTCACAGCACAGACTGCCAAACCTTTTAGTGTGGCTCACACAGAGCTTATAGGCCTAACATTATAGCGGCGATCCTTGACAATCATTGTATTCAGAATGGCAATACATTTTCACACTGTATGTTGCATCACTTTCCTTATATTTTACAATGAAGAAAATGCTGCTCACCCTTTGCTTAACATATAAGTAGGCTAGATAGATATATAGACTTATAGACTTGTGGATGGATAGATTTATCAATAAATAGATTTATAGAGAGCTCGATGCGTAGAAAGTCAGACAGACGAACAGATAGATTACTAAAGTGATAATGTTTACATTCTTGGCACATGGTCAATTACCGTGTAAGTTAACAATAGATTTCTGGGAAATATTAAATATTGAGTAACTAAACTCCCCCCCTCTCTCTCCCTCTCTCCTCTCTCTCTCTCTCTCAACCTCTCTGACTGTCTCTGTTCCTCAAGCACACAAGTACACTCGCAAACTTAGTATTTTCTTTCATAAGTCAAGCAGACAGTGAACAATTTTAAAATTAAGATCTGTTAAAGTTTTTAATAGAGAGGGGCGCGGGTGAGGGGTGGTGGTGTCGAAGGTTCCTATGTACTTAGACTATCGACATTGCTTATCTCCAGGCTGCAATAGTGAAAAAGAGATATGTCTAATTATAAACTGACATAAGGTATATTATAATAGCATATAAAAGTATATTCACCTTTCTCGATACAAACCTCTCCCTTTCTATGCCCTAATCCTACCGACCTATTTATAGATCAGACGTTTATATTATCCCCAGAGTTTAAAATGGGGAAACCCCGATTTTAGAAGGGTTAAAAATATAGATTACTTGTCTTTTTTTCTAGTTTACTTTGGCGTGCAAAGATCCTTGGGTTTACTTCATATGAAAGGCATACATAGAGTACAGTGTGGTCTTTCGGTATTTCTTTGAATGCTAGTTTTAGATATGGCATTTATTAAGCATATTCTTACCTTTCAAAGGTCAAGCAATATATCACGTGTATTATGTAACAAAACATTTATTGCGTTTAGCTTTGTATGTTTTTGCGCCCTGTAGGTCTACTTATAAAAGCGGGCAGTGTGGAGGCTATTTAAATAAGCATTGTAACGAGGTAATACGTTGTGTAGGCCCTATTTGTTTGTTTTTGGGAAGGAGGGGGACTCTCGGTTCGATTACATGTTGCGTGAGGCAATCAATAATGTTTCTTTGACGTATTTAGATCGCTGATATAGTCTATACCTTGGCGTCATTTTAAAAAATATTGTATTGATATAAGATTATTTAAATTCTTACCTTTTTATGCTATGGTGTTTGTTATAAAGTGGGGCCCATAAAAAGAATTGAACACACGAAGGTATGTATGTGTAGACCTTTAGGCCTGTTCATAAGCATCTATAAAAGTGTTATATATATATATATATATATATATATATATATATATATATATATATATATATATATATATATATATATATCAGCTAGCTAGTTGTTTTGATATGTTAGCTTGATTTTCAAGTAGGATTTACTCATTTTTCACTAGATTATTTTTATGGCCATCTATCTTGTAGTATTACTATATTATTACTGTATCAACTCCAACTTGTACTTAAATTATACACGAACAAATACATAAGCTTACATATTGATCGATCACAATGTCAAATTGATTTTTTTTCTTCGTATCTTTTACGATTTGAATAAATATACATTAGGCCTAGTCATTTTTAAGAATAAATATTTACAAACATTAACAAAAGGCAACTCAAACACATCTAAACGGCATAGTGGTCTACCTAGGGCTGAGCAAAAGTTGTTCGAGGTGCACGTTGATTGAAAGTAATCACAGGACCGCCTTGACACATCAAAGTCAAGGCCATGTCTGGCAAAGGAAACAATAATCACAATGGAACAGTGTGGCATTTCAAATTAGGTTTCCTGAACATTGAGTTGATTGGTTGTTGTTTTTTTTTTGTTTTTTCACTTGATGAACGCAATTAAATAGTCTAGTAGGCCTACTAAGCTGAGCCTACTGTAAAACTCGGCCAACTTGGTTAACAGTACACTCCAATCATGTAAAAAAGAAAGTAAAGAACCCTTCGGACCAAATTGACCATAGGGCTGGTGAAGCAGCGTTCACCAGTTTCTGTGGCCACGGCATACTAAGGGATGTGTGGCCAGCACAATGCCCATCCGCCTTTACTTTACCCCAACTAATGTTATGTACCCATCAGAGCTGGGTAGACTCAGGGACACCCTCCAATCCCAGGAACAAATCCTAGCCTTCATCAGCACTCGAACCCAGAACCTTCGAAACACCAGTCGAAAGCGCTGCCGCTTGGACACGGTGCATCTCCCCCTCCAATCATGTGCGGTAGGCCTGTTTTTGCGCTGTTTTGTCCATTTTAGTTAAATTCTCAAACTTTCTTAAACCTTTCCAAACTAACCACTACCATAATTTATATTAGTATCCACTCAAGCATTTGAAAACAACAAATTAACTTTGCGCACGTATGTTTTTGTACTTGACAGAAAATGAATGCAACGTCGACCGAGTCTATAGAGGAACTCGCGCAGGACGCCAACAGGCACGCTGGTCTGTCCACAGAATGGAAAATCGTCATCTGCGTCTTGGCCGCTCTGGTCGTCAATCTCATCTGCCTCTTGTTTCTCTGCGCCAGTAAATACAGGCAGAAGAGATTCAATGATGCGCGGAGCTCGAGTTTCCATGATCTCTCCAGGAAAACATTTTTGCCCAGTAAGTTCAAATTATGTGTTCTTTTATAATTTCAATTTTGTTCAAGTCAAGTAGTTTCCAATATGTGATACGCGCACCCATTTGGGGGGTGGGGGGGGGGTAAGCAAGATTTTAGGGGCCCTTGTGTAAGACTTCGATGGTGGGCCCATTTTTATTCTAAGCTCAAAAGAAAAATTAACTTTACTCTGTCAGCTAAGACTCCATTCACAGCCGAGCGCTTGTGCATTGTATAACTTACACAATCCGCTGCTACGCAGTGCAGGCTGGAGTTTGGTTGAATTGTTTCAGATACATTTCTTTGTATCGTGTTGGAAGAAACGTATAGTTATAAGCCTACTATCGTAAGCACATCTTACTTAGGGCCTACGTATATAAATAATAATGAAGATATTATACATTTAAGGGGTAAAAAAAAACAATAGGCCTATCATGACCCGCATGTGGGCCTGTTTTTAGTTGCTATTGATAACGTTTTAGCTACATATGAACACACAAGTTGCAAGTGATACAAGGTTCATAGGTACGGTTGAGGAAACTTTGTCAATTTAGCAAAAACTGACTTGATTTTTTTTTATTTTGGGAAAATTTTCGGAAAACTGACCTAGCTTTAGATCTAGCAATGTTTGTGAATTTCACTCAAATGGACAAAACAATATTTTAAAAGGCGGAGACAGTAGCAGACAAATTCAAAACTGCTGCAAAATTCGATCCTGAACTATTAAAAACTAGTATATTATCTCATTAACAAATAGTTGAAATGTAATATTAAGATTACATCTTCGGAAATCTAGGCCTAATTGACCCGCTTCCCGTCATCCTATCGAGGCTGAAACCTGGCACATACAGGTGTATTTTGTGCTATCTTTTTTCTCCTCTAGGCTATGGTACCGTGACATGCAGGATTTGTTTTTTTTTAACGCTCCGTTGAACATATTGCATTTTTTTTTTCTTTTTTCCGTTTCTTCACTTATGTTGACCGAGAGTCACTATTCCAAAGCTTATAAACCATGCAGCAAAGTCAAGGTCACCGAGGTCATAATTTTTAAACCATATCACTGACATCAACTGGGTCCCTGTAATTTTTAATAGGCGTAGGCCTATTCTTACAGGTGCAAAAGTGCATTTTAAGACCGTTGGCCGTAGACCGTATAAAGTGAGTTAACGCGAATAGATCTATATATTATTATTATATAGGCCTATAGTGAAAGTCAAACTTAAAAAATGAGATGTAAGTAATGGGGAATTACCGATTATCGTAATTTTAAAAAAGTATCCCGTCCCACAAATTTTATATATAGGCCTAAGGTCGGTGAACGTTCCCCGGTTTCCTAGCCTGCACCAGGATTCGAACCCAGGACCTTCTGTACGGCCATAGTGCCCCCCGATTACCGTATCCCGTCGGACCCAATTGATCCATAGGGCCGGTGAAGCAACGCTCACCAGTTTACATATAGGCATATTATACCGTATCTGGTATTATGATACCTATCTCGTCTGTACGACATATTTTGATTGTTATAGCGGCGCAGTTAGGGACCATGACTCACAAAGCTTAATTAAAGCAATTCAGTCAAAATAGGGAGAAGAAAGAAAAATGTGGAAAAAAAAAGAGCCGGGGGTCATGAGCCAGATCTTTCAATTGTTTTGACATTTGTAGTTTCTATATAGAACCAAGGGAGAAATAGTGATCTTTTGCTTATTTCTGGCTGGCAGCCAGCTAAATATTCTAGTTCTAGTCTAATTTATATCGTGCAGAAGATTAT
Organism: Anisus vortex; assembly: GCA_949126835.1. Taxonomy (NCBI): domain Eukaryota; kingdom Metazoa; phylum Mollusca; class Gastropoda; family Planorbidae; genus Anisus; species Anisus vortex. The sequence continues at coordinate 33,120,246 of OX421499.1, forward strand.
ATATAGGCCTAGCACATAGATGCTTGTTGTTAATGAGAAGACGTTCGATTACATTTTCAACCACTTTTTTTTCTTTCACCCCAGCCACTTAACATTATATTTTCTGTTTTTTTTTTATAAAGCTTATTATAGCAATTAGCCTACTATTAACTTAGGCCTTATTAGGCTACATTTTAGGAGTATGGTGCAATGGGCATGTGTAAAATAACTTATATTAATTTTGCTTTCGTGTTCGGCAAACTCTTTTCAAGGCTGTAATAATGGTTTTGGGCTACCTCGAACATTTCTGACAGTTAAACAAAAATGCAAATCAATATTATAATTGCATAACCTATATAAACTACATAAACACTAAAACATTGTTTTTATGGGTTGTGTTATTTCATTTCATTTTTTTCCGAGATTTATTAAAATTGTAGAAGTTAAAATAAACAAACTGTATGTTTTAAAACATTTAATAATAATTAAAGTATTACAATGTATTACTGTCCTTTTTGTATATTCTCCAGATTTTCCTACAATGACAATAGTAGACTCACAGATTCGTGTGGAGAACCCAAGAAAGACAACCCCGAGATACGAGGAAAATTTAATATTTCATGGGTCATGTCCCCCTGGGGGGAAACACATCTACAAAGGGAAGGACGTGATTTATCAAACTTTGCTGGAAGATGTCTGAAAATAAAGAAATATTAATGTTCGAAATATATCTCCCCGGTTCTTGTTTTGGTTATTACCCCAACCCAATAATCAAATTTAAAAAAAAAAAAAAACACAGTCATAATATGATTGGGGTCCTGACGAAATTCAATTTCAGAATAGAATCTCTATATAATATATAAGCTTATTATTGTTACGTGATAATCATGATGATCAATCAAATAGTACAAAGCTTTGTTATAATAATGTTGACTAGCTCTGTGTATTTACTACAAAATAGTTTTGTATATTATCCCTTAGTGGATTGAGTGAATGTACTAGTCACTTTTTTTAAAAAAATTTTGAAAGCGTTTTAAATTATGTTAAATGGTAGTTGTTTTTTTTTAAATGATAGTTCAGGCACATTCCAAACTTGATTGCCACTTGGAAAGAAAGGGATAATCTATGTGAAATTAGTCGTGTTTTTTTAAATTATCTCTACGTCTGTCTGTGTATTTTATTATATTTTTATGCTTCATGTCTAAGTTAAAAATAATGCTTTCATTTCTAAGTTAAAATTTCTTACCTCGAGTGTTTCTAATTTTTTAAGTAAGAAAAAGAAGAATTTTTTTAAAGTAGGCCTTATACCGTTATAACATAATTATTTCATTACATGAACTATCAAGGCAACTGTGGTTGTTATAATATAGCTTATATATGTGTGTTCCTGTATTATGCATGTAAGGGGTGGGTGGAAGATGGAAGGTCCTAGTCTGTGCAACTTCGGAAAACCCAAAGTGACCCTAAGGTCTAAGGCTAAAGCTAACTAAATAAAGACCTAAAAAGCTAAACACAACACAAACAATATACATTAAGCACGACACAAGAACAACACCAGAAACCACACAACTAAAAGAGTACTATAGATAAATTCATACGAGCTTTATTACATATCATATATATATATATCATCCTATCAAAACATCTAGACTATTCACTATTCTATCAACTGCCTGCTAACAACTGCTAATCGAATCTAACCACAAAATATATAAAACTAAATCTAAATGAAACAAAATAGATCATCTAAAATCCCAGTTAGAAGACACAAAAGTTTACAAAGCAACAACGCCCCAAGCACATAGCCAGAGGTTAAGCACAAAGCCTGATACCTTCCCACTAGTTTTTAAATATCAATTCAAAAAAGGCGGACTCCATCCCTGACCGAAACACTCACATCCTCATACACACATAAAAATCGTACCAAACATGGTAATAAAAAAAACAATAACAACAAATTAAACATGTTAAATGAAATTGAAATAAAATATTTATAAAAGTATAAAATAAAAATAGTGAAATAAAGAATTAGGACTATTTAAGTTTTAGGTACGAGTATTTACATAAATAAACATTTTGCCCAAGAATATTTTAGGACTATCTTTCCCCACAAGGAAACAACTCATAAAAAACACTAAAAACCCAGAAGTCTTTGTAAGAATACCACTAGGTTTTCCAAACCCAAAAAGTACAAAAATGCGAATAAAAACATTGAAAGAAAATATAATATAACAACATAACAAAAATTAGATAACATAAAAAATGTAACCCTCCCGGTTACACTCATCCCCCGCTTTTTACGTGTGCAGTCCCATGCACACAGTAATGAAAAAAATACAACTTAGTAACGTACAACCTTAAGAGGAATAAAACTACTAAAAAAACACATGCTACTGTAAAGCAGCACTACACACAAAATTATATACAAAAAGTTCAAACAAAAAGCAATAATTTAATTACATTATTATCATCTTTAAAAGACAAGTTACATAGCAAATATCAAAAATAGAAAGTATAAAATATGAATAATAAGAGCCTCATCTTGTCCGTGGACCTATGTCTCTTATACCGGTACTGTCAATCCTGTTGTCCTTTAGCAAATGAAATAATGTTGCACTTAAATCTTCCAGTTTGGCCTCCAGGTAACACAGGCGTTTTGTGTGGTGTCCATGCATATGTCCTTCCCAAGACTGTTGCTCAAGGGGTGACAGTCGGGGCCAGCGTTCAGCTGTCGCTGGGCAATGCCTAGCCAGATGGCCAGCTCTCCTACAATTATAGCAGAGTTGTTTGCCTCTGCTCCTTCTGGGTCTAACATATGCAGGTGGTCTCCGAACCCGACCTGTTGGCAAGGATGGCCGATCCCTACTGTCGCAATATGGAACTTCTTTCACAGTTGTAAAAGGCTCTCCATTGGGAGCCAGGTGTATAGGATTGGGAGACTGAGGTATCGAACTAGGGGCAGGTTGCAACAATGAATTTTCATCCCCAGTCCAACGAATCGCAGCATCCCTGATATCCAGAAAAGAGACAGCAGGGTTACGAAACACCATTTCCTCTAGATGGCGACAGACTAACATATCTTGAAGATTCTCCAAGAAGCTGTCCCGAAGGTAGCAGTTCTCGGTCACTGTGAGTCCCAGTTCCCGCTGACGCGATGTAAGGGCTCGGTAGGCGGCAAGAACCCTGTGAGAATATGCCCTGACTGTCTCTCCGGGGGCTTGCGTTGACTGCAGCAAGATGCGCATTAACTGCGTGCAGCTTCTTTTCTCGCCATAGATTTGTTTCAACAGGGCCAAAGTGACCTCCGAGTCTGATGACCTGCTACAGTCATGACAGAGTAACTCTGCCTGGACAGAGTCTCCCAGATGTGCCCAAAGAAGAAAATTCTTTTCAGCCTCGTCAGTAAGCCTTCTGCTCCTCCAAGCTGCTCTGACCTCGTACAGAAATTCGCCCACCTCGTCTGCTGGGCCACCACCATGAAAATTGCGGACAACGACATCCAAAGGTTGGACAATGATAATGCTGCTGTTCATGGTAGTGGTCTCTGGGCCTCCTCCTACAGTCATTCTAACTGGGATTTTTCTCCTAACAACTATAAACACACAAAAAAGAAACAGAATAGACCTAACCGAAGGAGACAGTTACAAAAACTAAAAGGTACCTTAGAAACAAGCAACCTAAACAAAAGGAAAATATACGACAGAACAGCACTAAACCACTAACTAGGCCTACATAAACACTCTAGTACCAGCCCTAAAACTATAGAACAATCTAAGCTACCGCTAAAGCCTTAAGCACAGACCCCACTCGTGCTACCAAATGTAAGGGGTGGGTGGAAGATGGAAGGTCCTAGTCTGTGCAACTTCGGAAAACCCAAAGTGACCCTAAGGTCTAAGGCTAAAGCTAACTAAATAAAGACCTAAAAAGCTAAACACAACACAAACAATATACATTAAGCACGACACAAGAACAACACCAGAAACCACACAACTAAAAGAGTACTATAGATAAATTCATACGAGCTTTATTACATATCATATATATATATATCATCCTATCAAAACATCTAGACTATTCACTATTCTATCAACTGCCTGCTAACAACTGCTAATCGAATCTAACCACAAAATATATAAAACTAAATCTAAATGAAACAAAATAGATCATCTAAAATCCCAGTTAGAAGACACAAAAGTTTACAAAGCAACAACGCCCCAAGCACATAGCCAGAGGTTAAGCACAAAGCCTGATACCTTCCCACTAGTTTTTAAATATCAATTCAAAAAAGGCGGACTCCATCCCTGACCGAAACACTCACATCCTCATACACACATAAAAATCGTACCAAACATGGTAATAAAAAAAACAATAACAACAAATTAAACATGTTAAATGAAATTGAAATAAAATATTTATAAAAGTATAAAATAAAAATAGTGAAATAAAGAATTAGGACTATTTAAGTTTTAGGTACGAGTATTTACATAAATAAACATTTTGCCCAAGAATATTTTAGGACTATCTTTCCCCACAAGGAAACAACTCATAAAAAACACTAAAAACCCAGAAGTCTTTGTAAGAATACCACTAGGTTTTCCAAACCCAAAAAGTACAAAAATGCGAATAAAAACATTGAAAGAAAATATAATATAACAACATAACAAAAATTAGATAACATAAAAAATGTAACCCTCCCGGTTACATGCAGTTGCCTATATAGGCTATAGGCCCTATATATAATAATATATATATATATATTATGTGACTTTGAAATCGTTTAAGCATTGATACCATCTTACCCATTGTCTAACGTTACACCATTACTAAAATAGAAATAAAAAACCTTCGCGCCCCCAATAGCCCCCCTTATTTACAATTTAAGAGTGGCATTCATATTAATTATTTTTAAAAAAGTAGTTTCGGACCAAGTTAACATATCAAATTAGGCCTAACAGTCTGTTGGAATCGATTGGGCTTATTTCTTTATGAATGAAATATTATTTTATTGCATAGCCTAGGCCTCCCATTGTACATTTGTGTAACTTGATTTGTATTTTATGTAAATTGTCTACTCAATTTACAGATGGGTCTACCTCTAGACTTCTGTAAGTCGTATTTTTGTAATATCTGAACATATTCTCAAATAATACAAAATAGATTTGTATATCATATGCAGGCCCTACAACACTATAATAATATAGGCCTCATTCTTATGTGTCTGATTTATTTATTTAGTATTTAGATCTGTCAGGTTTGTATTTCTAGATTAAGCTTAGTTGTTGTTGTTTTTGTATGACGATATTGTTCATTGTACTGTAAATATTTGAGAATGTTTTTGTTTCTCACTGTTGCCCTTATTGTATTATATTTATTTTGGCAATCAAGAATGTAAATAAATTGTATGTAGGTTAGTGTCAAAATAAACAATTTACACACATTATTAACCTTTTTACGTCCTTGACATTGAATAATTTTGTTCATCCTCTTACTATTTTGTTTGTCTTTCTTTCTGGGGTTAAGTTTCATAAAGGTCAACAAGAATTAAAATGTTTGTTCCTAACCCACAGACTGGTGCGGTGTGGACATGGCAGCAGAGTAGTTGCGGTGCAGAAATAGCCTTCTTCAACTTCTTGTGAATCCTGAAATACTTTGGAAATCACATCAAACATCGTAGACTATATAATAAATTTGTCTTTTATAATTTATACCTTATAATTATTTTGAGAAATACTTTTCTATTTTACTAGTACTAGTATATTAATACTATGAACATAAGTAGGACGGCTTAAGTAATCCACAGATGTGAAAAAGTCTGGAATCTCTGTTGCCATTACCAATTTGGAAAAGTAAAAACGGCTCTACATACTACCCCCCCCCCCCCTACTCTCCCTCCCTCAGCCCCTCTCTCTATGTATATATATGTGTGTAGTGTGGGAGAACGAGGGAGGGTGTAAGCTCACTGAGTTATGAGAGCAGACGTGAGGTAGGGGTATGTTAGATCTATAGCCTAACCAATCAAAATGCAATGTCGGTTGAAAACAAATTTTCTCTGCAAGTTCAATATGTTTGCGGTTTACTAAACATCTGCTGAACACACGAAAAGTAATTAATACGAAAGGTAGTGTGGGCTAGATGAAAAATCAGCACGATATCTGCGAAAAGATTGTCGATAAAAAAAATATTGTGTATAACATTGAAAAAAGAGGTCGTCCTTAAATGATGTCGCGCACCTATAAGAGGGAGGGGGGTCTGGCGTTTCTTCACGATAAGGAGGAAGTGTGTTTAAACAATTTTCTTCTGATCTCTTGTTCTACTGGCTTCTGATTTGTCCGCTACAATAGTTTCAGGTTGCTAATCCTGGCAGACCAGTGTATCACAAGGATCCTTCTTAAACAGTTATTATTTATAAAGGACTGAAGTTTCTTTATATTCGCGATCGTGGTTCTCCAGGTCTCAGCTCGAATCCGTACAGCGGCACAGGTTTCACCATGGCGTTGTAGATCCTGATCTTTAGTTTATTGCACAGGTGTCTGGAGACCCAGACATTCCTGACTTGTTTGAAGGCCACCCGTGCCCATCCGGCCCTTGTTTTTACATCAGCATCTGTCTCACCTTGTTTGTCCACTAAACCACATAAAAAATTGCGCATCTTCAACTCAACAAAACATTAAAAATCTATATAGCGCTATTCATAACAAAGTCTTCGAATGCGCTTTATATTTACCATATTATGTTATTAAAATGGAGCGGTGGGTAGAGTACTATGCAACTATGCTTACCTCTACTATAGGCCTCACCACAAAACCATGTAATACTGCTGTGGCCATGGGCGCCATCGAGAGTCTCCCCACCATGTCAGAATTGGATGAGATACCCACCTTATCAGAAATGACAAAAGCAATTGACCACCTATCCCCTGGAAGGGCCACAGGAAACGATGGCATCCCACCTGAAGTAATAAAATGCGGAGACAGCATCTTTTATTAGTGTTGAGAAAAGGGAGCAGTACCCCAGGACATGAGAGATGCTAATATCATAACCTTGTACAAAGCAATGGGGACAGAAGCGACTGCAATAATTACAGGGGTATATCACTCCTAAACATTGTCGACAAGATCTTTGTACGCGTGATCCTGGCCAGGTAACAGAAGCTAGCAGACAGAACATAAACTTACCCAGAGTCGCAGTGCGGGTTTCGCTCAGAAAGTTTAGCAATCCTCATGATATTCTTAGTCAACTATCCTCATGATATTCTTAGTCAACTATCCTCATGATATTCTTAGTCAACTATCCTCATGATATTCTTAGTCAACTATCCTCATGATATTCTTAGTCAACTATCCTCATGATATTCTTAGTCAACTATCCTCATGATATTCTTCGTCAACTATCCTCATGATATTCTTAGTCAACTATCCTCATGATATTATTAGTCAACTATCCTCATGATATTCTTAGTCAACTATCCTCATGATATTCTTAGTCAACTATCCTCATGATATTCTTAGTCAACTATCCTCATGATATTCTTAGTCAACTATCCTCATGATATTCTTAGTCAACTATCCTCATGATATTCTTAGTCAACTATCCTCATGATATTCTTAGTCAACTATCCTCATGATATTCTTAGTCAACTATCCTCATGATATTCTTAGTCAACTATCCTCATGATATTCTTAGTCAACTATCCTCATGATATTCTTAGTCAACTATCCTCATGATATTCTTAGTCAACTATCCTCATGATATTCTTAGTCAACTATCCTCATGATATTCTTAGTCAACTATCCTCATGATATTCTTAGTCAACTATCCTCATGATATTCTTAGTCAACTATCCTCATGATATTCTTAGTCAACTATCCTCATGATATTATTAGTCGACTATCCTCATGATATTATTAGTCAACTATCCTCATGATACTTAGTCAACTATCCTCATGATATTCTTAGTCAACTATCCTCATGATATTCTTAGTCAGGCAGTTGCAGGAGAAAAGAGAGCAAAAGAAACCCCTTTTAATCGCGTTTATAGATTGGACTATTCTCCAATCTGCCAAAAATTGGTTGCCCACCTAAACTTCTGAACCTGATCCAGTCCTTCCACGACAACATGAAGGGCACTGTACAATATAATAGCGCGAAATCCAGCGCTTTTGCCATCCGCACAGGAGTGAAACAATGATGTGTCCTTGCCCAAACTCTCTTTGAGATCTTCTTCTCAACATTGATAAAAAATGTCTTTAGAGAATCCAGGGATGGGATTTACTTGCACACCCGGTCAGATGGAGGGCTTTTCCGGTTGTCCAGGTTGAGGGCAAGGCGAAAAATCCACAGAAGAGCAGTCAAAGACTTGCTGTTCGCGGATGACGCCGCCTTTGACACACACACTGAGTAGGAGCTACAATCCTTGATGGACCCTTTTCCAAGACCTGTCAAGATTTTGGTATAACTGTTAGTATATGAAAGACCAACGTGATGTTTCAAGAAGCTGACCCACCCAACATTTACATCAACGGTACTAAATTAGATGTTGTTGATCAGTTCACATACCTTGGCTCCACCATCACCACCAATCTATCACCGGAAACATAAATCAGCAAGATAATTGGCAAGGTATCCGCAACTTTATCCAGGCTAACGCAAAGAGTATGGGGCAACAAGATGCAACCTTCTTAGATGTAGATATATTTTTTTAATGCAGCAACTTGAAATTTAATCATTTAAAAAATGGTACGCCAAATGTGCCCATTTGTGGAAAAAATCTGGAAGGAAGTTGCTTATGAAAGTCATCTGCTATTCTATTTCTAGGCTTTTGTTTCAATTTACACTTGTGAACAGATTTTATCGCACATGAAAACTGTTTTAAGCATACTAAGAGGTCATCTACACTTGACCACTCAGATGTGACTAAATATGTAGACCCTATCTGACATTATACAATTAGCAAAGAGCATTCAAGACAAAGCACTCATTAATTAATACAGACTGAAACTGATTACATTTAAAAGAGTTTATAATGCTCATCGTCTTTAATTCTAAAACAAATGCAATTGTATTACTAAACTATTAATTATAAGATACCCTTTTAATTGAACTATATTAGGCCTATGTAATTTATGTAATTATTAATGTTAAAAAAGGTAAACTCCATGAATAGATAAACAATAAATTCAGGAAATGTTTATTTACAACTGTTTAACGTAAATTAATTTTAATTCTTTAATAATCAAATATTCTAATGAAGACCATAATGTTGGTTTATATAAAATAATAATAATTAGTTATTAATATTTGCTTTATTACAAAACAGAACTTGTTTGGCATCACTATTTAATCAAATACTGCATTTACCTTTTTTTTTTAATTAAAGGGAGATAATTAAACCGTTTTATCGCAAATTTATGATTATTTGCGCTAATGTTTCTAATATGTTTCTTTTATAAAATAATAAATGGCTTACATTTTATAACTTATAAATGATCAAACTGTAAAAAAGTATTTGTAAATTATGTAAATATTATAGGACTAAAGAATTTATAATGTATAATATGTAAATTTTAAACATTACGTTATCTACACAGTTTGTATGATTACTATGTATCTCTTCCGCTTAACAATCGTTCAGTTATCGTTATTTTTTCGGAAATTAAAACCCATTAAAGGACATCTCAGTTAAACTAAGATCAAAATATAAATAATATTATCATGTGTTAGTGTTAGATTCCATCTCGACTAATAAATGATAGTGTTTCGACAATAATTACCATAAATGGGGAAGTTTAGTAATAAAATATTGTATTTGATATAAAGGGAAACATAAAGGATGTTAATCACAAATACGTTCATTTTGTTTTAAGTATAAAACGATTTAATGATTTTCTCTTTAAATAATCTCTTTTGCTTCTGGCCTTTGTCTTGAGGAGTAAAATTATTTGTCCTATAAAAATGATTTTAAAAAGTATAATAGAGCAGATTGACTTTTTTAGGCTGTTGGCACGCTGAATGATATAGAAATCCTAGTTTGACACACTATCAGCAACAGGTTGCCGACCCCTGGCCTAGGCTACTAAGCTAACAGGGAGAACTGTAAGCTTGTAAGGCACACCGGTCTATATTTGCAAGTGTCTCTGGAGAAAAATAATAAAAAAGAGATCCTAAAAGCTATCCAAAAAAATTAGGCCCTATATTACAACTAGAAGCTTCTTTGCATATTTAACAAAATGTTCAAGTAAGCTACACATTCAAAGAATACCAAATTTAAGGGCCCCCGGCGCCACGTGAGATTGTAGGAGGTTTTGTGGCATCTCCTCTTAGCTTAATAGCAACAATTAAAAAATGCTTGCGTAATTGCCAAATTAATTTTTTATTTTAAATAAACTCTTAAAAACTCTTATGGGCCCCGGTACGGCGTACCGACTGTACCCCCTCTCGTGGGGCCTGGTTGGTGGCCTATGCCCCGAGAGGATAGTAGGCGTAAGTAAATAAGTAGGCCTAAGTAAGTAAGTCATACAGAAACATTGGCTTCAACAGTCAGTTCTTCTCATTCAATAACAGGGTTTTCTTATAACACTTGATACGTAGGAATTCTTAGTTACTCTATTAATCTGGAAAAAAAATGCTAAAAGTGGGGCCTTTTTCATAAATTTTCGCTCCCCCTAGCGTCAAAACCTGGCTACGCCACTGCCTGGAATCCCCCTTTTTTTTTGTTGCCCCCCCCCCCCCCCCCCCCCCCGATTCCCTTGCTCCTTTCTAAACTTGGATCCCCACACCACCATGTTAACGTCACTAGTATGTGTGACGCAGAGAATTATGATATGAAGTAGGATATGATCTCGAATGATATATTAAGCTTATTATAGGCCTATATCATAGCAATATGACATAGGTTTCAATTTTAATATCTGTGCTGCCAATGTAACTATTTTCTAGATTAAGTGATGAATTATTTCCAGCTTTTAAATGACACATTAAACGGTTACAATGGCGATGAAAAATTAAATTTTTACACATTTCTTTTAAATCCACATAATATGTAGGTAGACTATTTATCTTGGGAACTTATAATGTCCTTTTCAGTTTATGACTTTTTTTTTTTGTAGTAGGCCTAATTGGGCTTAATAGTCCTATGGCCTACTATAAATAACTTACCTCCTAACATACCTAGACCGACATTTAATAAGGTGCATGAAATAGTCATATTATGAGTACAATCAAGAGACTTTCGAAATATATGTGAGGGATTTTGTATGTGATTTTAAATTAAGACATATCCTAAAGCCTATAATTTTTTTAAAATAGTTTTTCAGTGTTGAAACTAGCAATCTCTGGCTTTTGTGTATCAGTAAAGCTACACTTTTAGTTGGCATTAAAATATTAAGGAAGGAATTAAATAAAATCCACAATTTTAAAGTAAAACATCAACAATGGCGACCAACTTTCATTCATGATAATAATTACAAGGCTAATTTACACCCTAAGTATTTTAGCTCTAATATACTTCTTGTAAGAAAATATAGTGATTTGTTAGTCCATTTAAATTATTGCATACTTTTACATATTCAATATAGTTGGTGAGGCTTTATACTTTATACAGCGATTCAATTTTAAGTTCTAATCATTTTAATAATAATTAATAATAATTATTAATAATAAAAAAATTAATAAAAATTTTTATAATATTATTCTTTCAGAACGTTAATTAAAATTAAAAGTAAATGATAATTATAATAACTTTTACGTTTCTCACCAGAAATTGTAACAAATATAATACTGTAACGTTAACGACAATTGGTACATATTTTCATATTACATAATGATAATCATAATCATAATGACTGGGTTAGCTCACTGGACTGTCAACCAAATTTTAGACAAAAACCAACGGACAAGTCGCGGGTTCGAACCCTGCCACCGGCGGATCCCTGTCGCCCTGCAGTAGTTTTGGGCCCAGTGGACGTAATAATCTTCTATCTAGAAGGAACGTCTGTAAACTTATTTTTTTAAAAATGTAATGGGGTAAAATAAAGACGGCTGGGCATTGTGCTGGCCACACATCCCCTAGTATGCCATGGCCACAGAAACTGGTGAACGCTGCTACACCAGCCCTATGAAGTATACTTTACTTTACTTTTAAAAACGAACTATAAACAGTGTCCACTTGTTATATTGGTGAATGAAAACAGAGTAAAATACTAAACTTACGATAAATAATGAGTAATTTTTTTAATTAAGCACAAGCCACATACAAAAAAAAATATTAATTAAACGTGAATTCATTAATTTTTTGAAGATAAACAAAACAGTTATTTTGGGTGATACATTGAACTAGGGCTAGAGACGTCGTTGAAGACATTATCTCACAAATATGACGAGTTTTATCTTAGTTTTATGTCAAAGCTATGTTTTTAATGGTTCCTTAAGCTTGATACAGTACTAAAAGAATTTGAACATTAAACGTGGCATTTTATTCATATTATTCTAGGAACAATCATTTTCAAATGAACTGATCTTACATAGGCTAGCCTAATCTTTTTAGGATGCATTTTCTCACCTTACCTGCCAGGTTCCATATCAATCACTTATTAAATTTATTAGTGAGAATAGTAACCTGTGCCTGTATAAATTATTAGCATTCACTTTTATGTTATATGAATTTACACTAAAAGTAAATGTAAGCTTGAAAAAACTCTAAAAAAAAAATGTTTTGTCTACATTAAATAGATAGATTAGTTAAAGTTAGTAAAAAGTTTGCAAAATTTAAGGCCTCTGGTATTAAAAATTTCCATTATATATATCTAAGTCTGTATTAATAATGACTTCTGTCAATTCCTTTCTGTTCATTAGAACAAAGCCAATCTTTTTTTTTAAATTAATTATTTACTCTTAAGGATTGAATTGCATTAGATTGTGATAAAGAAATTACTTACTGACTTAATTACTACATAGGTTAAGAGTAGCACTCTTGTGCATTTTAGAATGCAATATTATTATTAAGCTTTTAAAAATTATTTGTCTTGTCAAGCCAGAAGCGGCATGGTGCTCATGAAACGCCATGAAGCTAGATGAGTTTGAAATCCGTTTTGACAACCCAAGAGGGGTGTTCAGCGCTGGAGAAAATGTCAGCGGGAACGTTATTGTTAAATTAACGAAGCCCATGAAAATGAGATGTAAGTAGACACTATTAGCATGCTAGGGTTTCATTGAGTCACTTCCAAAGTGGTTTTTTTTTCACTGAAAGGAATCATCTTTAAAAACATATTTCTTTTTTTCTAGCATTATCATTTGTAAATATTTTTGCATTGTAAGTTAATGGTTATAAACTTAGAATTGAAACATTTACTAATATTGAACTTCAGCTTGGGTATTGTCAGATTTCACCATATTTTTCATGATTTCTAGAGGTTTCTCAAATCAAATTCATTTGTATCAAAAGAGAATGAACTCAAAGTGTTTAAAAACTGTTTATTAAGCTCTAGCATTTTTTTTTAAATGGCACCAAATTCTATAAGATATGGTTAAAAAAGAGTTGATTTAATAGAACCCCAGTATACTATCTTATCAGCACTGTATACATTTTAACAAAGAGATCATCAAAAAGAATGCAATAAACATAAATGGTTAATAAGGAAACTTACATTTATACAATACAAATAACCAGTGTTTGTATTAAAATTCACATACTGTAGATAAAATTTAAGTATTACAGTAAAATCTTAGTTCCAGAAAGTTAAGTAAAAAAGAAAGTAATCTTGTCAGACCTATTTGATTCATATGTCTGGTAAAGCAGCGTTCACCAGTTTCCTTGACCACTTCATACTATGGATTGTTAGGCCAGCACAATGCCCAGCTGCCTTTACTTTGCCCTAAATGTTGTCAGGTACCCATCAGAGCTAGGTAGACTCAGGACACCCTCCAGACCCGGAAAAAAATCTGGTCTTTACCTGGGACTTTCGGTCAAATGCGCTGCCACTGGGTCACCATGCCCCATTGATCAATAATGAATTAGTTTTCTAGTATTTAAATAACTTTCTTCTAATGCTTGTGTCTGCTTTTCTTTACTTAAAAAATGTATCTAAATAATGTTTTTCATTTTAACTGTATTCAAGTTAAACTAATTTTTTTAATCCTCATTCTAAACAGGTCTCCAGCTTTACTTTGAGGGGCGTGCAAAGTCACACTGGGAAGTGAAACAAGGTCGTAGTAAGACTGACTATAGATCTGGGGAAAACTACATCAATCATAGAGTGACTTTGTTTGGAACAGGTTTGGTTGCATAGTTCTCTTTCCCTTTCCCTTGTTTTTTTAAATAATTTTTGTTGTTGTTTTCTCAGTAAGCTTTGTGTTTTAATTAAGCATCTGCCTTTTTCTAATAGCACCAATTTAATATGTTTTTAAAATCATATTGTGTAACAATCAGAAATGAAGCCAGACATTTTTTCCAGGGTGGGCTGAACTATCGTGTGTCAAACCTTTAATTCTTTGTCAATTTACCATAAATTTTGTAAAAAATTGGTTAAAGATTATTTTGATTAAAATTTCTCGGGGGAGCTTATCACTACTCAGCATCTCCTTGAGCTTTGCCCCTGGTAACAGATCTCGTTGTCATTTTACAGATGGCCTGTAAGAATTTGAATAAAAAAATACATAATAGTTAGCACTTAACTGTGTTAATAGTAACTGTGTTAATAGAGTTGATTAAAAGAATTCTTTTTTCCTGGGCTCCAGGTCAGAACAGTACTGAACATCCTGCTGGCCTCCACGCTTATCCTTTCCTTCTTCACCTACAACCAACTTTGCCTTCATCCTATGAGGGACGCAGGGGCTATGTTAGGTACTTCTGCAAGGCAACCATCGACCGTCCATGGAAATTTGATGAACACACAAAGAGAGCTTTCACAGTAATTCATCATTTAGATTTGAATGCGGAGCCCACTGCATCTGTAAGTTGAATTTTTTACCCGAACATCAAACATAGTTTTCTCATGTTTGAATAAGAGGTTAAAGCCTTACAGCAAGGAATGATATGTGTTATCATTTCTTTGGGGGACATGATGACTGAGCGACTTTTTGGCTGCCGTACCAAAAGTCCTGGGCTCAAATCCCTGTGAAGGATAGGAATTTTTCCTCGGTCTGGAGGGTATCCCTAAGCTTCCCCAGCTCTGATGGGTACCTGACATTAGCTGGGTTAAAGTAAAGACAGCTGGGCATTGTGCTGGACACACAATGCCTTAGTATGACATGGCTATGGAAACTAGTGAACACTTCTTCACCAGACGTATGTGGATCAGTTTGATCAGAAAAGATCACTTTTTTACATTCGTTCTTTTGGAAATATAACTATGACCCAATTTTAAAAGTTGTTATTACCGGTATTTAAGACACATGTTCTATACATTTAAATTAAATCACTTTTTTGTTCTACAAAGTTTTTATCTTTGTTCAAAACGGCTAAATTCAGTTAGTTATTATTAAATATTTTTTTATGCTGAAAGATAATGCATTACAACATGTGTCATTAGTTTTTCCCTTCGTCATTTCATTCCAGATGCCTGTTTGGGGTGAACAGGAAGAGGTCATCGAAGGCTGCTGCTGCTCGTCTGGGAACATCCAGGCTAGGATGACCATCAACAAAACAGGGTTCGTGCCTGGGGAGCCGCTGAATTACACGGTGGACATCATCAACAATACAGACAATGATGTCACTGGCCTGGAAGTGGAGCTGAAGCAGGTGATTAATGGCAATAGACTCTGCCAATGATGACAATAGACTTTTTTTTCAATTTACCCCATGATAGGCTGCTACTCTTCTTTTCCTCTTCACATGTTTGTCCCCTGGTAGTGTTAGGATGACTGACTCATCTCTTTCCTAGGAGGTTCCACTGCAAAGCCTGCCGGGTGATGTTCTTTGAGGTTTTGCTCAGGGTGTATCCTGTACATTGCCATTTTTTTTCTGTTCAATTAACTTCAATGGGATACTGGTTTGTCTGCTGCCACAAATTGGTGTTTTTAATTTCAATTATGTATGTCCACGATGACGAAAGCTTGGAGTTTGGTGGTTTTTTGTGTTGGTGACTCTCCAGATCTCTTAAGTCATAAAGAAGCATGGCTTAATGTATGCAATGAGTAAAAAAAAGTATCCCTTTCAGGGTCATGTCAGGCCATGGGGCTATTGAAGCAGCAGTCACTAGCTTAAGTAGTCATAACATACAAGGGGAGTGTGTGGCCAGCACAATACCCAGCCACCTTTTTTATTCCCCAAATAACGGCTGGGAAGACTCGGGGATAAAACCATTGCGCTAACATAGATTTGAACAAGGGGCCTTTGGAATGAGAATGTGCTGGACCAATGTGTCCCACATATGAATGCATTAATCCACCGAAAAACTTCACCTGAGTACATATATATTACTTTATAATTCTTAACACATTCAATTCTTCATCCGTCCAGGTGGTCAAGTACACTGGCTACTCTGACAGCATCTTCTCCTCTGGTCATCCCAAGTTTCACGTGAAGACGGACAACTTCCCCCTGTTCAGCGGGCCGTACAATGTCAAGAAACATTCAGAAGGTCACCTAAGCAGGTCTGTGTGTATCCCGGCTCTGCCTCCGTCACGACTGGATGGCTGTGGCATCATTGAAATAGCCTACTCGGTTCATGTACGTTTTTTTAAAAAGAAACAAGCGCTCTTCTCCTTTGGTTTTTCAGATTGTGAATGTTTAGTTGTATTTCCAAATCTGTCTTGCTTATACTCTAGACATGCGGTAAGTGCCCTTTCAGGCCATGTAAGTCCATAAGGCTAGTAAAAAATTGTCCTCAGGTAGCATGACATGACCAGCAACAATGCCCAGCAGCATTACTTTAACCCCAACTAGTGTGCATTACCCATGAGAGATGCATGCAGTCCTGAGAAAAAAAAACAATATTTGGATTTCAACCTGAGATCCTTAGGTGTGGCCCTCTAAAAGTCACTGCTACAAAAACCAACCTTTCCTATAGAACCTTAAACTGACTGACTGATCACTATTTGCACTTTTATATATGCATTTTGGAGGATACATATTTTTAGCTTATTGAAGAAATAGTTAGATGAAGGAAAAATAGAATGGTTGATAGATACATTTTAGACCATAATCCCTTTTTTACACAACTGTCACTCTTGTGGAGGGGCAGATCTTTGTGTACAAGACCAGACCCGCTTCTATGAAAGCCATGAGGCCATGAAAGCAAAATTACAGTCTAAATAAGAAAAAGAAAAGTTAAAAATCTAAGTAAGATTAGATCCAGGGACCTCTACCAAAATATTTTCTGATATTTGAAACCAATTTTAGCTACAACACTTGGGTATAGAAAAAAATGTGTGGCATATATTCTATGCCAGTTATAGGCCTGTACAGGCAATAAAAATATTAGTGTGTCATGAAATAAAAGTATAAAAATAACTGGGTCACAGACAAATGTTTGGGAAATGCTGTCGTCGACTACTTTAGTGGAGGATAACTCTGCTTGCTCAAATATTTGTGAAATTTTTTTATTTTTTTTGTTACAGATGCAGCCTCTAGTACGCTGGTCCTCCCTTCAGATTGAGAAAGAGATCATCATAGGCACCATACCTTTACAGAATCCACTGGCACCTCCACCTTCTTTTAACGAGGTCTTCCCGGTTGCCCCTTCAGCTCCACCCATGGATTTGGCTCCCCCGCCGTATCAAGAACGTGAGTACAGTCATCTGCCTTGTAGTTTTTCTAGGTAGCCATGCTAGGCTGTCATTCTGAATCGTTCGTTTGGTCTATTGTTTTAAGGCCCTTTCTCTTGGCATTTACCATTTCATTCCCTCAGTATTACCTCTGTGTCCTTGTTTATGATAAAAACATTTTTTTGTAAGCTTTCATATGACTTTTTATGAGATGCTTATATAAAACACGTATAAAAATTAAGATATATTCTAAATTGAGTTTTTTTACTATCTGCTGATAGAGATGTTCCCTTAAGTTGATTTAAATGAAAATGTAAAATAAAATACTCCTGGTAGATAGTTGAAAAGTCATTGCTGAAAATCACCAGTTTAAAAAAATCATTTATGTATATTTCTCAACAACCTCAAAAATGAATATAAATGCTGGAGATAGCAGACTAAAAATATAACTACTCATATTCCTATAGTTTTTTTTCTTTCCATTCAAAACTGTATTAAAACCGTCTATGATTCCTTTGTTCTAAAATCACATTTGTTAGATTCATAACAACATGAAGCTTTGTTTAATCTTGGTCTAAGCTGTCCTCATTTTCTGAATTACTATTAGTCCGTATTCTTAACACTATTCTTTACAATAAACATTATTCTAACAGTTGCTTTATTTGATATAGAAATAACGGTTTTGTTAATTAGCATGCACTTTTCTTGTGTCAATAGCTCCACCAACTTACGAGGAGAGTGTCTTTGGGCGTGTGGAAATAAGGGATGAAAATGATGATGCCCACACAGAAGGAAATATGTCCTGGGCACCGTCCTACCCATATTACCACTGGGATCCCAACACCAGACATTTTCAGGTAGGCAATAATTCATACCATGACTGACATAGTCTTTCCTTATAGTTTTAGTATTGCATAACAAATTATAGCATACCTGAGACTTCTCACTTCTCCTAGCCACAAACTAAACATTGTTTGCCTCATTCCCACATTAAAATATTATAAGATAACTCCTTTTTAAACACTTCCTGTAACATTTCCTATTTTGCCTATGAACATTAGACCCTAGAAGTCGCCAAACCAGGAAGTAATTAAAAAAAAAAGAATGCAGTAAAATCTCGATTATAAGCTGCAATTGTGTATGAGCTGCAGGTATACTTTGGAAGGCAAAAAGCAAGTAAAATTGAAGTTCACGTGTATAAGCTGCACCCAAAATCTGTTTGGATTACCTGTATAATTTCTTTATCAATATTTTCATTATTTTTTTTAATTGTAGTGTATTAGCCAATGAAGTGTGAATGGACTTTGCATATTAAACAATATAAACACTAAGTGAACTTCTGCGTATTTCACAACTTTTAGTTTCTCAGCTGCACTGTACGCCTGAGGCGTGGAATTCATTTACGGATATAATTTTCTTTTGTGTGTAAAAGCCTTTGCCAAAACTAATATTAATTTGAATAGTAATGACACATGGCTTTTTTGGAACTCTTTTGAAACTTTCTTTTGTCTATACTGGAAGTTGAAGCAGGTAAATAAATAACCAGGTCATGAAAAACAAGCGTGTGGGAAGCGTTGTTCTACCGTATTTGATATAAACTGTATAAAGAACATATTTGTTGAATTTAATTAGTTAAATAAATACCTTGATAAAAATTTGATTATTACAATTTCAAAATACATTTCAAGATATTTTTCATTATTTCCAGAGTCTAGTCTATTCATTGATGTTGCTTACGGTAGCCCACATTTTCATTTCTGTTGATATTTGAACCTAGGAAAAAAAAGAACTTTTTTTTTATAAAAAAAAAAGCCCTTCCTGGACCGAAAAATTTGGTAAAAAAAAAGTGCGGCTTATACTCTAGATTTTATGGTAAACAAATTGAAATAAAACAAGTCATCAATCAACATTTCATCACAGTCATTTCACAATCGCCTACGTCATTTTTGGGGGGGTTTTGAGTTAAGACTTGAAATGTATAGTTTACACAGTCTTCTATTACATGGCAAATCGTCTATATCTTAAACCAATCAGAAAAACTTTTTTTTTTTTTAATGTATCTAGGTTAAACAACAGAGTGAGTGAATACAGCTGTCATTCAGTTTTTTTTAGTTTTCTCAAAACATAAAAAAAATGACTTAGGCGATTGTGAAATGACCCTGACGATTTGGGAGTCACACATATCCAAGTCTCTTTAGATAGCAGAGACCTATTGACTTTATCTTTATTGGCTCATCGACCTACTTAACAAATTACTATGTATCATTGGGTAATATATAATTAATGGACCCTGTACCACTTATAGTTAAATCACTTAGCCAAGCCTAGAAACACTAAAGGAAAGTAATAATAATTCATAAAGCATTAAATTCTAAATAAGAAAAACAACACAATAACAATCTATTACAATGCTCATATAAACACAAAGATAAAAACATGTTTCTTATTCCATATGCAAGAACAAATGCATATGTTATATTTCTCCACGAAAGGCATTGTGGCGTGGAATAGTTACCTGAGCAAATCAGGAAAACCAATAACTTGACATCATTTATAACACTAATCAAAATGTAAGACTAGACTCAATTCAAGGATAGGCAATGGGCACAAAAATCTTCTCTATAGATGTCGCGTCTGCAACATATAAGATAAGATATTTGACCTTGACAAACAAGTCCTAGAAACATTTGCAGCTCTAGGTTGTTTCAGGAGGGATGATTTTTTTATAAACTTAATCATTTCGTGAGCTGTCTTCAAAAGGTGAATGCAAGTTGTACGTCCTGTGAGAAGGAAAAATTTTGTTTTTATTGTGAGATCATATAAACATTTTCTTTTTCAATTTTTCATCCTAATCCAATTCAATTCTATATATTAGATTCCAATGACTGTAACGTTATCTCTTATTGTTTGTTTGAAACAAAATCTGCAGTAGTTTAGATTTTTGTCGATGTAAACTTTAAGTGGTATTGGACCTAATGGTTGTTCTACAGATGGCAGCCAATCGTCAGTCATTTAATGGATTTTTTTTTTCAATATATTTTGAAACTAGATGATTGCATCACTGACGGGACCTTCAGGAGATCTACCAGCGTACAACAACACAGAAGTACCCCCACCCAGTAACTTGACGCCTTGTCCTTCATACAATCAATTGTGAAGAGGTAAGAAGTGTAATTTTACTTAATTAAGTTAATACATTTTACTTTATGCATAGTTTAACTCATCATAAAAAGGCTTCATCAAAAAAGAGTACAAATTTACAGGCTGTTCATAACCCTATCATTATCATGACTTGGGTATAAATATTTGACCCTAAATCCTATGGTACGCATAGTATTTGTTATAGCTTACGTTCTTGTGACCATTCTGAGAGACATAGTAAATATATTTATTTGTGCATGTATTTCAGAATGAGGCATAGCTTATACAGACAAGATACTCTAGCAATAGAAGCAATGGAGTCTACTGGGAATAGCTGTGATCATCTCTAGCAATAGGGTGGAAAGAACTCATCAAAAAACTTCAAGAAATCGTTCATCAAGTTTAGTTTTTTGCCCTCTGCTTCCAAAAGCCTGTGTGGGTTTGCATATCTTTCATCAAAGCACAGCGGTCTTTTACGTTCCAGTGCGTGTTTGTGTTATGCATGTGTAAGTCTATATATATTAGACAACAGTTGATTCGAGGGCAGCAGTAATATAACATTTTTTTGCCTTGTTTTTTTTTTGCTTGTGTGTATGTCTTACATCTGGCCAGCCAAAGCATGATTCATTGACCAACTTGGGAAATGTATGTGTTACATCTGGCCAGCCAAAGCATGACTCATTGACCAACTTGGGAAATGAACAAGAATGGCGGCCTAGTTGTCTCCTTACAAAGTTAGTGAATTTTTATCAGGCGGCTTCTATAACATTAGATCACATCTTTGACAAGATATTTTTGTTCACTCTTTTAAAATAAATACTTAAGTCAATCAGTAGCATAACTAGAGCAGGGGGTGGGGCGGTCGCATCAGGTGGAAAAGTTTGGATATGTGCCAAAAGGACACTTAAAACAATTATATCAAAAAGTAATTTAAAAAGTGGCCGACAAAAAATTCAGATGTTAATTCGTTTTTTACTCTAATTTTAATTTGAGCAATGATTTTAACAGGCCATCCTGTCTTATCCTCTATGTACGTTAGCATTACCTTACTAAAAAAAGGAAAACTACTAGTCTAGATATGCGCATATGCAAACCACTTCCTCCCCAGCACCTGGCGCCATTTCCACCTGTTACTCCACTTGAGTCGACTGTTTATACTAGTTGCTGGTTTGCACACACATCTGGCAGTCCCACAGTTTATTGGAATTCAACCTTTACAATTGCTATTTAATGCTCACAGATAGTCTATAAATTCTTGTGCACTGACAATCAACACCTACATACTAGTACAATCAACATTGTAAAGCCAAGTAACTGTTTATTTTTTTCTCTTCAAAATGGCATTTGACTATGTATTAATAAAACTAATTATGTTCTGTAGCTGCTCTCTAATTTGACATGAATTTTTTAAAATAGATTTTTAGTTTTATGCAAGATCTGCTCTTTAAACATTTTTGTCCTTAATATACGGTACTTGTTCTGCAAGGACATATTACTGACCATAGTAATAGTAGTCTTATTTAAAAAAAAACATATATCTTTAAGTCTAGGTCTTATTACAAAGATGTGTGTGAGTGAACTCTTAATGTGAAATTTCTCTGTAAAATATATTGAATGTATTAACAAGTAAACCATTTTAACTGTCTCCAAACATTATCATTGTTAGATACAGATGACTTTAATTATGTGCATTTTTTATTAAATTTACAGTTTCTCTAATAAATAATTGACAATTATTCAGAGACTCTGACCAGGTTGGCCTACAAAATGATTTAAAAAAAAAAAAGAAATTTATTTTGTTTGGTTTTAAATATTTTATCAAGGTTTTAAAATTCAATTATTTCCTTCAACTGTCTCTGATATTAATGCTATTTATTTTAATTTTATGTATACAAACCTCGACTTGAAAACAATGTAGACGCGATTGAAGAGCGTTGTAGCGGCGTTTTACTAACGGTTATGACCGAGCCTCCCAGTATATTCTCTTGCTCTGATCAATCAGGTTTATCTTTTGGTTTTAAAGCCATGCCAATTGGATCAATTTTCTCACCCACGCGTTGCTTGCAACAAGATTAATAAATGTCAGATATGTTGTTTAGCGATATCATGTTCCCATAATTGATTGAAAGTCCATTACAGAATTCATTGTTATTATTATTATTTAAATTACATGTTATCAAACTTAGGTGTAGTTAATTTAATGTTAATTGTAATTGATTGTTACTGTTCTTAAACATTCTCAGATTGAAAAAAAAAAGGAAATGATCAGGTAATATGGGGCTCAATTCTAGGGCTTTATTGTAGGGCTTCACTGTGGGGCTTTACTGTAAGGTTTTACTGTGCGTCTTCACTGTAAGGCTTCATTTATTCCCCATTAAATGAGACAAACAATTTTTAAAGAACCAATTGCAGGCAACATCTTCATTTATATAGACCCTTTTGGTCCTTAGGGAAAATAAAGCAGCATTTGTTGGCCTCTTTAGCTACAGTGTAACTTGGGGAATGAAGGCCCTCACACATTTTACTTTCCACAATTACCCATCAGGGCCTGGGTAGAAGACACAGAGAAGTCCTGGAATTTTACATCTTTTCTATTTTTACCAAACATTTGAATCTTAAAGAATAGGATTGGTAATCCAACCCACTGAAGCTAGACCGCACGCTCCCCTTAGATTTATAGAAACATATTATATATACTGTATTTATGCTCAATTTTGTAAGTTTTATGGTGTCTCTACCTAACAGGACCAAATTTGTTCAGCCAGCTCCATTTTTTCATACATTTCATCTAAGTAAATGAAACTAAGAATACATTTTCTAGGCACTCAAGTAAAAGTTTTAAAAAAAAAGACAACAAACATAGAATTAGATCCAGGAGTTAAAAACAATGGTAAAAATACATATTTATATTAACTTATTTATTGTGTTTCATTTAGACATGAACCACCCACAGGATGCCAGTTATGTTCTTTAAATAAGAAGCATCTTACATCTAATGCATTGCACAATATTGAATCTTTTTTTTTTCTAATGTGCAATGTTTTGGTTACTCTTGGCATCACATATTGTGCTTTTTTTTTTCTTTTTTTTTTAAATACATAGATCTAATCCTTGTGGATGTGCGCAAGGTAAATCTACAGTCAATGTATTACGTTCCCAAATTATTATTTTTTTGCTGTCTGTTTGTAAATAGAAAGTGACCAAGTTCACTTGCACAAACCCATTTTGTGATTGTTTTCTTTTTGTTGCCATCCCTAAAATTGCCATATATATTGCAAGTCATTGAAATTCAAATATTTTTTTTACATTATTTTTTCTTCTGTTTTCAAGTGATTGTTATTGCTATGTACATTAACTGTTGATTGGGAAAATGAATGTCTAGCGATGATATTCATGTTGAAATGATATCATTTTTTAAAATTTTAAACTTGTATATAGAAAAAAAGTTGCCTGAACATATTTAGCATGAAATACAATTTTCTGTTTGTTAACATTTTGCTCCCAAAAGTTTAAAAAAAAATGGTTTTTATTGATTTTAATTTTGATTATTAGTTGTTGATTTTTTTTTAAATAAAATCTGACTTTGCTATACACCTACTGTCATGATTTTGTCTTTCATTTGTAGCCAACTGGAATTGAAATGACTGTCTATTACTTTGGTTCAAGCTATTTCTGCTCCCTTTCGGATATTACTTTAGTGCATGACAATTTTTTTTTCTGTATTTATTGTCATTGAATTTTGTTTAAAAACTTCAAAAAGAATATATTCTAATTATTTTTAACTCTAGTCCCAGACTGTTCTGGAATTATCTTTACTTATTTTTTTATTTTATTTTAAATACTTTTTTTTTTAATTTATCATTTGAATATTACAACTAAGGCTGTGAAACAAAAACTCAAAAGAGGTTTTTTCAAAATTTGAGTTTATGTTTTAAACCAACTATATAACCAAAACAAACCAATGTGCATGCTTTGATTATGTTTGTTTTTCTTTTGATGTCAGAGGAAATGTAATTTATTACAAGGATCTCTTACATTGTTCTTATTTCTATATTCAATATGTTAAGTTCCTTCCACTGATAAGGCCGCAATATTTTGTCTGTTCACGAGTTAGCAAATAGGACCTATTTTAAAATAAAGTATGCAGCTCTGTATTTCAAATTGCTGAAGAAAAATGTTTTAGCAGTTGTTTGTATTTGTTCAGGAATCACAAAATGAAATGGAAATGTTTTTTTTTATAGAAATATTAACTTATTTTGTTTACTTTAGCAGCTTTGTCAGTTGATGTTTTGTTTTTAAAACTGGAATGCAAATTGTGTTTTCTTTTTTATTCTGCCATCAAATAGCACCAGGGTTATTTTTTTAAATTTCACAACATGGCATGTGAAGTTCTTAATCCATTGGTATGAAATTATGGCTAGTCACTTGGCAGTTGTGTTTCTATTCGTTACCTTGTTGTCAGGTGGTTTTAGGTCAACAGTCTATCATTTACCAACCTTGTACATTCTTAACTATTTTTATTTTTACTTCTTTGACATGAAACGAATCACGATTTTAAGCAATGAAAGAGTTCATAATACTTGTTGTCATGAACCCAAACTTTTTTTTTTTACTAAACAATGTATGAAAGCATTTTGTTGGAGGCTGCTTGATCTAAGCTTTGTCAAAAGCTGAGTGTTCATTTGTATGTTTTGTTTACAGACATCAATTTTGTAAAAAATGTGTGTTCTTCTATAAAATGTGTTGTAGAAATGTAATACAGGACAGGACACTTTCCTTATCCCCTATGTGAGATAAGTACTATATGATAAGTACATATAAGTACTCTTTCTTCCCGAGGCATTTGGGCATGGAATGGGTTGCCTGAAAAAAACAGGATAACCAGTAACTTAACATCATTTAAAACATTAATAAAAAGCGTAGGATGCAATAATCTTCTTTATAGAAGGAGTGTCTGTAATGTATAAGATAAGATAAGATTAACTTTCCATGTTTTTTCTTTCTTAAATTAATATGTTCACTGTTTAAGAAGAGTTCTACTTACATAGTTTTAAGCACACACAATATACTAAATAAAGTGTTGTATGTTATTACTGTATATACATTTTTTTAGTGTCGAGCCAATACAGTGGACCTTGTACATGAATCAATGAATCAGGCAGTGTTTAAACTAAACATTTCTGCATGATGCCGTTATTTGGGTTATGGTAGTGAGCTTTATTCTATTTTTTATTTTAACACGTACATCTTGTTGATGTATCTAGTTAAGCATGTTACACTTTCCTATTAGTAGTAGTTATAAAAAAAATTTAAAACTTTTGATATGTATATAAATATCAATGTAAGACTATATGATTGAATGCATGAACCAATTTTTGTTTTCTTTAGCACCTATTTAGTTTAAAGAAATGCATGATAAGGTGTCTTTTAAAGAAAATACATAGCTTTTCTTTAAATATTTTTTTTACATTGGTTAAATGAAATCTAGGGTTTCATGTATTCTTGCAGTTGTAATTATTTTGATAGAAGCTTTACTGTATGAAATGTATAGAGAGTCTTCACTGCACATATTTTTTTATGAGTAATTAAGTAAGTGAAGTACCCATCTAACCAAATTGATCATAGGGCCGGTGATGAAGCGTTCACCAGTTTCTGTAGCCACAGCATACTAGTGTGGCCATCACAATGCCCAGCCGCCTTTACTTAACCCCAACTAATATCAGGTGCCCATCATAGCTGGGTAGACTCAGGGACACCCCAGAGTCCCGGGAAAAAATCCTAGCCCTCACCAGGATTTGAACCCAGGACCTTCAGTACGCCAGGCAATTGCATTGCCAGCTCGGCCACCTGGCCCTGTACATATTTATATTTATAAACTCACCTACATATGAGTTTTCTTAAAACTTTACAGGAGAAAAAAAGAAAAGCTTATTTAGTTATGTATTGTTCTTCTTTTTTTTTTTTTTTTTTTTTTACTTAGTTTATGTCAATGAAGTCATTTCTCAGGATCATTTAAATCCTAATTATATATTATTGAAATGTGTAAGCACAAACAAAACATTTGAACATCATTATGTTAACATTTTTGTGCTAGTTTTCATTTAGCATTGAAAATGCCATGTGTTAGTGATTTGTTGGGTGAAAGTTCTTATATCTTGCATAGGTTTAGGAAAAAGGTGTTTGCTGGCATTGTGCTGACCCACAATCCTACTAGTGGGCTAGGGTTTGCTGGACCAACAAGTCATGATAGGAAGTTGTTACATTTTTCATTTGTATGTAAAGTAAAAGTAAAGTACCCTTCGGACCAAATCGATCATATTATTTAATTATTCTTCATTAGTAATAGTAAGAAACCAGTCAGAATATCACCTTTCTTTTTCTTTCATTTCAAATTCCATGAAGTGAATCAGTAAGAATGTAATTACCTTAATTTATCTGTAGTTATTTCATTTGATGACTAATTGATTCATACATTGCTAGAATCTCAAAAGCACAGTGTCTATCTTCACAATTTTCTACATGTGAATAAAAGAGTAACATTGTGATACTTCTAGCCCTAGCCCAAGCCCTAGCTTTGAACACAGTGTGAATATTTCATCCTATGTAAGAAAAAAAAAAAGAAATCCTATTCTACTGCAAGGATACGTTGTACATGCGTATGTAATACTTCCATTTGTTAGCTTGTGCATAAACTATGCATGATACATACAACATGCATAGTTATAATTCTGTTTGCAGTCCCCCATCATATATTGTACCAATTGATCTTGTTGATGCACCTAACCTAATCACAGTAGTAAATAATTGCAATTATTTCATTTTTTTTTTTGTGGTCTGCTGTTGTTTTTTTTAAAATCTGTTCAAGGTTTTTTTTTATTTGTCTGTGATTTAATAAAAGAAAAAAAGATTTTTTTTTTTCACTTGTTTTGACAACAACAAAGTTGACCAGGGGAAAATTGTACACATCCATGTTTACCAGAGAGCCATGTTTATTTCATACTTAATTATTAAATTTTTTTTTTGTGATAATTGATCCAGGGTTATTAATGTATCACTAAAAAACATAAAGAACTACCACACAGTCTAAACTCATTAATCCACTTAATCCACTTGATGAGAAATTATATTATTTTTTTTTTTGGGGGGGGGGGGGGTGACAGCTAACAGCTGTTGTTGAGGGATGTATTACAGTCAGTGGTAAAATTGGTCAGGACATCTGACAATGTTTTCATGTGAGGACTAACAAATTTAGGCTGTACAATTTTCTTTTCTAGATCTTAGCTGATTATAACTCTTGTAAGCAGGTCTTTTTATTTTTATTTTTTTTTGTTAATGAGTCAAGGCTTAATTTTTTTTTTATTTTGGTGAATTCCCAGATGAGGATTGACAAATTTAGGAATTGTTTTTTTATCCACATTTTGATTGCTGGCATGTATAACTTGTTTTTTTCTTCTTACCTAAAGCTTGTAATTAAATATTCATTTAGATTTGTAAAAAGGCTTCTTTTTCAATGCTTTTATTTTTATATTAAAACAATTTGTATGAATGATTGTAATAAAATAAATTGCATCTCAAATTTACGGATGAGTTTTTTTTCTAAATTTAATAATTTAATAAACTAACCCTTTGCAGTTGATGAGTTGATAAATGAAAAGTCATGAAAAACTGTTTGATTATATTAACATACGAAGCAGATTTAAGCAAATATCTCAAACAGATGACATATTTCCTTTCAGATAATAACATATATTATTAATATGTAGACCTAATTGCTTTTTTTTAGATCATTATTCCTCCTAAGATATTTCATTATTAGTCTTTGTTACACTGGTCATGTTTAAAGATGCTTGTTAAATATACCTTAAATTCTTGAACTGCATTTGTATTCCAGCAGTGCATAGGTTTAACCAGTGCTTTTTTTCTTTTAAAAAAGGTACCGGAACTCATTTAAAAAGGTAACGGAACTGTCCGGAACTCCTATTTATGTCCATCGTGTCATAAAGAAAAAACACTGAAATAAGTAGTCTATGGAAAAAAGATGCCAAAACGCTATTCCGGTGCAATCCATTAGAAAAAAAAGCACTGTATTTAACACATAGTTTCCATCAACTATTTTTTAAATTCTATTTATAGACTTTGTATTTAACCATAAGTCAGACAAATTAAATTGCTCTGAATTGCAGCATTATAACTCACTGACTTATGCAAATACAAAGTGTTGCCTGACTTAGTTTGTCATAATTGCTAAGATAATATTTTCAGCTTCTTTAAGGATGAGTCATATGCTCTCAGGTGGCACTCCAATATATTATTAACCACTAGAATACATATATTTTTATAAAGTTTCTGGCACTGCTTTTAATAAAATACTCAACTTAAAAAGAGCTTCCTATACATTTTTAGTAGTTAATCAACTCTGCTATATCACTTATTTTCAAGACCTATTTTTAATTCAAGCAGTCGCTTCCAGCAAAAG
This sequence comes from Anisus vortex, assembly GCA_949126835.1. Classification (NCBI taxonomy): domain Eukaryota; kingdom Metazoa; phylum Mollusca; class Gastropoda; family Planorbidae; genus Anisus; species Anisus vortex. The sequence goes on from OX421499.1 coordinate 33,149,542, forward strand.
CAATACTGATGGCATGAGGGGTGACTTAACATACAGTATTCCAGGCAGCCAGGGGCGTGCAATGACTGAGGAGGAAACGGCAATTAATAACTTTGAGGCCCAAAATTTGGTTATAAGAAAACAATAGAGTCCAACATCATCACAACATTTGTTCCAAAAACATCATCCTATTTATAGTACATATTTTACCATGGAGTTTAATTTGTAAAGCTATTTCCATTTGATGAAATATTTTTAGGATCTATTTATTATTAAAGTTTAATGATAGTTTTTTTTTTTTTTAAAGAACAATTAGATTAGATTAAATTAGATTTCTTTATTGATCCAAACAGTTGGAAATTTGTCTTGATTACAGACGTTTTGTCCTTCAGCATATAAAATTATTATATAGGCATGTTATGATATTATTGGTGGTTTAAAAAGTAGTTTGGGGTTGGGGTGACAAAGTATTTAACTGCATGGTAAAGCAGCGTTCACAAGCAGCATACAAGAGGATACTACCTCATCTACATTGCAGTCAAGTAGGCTAACCACAAGAACTGGGTATCCTCGGGGACACCTTCCAGATCCGGTAATAAATCCTAAATTAGCCTTCACCATGATTTGAACCTGGGACCTTTGGTACACCAATAACCAAGCAAGCTGTCGCTTTGTCACCTTTGTGTGACATAGTGGCACAATTAAAACGAACAGATTCCGAAAGAGGATTTAGGGATAAATAATATAGTGGCCCTAATATATAGGCTACATATATCTATATATATAGGCCTATAAATAAAGATCGTGTTTGTGTCCCCACGGATCCCCATTGGCCAATTTGAACACATGTAAGTTTGTGTCACTGACCTATTTAGGCCTAGCCTAGCCCTATATACTGTCTAATAATTTTTCTCACGGGACATGTGTCTTCGCTAGCTCAGTGGTTAACGTAGTGGATTGCTATGCGGGCGACCCGGGCTCAATAGGCCTACTAACTTTTTTTTCTACAATTTTTTTTTCTAACTTTTAAAAACAAAAAACATTGTAAATCTATGGGCAATTTATAATTTATATTTTTTTTACATAAAAATACTTGCCTATTTTTTTACCCAATTACAATATTTTTTTTAAATTACTTTCCTAAAAGTCTTCAGTAAAAAAAAAATAATAATTTAAATTTTAGATTTATAGCTTTCTTTTAATTGTAGTTTATAAAGTTTTTATCTGTACCTTATACAGTCCTTTTTTTTTCAACCGGGCATCGCCGGGCAATTAATGTAGCTTAATATTGTATATAGGCCTATATTTTATATATATATATATATAGCCTATATATATATATATATATATATATATATATATGTATATATATCTTATCTTATACATTACAGACGCGCTCCTTCTATAAAGAAGATTATTGCGTCCTACGCTCATCCGTGGTCCGAGTCTATAATAGTCTTGCATTTTTATTAATGTTTTAAATGATGTTAAGTTACTGGTTTTCCTGGCTTTTCCAGGCAACCCATTCCATGCCCGAATGCCACTCGGGAAGAAAGAGCACTGTAGCAGTAGGCCTTAAGGGGACGTCCATTAATTACGTCAACAAAATAAGGGGGAGGGGGGTCTGAAAAAGTTTGACAATTGTTGACAAGGGGGAGGGGGGGGAGGTCAAGAAAAGTTGACGTCAACAATGTTACTTTTTTAAAATAAATAAGGATACGAATTTATTACAAAACAAACATTCTGCAGAGCATACGTACGTTCAGAAACAGAAACCCAGTTTTTTTTGCCGCTCATCAGGCCTACATCTAAATAAAGCGCCGTTCTGTTTTTGAGTCCTGAAAGGACTATGAACACCGTCCGAGAGTCGACTGCTTTAATTCAACGCCCATGGTTGAGTCTTTTCCAAGTTCCAACCCTTGAAACCATGTTTGGATCAGCGTTAGCAGGCCATGCACTCCGACATGGAAAGATTGAGGAAGCAGGCTTTGTCCTACAGGGCGGTCGCTTGTTGGGTCGGCTTGTTCTGTTCGGATTCCCCTTTTACGAACGTACATTTGCTTGAGCCTTCCGTGGCTTGCCTCGTATTCCTGTAATGTGGGCTGACGGCTGGCGGTGTGTTGGCCGAGCGGATTTTGTCTGACACGGGGATGGCATCCCCTCAAGGCCACCTTTGAATGCAGCCGTTTTTACAGGACGTTTTGTATACCTTTCCGTACGTCGCATCAGCCCCCACCCCGGAGACGCCAGAAATCGGACAGTGGGGTACGATTAATCCCCAGACTTGCAGCTCGGGATACCACGCCTCTCTCCGTCACTTACAGAGATGGGAGTGGAAGTATCTCGGCGACCGCCGCTTGTCCCATGCATTAGCCATGCATTAATTTACAATATATTAGCTCACTGGACAGACTCGGGGAACCAAGTTAAAAGGACTAAAAAAAAAAAAACCGGACGAGCCCGTCTTGTGTCCAGGGCGTAACGTTTAGGGTTGAGCTCAGCTCTGTCCGGGCCCGCTGCGGGAGCTCTCCCCCATGCGTTCGCCCGCTAGTGTATTCTTAATGGGAACGTATCGGCGGTTTACACACTTCGACAGCTTTGGGGCTCATATGTACAGAAGTGAAATTAGGCGCCAGAGACTGACGTTCGTTATATACACCATGTAAGCGATAACTGGCATTGGCAATAGAACTAAAAACAACAATATAGGCCCTCTCTGAGACTATGTTTGAATTGCATTGAATGAAGTGTAGGCTATTGTGTGGATCCAACATGGTTATTTCAAAATATTTCCTTTAGAAAAATAATTCGTGGCCCATGAAGTCCGAAATACTTAGCCTACCTTTCCTTTTAACATCCCTAATTCTGATATATAAACTATAATATATTTTTGCTGACTACGTTATAATAGGTGAAACATTAAAATTTGGTGATTAGGCTAAATATAGTAAATTTTTAGTTTTAATTTCTAATTTTCTGAAGAAAAAAATGTTTGAGATAAAAATGTATTAGTAGGCCTATAATGGCGTAGCCAAATTGCAATTTAAGGTGTGGGTGGCAAATAGTGCAAGGTAGGAGCGTTAGGGGCAAGGAAGCCAACTACCGTATGTATAATCATATAATATCCGTGTGGGGGAGGGTGGGGCGATAATGCAAGAAGGAATAGTGAGCATATGGTTAAAATAGAAGGTTACCATACAACTGGTGCACAGATTCCCCCTAAGCTATTTAACAATTAACATTGTACCAAAACCTCATTAGTGAAACGTACAATCAGAAAGTATTCAATATTTCTATATGAAAAGAACAATAGTAAATAAAAAGAAAAGAATAGGTTCTATTGTTAAAATATGCTCGGTTTGGAAAAAAAATTGGGAGGGGCGATGGGGGGTAGGTAAGCTTGTTACACCCCTTTCGTGGCAAACGCCTATGAGAGTTTTATCTAGTCAATATGAAATCTTTAAAACAAGTTTTAAAATGTATTACAATTAATTATAGTAAAGATCTAGACCTTTCCGTTTCAAATCTACTTTAAACATAAAAGCCAGCGTTTATTTTTTTTTACTTGTTATAGGGGGGGGGGGGGGTAACGAATTGTTGACGTAATTATATAGGGGGGGTCTCTGAAAGTTTGACAGTTGTTGATAAGGGGAAGGGGGGGGGGGGGTAAAAATCGCCCAAAAATTGTTGACGTAATTAATGGACGTCCCCAAAGGCCTATCCTATCCTATATCTAAATGATATATGCTTATATTTTTAGCTTTAAATCATATAATAAATTGAAGTAAAAGGTATTCTACTTTTGTAAGCATTAAATATTAATAAATTTATTCATTTAGCTTTTGGATATATCGCGCATATATAGGCTACATTATCAAACTGATAAGTATTTACATATTAACCAAATTATTGATTCGTAGCTAAGCACAAAAATTCACTGAGCTATATAACCAAGTACAAGTATTTTTTGTTTGTACTTTTTAGTCTGACGATAAAAAACTATTCCACACAGCTTATTAAATCGAAATTCGAAAGATGCAATGACTTTCGCTTTCCACAAGAAACAAATGTAATGTTTTGATTAACGCAAATTCATATAAATATTAAAGTTTATTTCAATAGTATATTGAAGCAAACGTAGTCTTGACAATATGTATTGGGCTTACTAGGTAAAGAAATAGGCTAAATAGGCATAATCTTCCAGCCTTCCTTTTAATACTTTTATTGGTAATTATTGCGTCCAGAACTATTAGTATTTTATTTACGTTTGTTTTCATCCAGTAGTCCTGAGTAGTGTTACGTGTAGCCTAAGCCTAAACAGTGGCACAGATGGCACAGTTGTCAGTTGTAATTAATTTAAAATTAAACTTTAATTTAGTCAAGTCAAACTAAAATGAGTAAAAACAAACAACATTTAATATTTAATGATCACAAAAGATAGCCTGCCTAAAGAAAAAGTGAGAAGGCCTATCCTATCATGAGCATGAGTCATGAGTAAATTGAGTAGGCCTATCACCATTGAGCCATTGACACTATCATGAATAATCATGCCAGTAGTCACTCACTCAGTAGTGGAAGTAGTCTGAGTAGTAGTAGTATTAGTAATAAGACAGTAAGTAGTAGTTGTAGACAGGAGACGAGTGGTAGTCAGGTCTGTAGGAATAGTTAATAATGTCACTACAGTTAAGTAGGCCTATGCTTATTTACTTCTAAAATCTGAAATATTATAGGCTATTAGGTTTAACCCCAGCACATATTTTTTATTATTGTATGCTTACAAATAGTAGGGCCTATTCCCTATGTTTATAATCTCACCAAATATTTATATGCAGTTAGGCTAGTGTAAACACATGGGTGGTGGGGGGAGGGGGGCGATAGCATAGGCCCCAAGCCCAAAGTTTTGATGTACGCTAAAGCTAAAAACTGACCCTTAAAATATTTAAAAAACAAAATTAGAAGGTCGCAAAAAATTGTTCATTAATGGACTACAAATCTTAACCCTTTGAGCCCTGCCCACCTGTGCCTATTTTTACCCTCTGCCTGGGCTCCTGAGCATTTTATGCCTATTTTGCAATATATCATGATTGAGTGACCACTGACGAAAAACCATCTAAGATAACAACATGAAATTGAACATGCAAGTAAAAGAATAGGTCTACCCGAGCTATAGCGCCAAAATTCAACTTTAGTATGCCAGTCGATCCAGCAGGTGCTCCCTCTCTTTACACACAGCACTTAAAGCATAGCGGCTTGTCACACAGTGATAGCAAGACGAAAGCCGACATTTTAAATCATCAATTCAGCTATGCTTTCATGAGAGAGGACGTAAGCACAATACCTAACATGGACGACTACCCATACCCAGACATGCCAGGTATAAAGGTCAATACCAACGGCGTCCATAAACTGCTCTCAAACCTTAACCCCCAAAAAAGCAGCGGGCCCAGACGATATACCCTGCCGACTACTCAAAGAATTAGCATCAGAACTGGCACCTGTATTGTCCCTCTTGTTCAACAAATCACTGGCCTCGGGGGAATTCCCAGGTATCTGGAAACACGCCCGAGTGCAACCAGTCTTCCAAAAAGTGGACAGAAGCCTACCAGGCAACTATAGGCCAATCTCATTGACTTGTGTGTGTTGTAAGCTTCTCGAACACATTGTTACGTCGGAAATCTCTAGCCACCTGAACAAGTATAACATCATCACAGATGCTCAACACGGATTCAGGAAAAAGAGATCCTGCGAGTCCCAGCTCATCCTCACCGTTGACGACTTGGCAGCGACCGTCGACAACGCTGGGCAAACCGATACCATCCTGCTGGATTTTTCAAATGCCTTTGACAAGGTCCCTCACAAGCGCCTCCTTCTCAAGTTGGATTACTAGGGTATAAGAGGGCAGACCAAGAGATGGATTGAGAACTTCCTCGTCGGCCGCACCCAACAGATCGTTGTAGAGGGTGAAACTTCCACAACAGGGCCGGTCATATCTGGAGTTCCTCAGGGCTCGGTTCTTGGGCCTTTGCTGTTCTTGATATTCATCAATGACTTGGAGAGTGGACTTCACTCCAGGGTATGACTCTTTGCAGATGACACCATACTGTACGCTCCAATCGATAGCCCTGGTGATGCTGTCCACTTACAGGAAGACCGCCTACCTAAAGCAAGAGGCCTGGGCATTGAAATGGCAAATGGCGTTCAACGTCGATAAATGCCTCCTCCTCTCTGTTTCCAGAAAAAGAACTAGGATACCCACTAGCTATACTTTAAATGGCCAAACTCTTGCAAGGGTGTCAGAAGCCAAATACTTTGAACATCACATAAAATCTCCACTGGGGCACACATGTCCAATCTATTGCTTCCAAGTCTAACAGAGTCTGTGCCTTCATCCATTGGAACCTAAAGGGGTGTTCCACCAAAATTCAGACCCACTGTTATAAAAGCTTAGCTCGCCCCATCCTAGAATATGCCTCGTCAGTTTGGGACCCCCACCAGCAAAACCTGATTGACAAGCTGGAGATGACCCAGCGACGCACAGCACGTCGAATACTAGAGGACTACAGCACCAAATCAAGCGCCTCTGCCTTGGTAGCAAAACTCCACCTAGAATCACCACAACAACGAACAGCAGTTGACAAAGTGTCCATGATTTATAAAATCATCAATGACCACGTGGACCTATCGACCCAAACAAGTAGAATCCAGAAAGTGTCCCGCTGTTCCCGAGGGCACCAACTCAAATTGCATGTCTCACACGGACGTACAAACACCTACAAATATTCTTTTTTTCCTTCGGCCATCAGAATGTGGAACTCGTTGGAACAAAATTCAATCGCCGCCCCCTCCGTCTCCTCCTTTAAGTCTACCCTGAAGGAGTGGAGCTACAATGACCTTTATGACCACCAATAATTCACACTTTCTATACCCGTATTCCCACTGTTTATAAACACTCCAGAAAACAATAGAAGACCTCAACAAAACTACATCTCAATTTGTGGACACTTTCCTCGGGTACAATGGGGCATCCACAAAAACATGAAGAAGAAGAAGACACATGTAGCGTTCACACTGTTTTGTCAATAAAAATCAACTGATCCCCTCGACACACCTTCATTATCGGTCTCATCACTAGACCTATCATCCATATAATCTGAATCCTCCAAATCACTATCAGGGTAGTCGGCAAAATTATCCCCATCTAATTCTGACAAATCTTTAAAAAATCAATAACTTTTTGTGTTGAGAACAAGGAAGTACGTTGACGTTTTGTCCCAGATGGACCAGGTTGAGGCTCGTCACGATTCATGATAAAAAAAATGAAAATTTTCATCACAAACTCAATGTAAACACACGTTCAACAAGGAAGCAGACATCTTTGATAAACTCCTAACCTAAGCACGCTACAACAAAACATCTGATTGGCTGTTATAGGCAAGACTAAACCAATCCACGTAGCTGTACTAACGCAAACTCGCTGTACCGGGGACGAGATCTATGAAACAATTACTGCTACACCCGGTGTACCGGGGGCGGGGGCTTTAAGGGTTAATATAATGAAAGAGATTGTCTATTAAACAAGGTAGCTTACTAATAAATGAAAAGTAACATTCTAAACAGTAAACAAGGTGTCGTGTTATTCCCTGCCCTATGCACCAATTTTCATGAAACACCACGGAATGTATGTACTAAAAATTAATTGTTTATGTTTCAGTTTTTTTTGCCATGTGAGTTGACTCCTTTTTTCAAAAGGAGAAGAAAAAAATGTATCGTTTAAATGGTCATCTTTTATGGATGTCATCCAGCTCTTTAAGACTAAATTGCCCAAACCAACTTTCTAGACGGCTATGCACAACTACTGCAACAAGCAACACAGATGAACACCCAACAGTGCCTTCACATTGTAAGGTTGTTATCTGTGGTGGTGGTATTGTGGGCTCATCGGTAGCTTATCATCTCTCAGAAAGATGCTGGACAGATGTTATAATTATAGAGCAGGGCAGGTAAAGTTGTTTCTTTTTAATTCATTTTAATTGCATTTTAGGCACAGATTTGTTCTTAATTTTTACATATTTTTAAAAACAAGTGAAAATGTTTTTCTTGGTTTCTAAACACTCTAGTTAAACTGTTATTGTTAGATTCACTATCAATAAACATTTAAAAAAAAAATAAACCTAATTAGAGCACACATCAGATAAGTCAGCCCTGTTTTGACCTTGTTTTAAGTGGTTAAATTCTTCATATAATTAACTTTGCTTTTGCATGTTTGTGAGAAAATCATCAGAGAGGCTTGTTGAGCCACCTGCTGTCATCCTATTGAGCTGCAACTTGGCACATAGACTCGTTTAGGATGACAACACATTCTTTCAAATTTTTACCTTACCCTCCACTCCCAAACCACAAAAGATCTGTTTTTCATTATGCGTTTTTCAAAGGGAAAAAATAAAGAAAATATATTTTGTCCTTTTTTTTCTTCAAATGGTTAGGATATCAAGGATTACATTGCTTTGTAAGGGTTGTTTAATTATTCTTGTACTCTAAATATAAAGCTGACATCATCCATCAACTAATGTAACTTTAGCTGTGTAAACATGTTGATTGAAAGATTGTTGAATCTTTCCCTACACATTTTATTGTACAGCTTTATGCAACTTTTTACAGACTGACGGGTGGGACCACATGGCATTCGGCTGGTCTCATAGGCCGTGTCAGAACAAGTCCAACAGAAATGAAAATACTTGAATACAGCAGAAAGCTGTATGAAAAATTTCAAAATGATGGTCATGATATAGGTGAGATTACAATGTCTGTCATCATTAGTAATGTTAGGGAATGGATCTTTTTTATCTATGACATACGATTTTGGAAACCGGATCCCTCTGCATTCAAAAACAAAGACGAATTGGTCAGGAGCTTTGTTTAATTTTAAAATCAGATTTATAGTTTCTTAATGTCTTGCTGATAGTTTAGGCTCCTTTGTATATTTCCCCAGGCTGGAAACAGACAGGGAGCATAGCATTGGCCAGAACAAAAGACAGACTTGTTGAGTTTAAGAGAAAGCATTCTGTTGCTAAGTGAGTCATAGATTTAGCATTTAACAACGTTTACTGTTATCAAGGCATCTTTTACCTTCAATTTTCCACTTACTATTAATAGCCAATGGTTACTCTCCTAGAATTTTGTGCATTCTTATCTTCTCAGAGGCAAAGTTAGAGTGAAGTTATGTAATTACTCTTGAATTTTGCTTGTTAAACAGGACTGTAGGAGTTGAAACACATCTCATCACCCCAGCTGATGTCAAGCAACAATGTCCCAGCATATTCACGGATGATCTCGTGGTAAATACAATAATAATTTCTTTCTTTTTGTCTTCTTATGTTTTGATGATATAAAAAAAAAGCTCTGATTTCCTTTACCATGACTAAAGTCTTTAAAGCATAAATTTAACCAAAATTTGGTTCTATATTTTAATACATTTTTAAATATCTATCTCTAGGGTGCTATGTGGATTCCCCATGATGGTGTTGTGGATGGTAAAAACTTATCATTGACAATGGCTAATTTGGCCAACCAAAAAGGTAACATTCATTAACACACATTTAAAAAATTTGTTATTTGATTTCCACTAATTAAAAAAAATAAAAAATTTCTCTATGATCATATGACAGAGGGAAAATAATCTGGTGAGATTTCTACATTCCTGCAGAAAGTGTGCTTAAACAAAGGAAATACATTGTGGGCCGCCATATAGACAAAGATTTCCATAGTAATAATTTACCATTGTAAAGAATCCCTTTCAGTCCGGGATGGTCCATAATGTGACTGAGGCAGCATTTACTGTATTTCATGGCCTATACAGAGATTGTGTGGCTACCCCCCCTCCAATAAAATGCCTGCCAGGTGCACAACAGAGCTGGGTAGATTTGAGCTCACCCTACAGAATAGGGCTTTTTAAATCTGAATTTGAACTAAAGACTGCCCGGAATGATGTTGCAGCATGATAATTGTTGTAAAAGACCCACAGTGGAGAGGAATAAGGGGGTCAAGAGCTGATGCTCCAGGAAGTGCAGAGTTCATTGCTGTGGTTGACTGCATAGTCTTATCATCATGTTATATCTCTCTCGTGCAGGTGTTGCAATTGTTGAAGGGGTGACTGTAACGAAGGTGAAGACAAAGAAGGGCAGCGTGCGGGAAGTCGAGACAACTGCAGGGACAATCATTTGTGACTATTTCGTGAACTGTGCTGGGCAGGTCAGAGCTTTTCTTTTTATTGATTTTGTCGTATTCTTTGCAGAGACACTAGCTGATCATCATTGCCATCTGAGGCTATTACACTAGCTGATCATCATTGCCATCTGAGGCTATTATAATAGAACAATGTTTTGGGATAGAAAATTTCTTGAGTTAATTAGAAAATTCTTTAGTCAAATACTGTGCATTTGTATTACAAACTGTACAATTTTGTCATTATTCAGCTTTCTAAAGACTGTATATGCTATATTGCTAACTATTGTGTACGTTTCAGTGGGCAAGAGCAGTCGGAAAGAAAACCGAGCCGAAAACTGTGAAAGCACCTTTGCACCCGTGCCATCATTATTATATGAAAACAAAGCCGCAAATGGGCATTGATTCTATGATGCCAGGTGAGACAGCCACTTGATTTGTGAACTTTGACATTGCATCAATATGCAAATGATCAGTAATCTTAATCATCTTCAAAATACTAATGGTTAGTGAACTTCGACATTCACTTTAAAACATGCACCGGATTAATGGTGGAACATTCTCTTTTTAGTTTAAAAACTTGAGAAAGAGATGATCATCAGCTGATTCATATCTAATGTCTTGTTAAAACAGTTTCAATCCAGTAAAAGCTTTTTTTGAAACGTGCACATATTGTACAATGAGTCAGACTACATGCATGTCTCATTAGGGGATTTATTATCATCACAATGGGCCATCCCTATCCAGTTAAAACCTCTTCCCTTATGCAACATTAAATGTACAGTTTTACTATTAAGTAATGATGGACTCCTAAGAGTGTTAACTGTTGGCTGCAGTTGAAAGTACTACCAACGTCCAATCCCTGCCGCCTTTGTTTTGGGCCAAGGATAAAATCATCTTATTTCTTGAAGGAAAGTCTGTAAACTTATTTTAAGTTAAAACCCAATGGCTTTATCTAGTTAGCTGGGCAGTTGTGCTTACCACACAAACTTCTCTAATGCCATGGTAAAAAAAGGGTCATTGCAATCCAAAAATATAATTTTGTTTTCTATCTTATGTCTGTCGGTCAACTTGTTTGATGAATAGATATAGTTTAAAAATCAATATTGTATTCCATATTACTGTGTTTGCTAAAAAAAATTCTAACTTTCAATAAGCTATTAAATGAATCTGTCTCTGGATGCATTAGAGGGGAATACCTTTTTTTGGATCCATATGTTTATAAAATATGTTTTTCAAAATTTCAAAATCAATATTCTAAAATAACTTTTCTATTTGACACTACATTAAAAAAAAAGGCAACATAAAAAACTGGTTGGACATCTATAGTAAGCTTAAATCTGCTGATAAAAAAAAAAGGTTTTTAACCAAAAGTACTGGCAATAAAGTTGTCCACAGATATAATGTTTCACTTCTGTTCATTTTTTGGCATGCTTATTTCCCCTGCCCAGTGATAAGAGATTATGACGGCCATGTCTACTTCAGGGAATTCAACAAAGGAATACTGGCCGGGGGCTTTGACTTTAATGCCAAACCTTGCTTTCACAAAGGAATTCCAGATAACTTTGTATTCCAAGGCCTCACTGCAGACTGGGATCATTTCCGTAAGTACTCCAAAATATATAGATGCACATGTGGGTTTTTAGAAAAGCTATGGAATTATGTATGTATTGACAAAGTCATCCCAGATGGCTGCTGGATCAGGTTGATGAATGGCTAAGAACTTAGTTAAAATTTAGCTTTTTTTTCTGGTTTTGAGTAGTCACAAATTACCATCATAAAGCATAATTTGGGAAACACTTTAAAGGTGTTAGGCTACTTATTTTCCTGGTTTTTTTTTTTGTTTTTTTTTTGTTTATTTCTTTTAGGTGTCAAAATTATATTTTATAAATATGCATCTTGATTTTTCAGAATTGTTACTTGACAACATCATTCATCGCATGCCCATGCTGAGTCAAGCAGAAGTGGACCAATTATTTAATGGGCCGGAGAGTTTTACACCCGACTCAAAGTGGATTTTGGGGAAATCCCCAAAGGTAAATTGGCATGTCCTGTTAGACAAACCGACGTAATCACTTACAATCCTGTACTGGTATACATTTTGGTTATAACTGATTTGTGAAAGGAACATTTCTTAAAGCAATGTTGTTCAAATGTGCATGCATGACTATTCCTTTTTTTCCAGTGTCAAAATGTCTCAAAAATATCTCTTGTATTGCTTCCAACAAAATTGTCTCTTTTTTTTTTGTTGACAGCTGAGAAATTACTTTTTGGCAGCTGGTATGAATTCTTCTGGCATTGTTGGAGCTGGTGGAGTTGGCAAGCATTTGGCTGACTGGATAGTGGATGGGGACACCAATCTGGTGCTGTGGCCTTATGACGTCCGGAGATTCGTGCGCCTCCACAACAACAAGAAATTTTTGAAAGATCGCATGCCGGAGGCTGTTGGTAACCAGATAAGCTTTGAAAACTTTAAATAAATGGATACTTTGGGTAATATTTATCCAGTACAATATCATGGGTTTACATTTTCCTAAAGGAAGCTTAACTAATAAATAGACAGGTTAACTTTCACAAAAGCAATAGTTTCTATAGTTTCTTTGCATTGCAAATATATTTTTATAGTATTCAAAGTTCCATTTCTGTTACATTCTATTATAAGCACCAATGTGTTTTGAATTGCAAATTATAGTGCACCAAAATGCAATATAATTGCTTGTCGTTTCATTTTTGAATGTGTAAGCTACATACTGAACTTATACCCTTTTGTAAAAAAAAAAAATCTACCAGCCAATCACTATGAGCTGAAGTATCCCAGGGAGGAGTACAAGACAGGAAGAAAGCTGCGATGCTCTCCCTTGCACACAAGGCTGGAGGTCAACGGGGCAGTCTTTGGCGAGACCATGGCCTACGAGAGGGCAATGTACTTTGCCCTGCCAGATTGTAAGTGTTGCCACTTGTTTTCTTCCAGAGCCTTAAGACCTGTTAAATAGAAGTAGTGCTATATGCTGATGTTCCCTGAGTTGTACTGTTAAATAGCAGTAGTGCTATATGATAATGTTCCCTGAGTTGTACTGTTAAATAGAAGTAGTGCTATATGCTGATGTTCCCTGAGTTGTACTGTTAAATAGCAGTAGTGCTATATGATAATGTTCCCTGAGTTGTACTGTTAAATAGAAGTAGTGCTACATGCTGATGTTCTCTGAGTTGTACTGTTAAATAGAAGTAGTGCTATATGCTGATATTCCCTGAGTTGTACTGTTAAATAGAAGTAGTGCTATATGATGATGTTTCCTGAGTTGTACTGTTAAATAGAAGTAGTGCTATATGATATTGTTCCCTGAGTTGTACTGTTAAATAGAAGTAGTGCTATATGCTGATGTTCTCAGAGTTGTACTGTTAAATAGAAGTAGTTATATATGCTGATATTCCCTGAGTTGTACTGTTAAATAGAAGTAGTGCTATATGATGATGTTCCCTGAGTTGTACTGTTAAATAGAAGTAGTGCTATATAATGATGTTTCCTGAGTTGCACTGTTAATTGGAAGTAGTGCTATATAATGATGTTTCCTGAGTTGTACTGTTAAATAGAAGTAGTGCTATATGATGATGTTCCCCGAGTTGTACTTTTAAATAGAAGTAGTGCTATATAATGATGTTTCCTGAGTTGTACTGTTAATTGGAAGTAGTGCTATATAATGATGTTTCCTGAGTTGTACTGTTAAATAGAAGTGGTGCTATATGATAATGTTCACTGAGCTGTACTGTTAAATAGAAGTAGTGCTATATGATGATGTTTCCTGAACTTTACTGTTTGCTAGTAGATGAAAAATAAGATTTCTCAAACTGACATGGTGCTTATATTAAAGTAGGACTTTTAAAAAATATAATTAGCAACAGCCATCCGCCTTCAAATGCCTCAAGTGAGGCAGGATTGCCACTCCCGAGTTGGTCTACACAGCCATTCTCGGCGGTGCAGCTGGAACCTCACCCATGAAGCTACACCATCGTCTCTCGAGACGGACGGATGCCAACGGACTAAAACTTTAAATTTGTCTAGTGCTAAATATATTTTTTTTAATAGTACTCAACGTTAAGTCTAAAGTCTTTGAGAGATCCTCATCCTTTTGCTTCCACTCCAATAATTGTATTTATAATATATACACATTTGTTTTGTATATAGTTTGTTAATGTAATACTTGGTTGGTAACACCAAGATCAAACATAGTTACAGTTATGCTTGTGTGTTTTCAGCGTCCAATATCTGTGCAGAGTCAGGTTCTCAGTGGTCCTGGTCCAAACCATGCTGGTTTGAGAATGTCCAGGAAGAATACTGGGCCTGCAAGGAGAGGGTCTGCATCATGGACATGTCATCTTTTGCCAAGTTTGATGTCAAGGTCAGTTGACACCCCCCCCCCTCCCACCCCACCTGCAATGCTTTTTTCCTAAAGAGAAAAAAATTTTGAAGACCCTATTTTTAGGTCTTTATCCTAGGTATTTGGCCAGGGCTAGCAAAGTAGAGTTTACTAGTACGTACAAGGGAATTGTGTGGCCTGCACAATTCAAAGCTTCCATTACTTTCCTGAAGGTGTTTGCATATCCTTTAGGTCCAGGAGGCCTCCAGACTAAACTGAAATAGTTTGATTTTTTAAAAACCATAATAGAGCTCCATCCACCCCACAGAGAGATCCATTTGTAAAAGTCTGAAATCTTGTAGTGATATATTAATTTCAAAACTGGACTCAAGACCAACATTAGCTAATTTAATTTAACTAATTAGTCAATTAAACCAAAATTATTAACAAACATGTGCAAACAAGCTCCATTGATACTTTCAAAAAGAACTTTCAATATTTACCTTAGATAACATGCTTTAGACCCCTACTGTCTTACTTATATGTTAGCTCGGTTATTGCTTCATTTATTTTATTTGTCCTATGTTTGTAAAGTTTTAAATCATCATTAAGTTTTATAATTCTTAGCCTAGAGATTATATCAGTGTTCTAAATGTGCTCTGAGCTTTCATTATGTTTGTTGGCAGAGCTATACAAATATTATTATTATCAATTCAGTATAGTAAAAAAAAACTACTTTGTTACAGTGGTTACATCCAGTAACTAATACTTAAACTGTAATGTAACATACCTATTCCAAAAAGATCATCTATTTTATTGTGGCCATTGTATACCAAGGAACTGTGTGGGGAACACATCTCAGACTAGTCCGTTTAAAACATTTTTACTTCTAAATGAGGTCAGGCACCTGTGAGACCCTGTGTTGTCTCATGAATGCCTGAAACTTGATAAGCACCACCGCCGCTGTTTACCGATGAAATGTTTAGGGACGCTCTGTCTGTGGTCCACAGTCTCAGGGCGGAGAGGCTACCACCTACCTGAACTACCTGTGTTCCAACAAAATCGACAACGAGCTGGGGACCATCGTACACACGGGGATGCACAACATTCACGGGGGCTTTGAGAATGATTGCACAATCGTCCGTCTTGAGCCCAATCAGTAAGTCATAAATAAATTGTCTTTAGACCAAAAACATACATTTTTTATTCAAACTATTACACTAAGTATCAAATCATTGTTTTAAAATCATTGCAATAATTAATATATGGAAATAATTTTATAAAGCTTTATTTCTGTATTGTGCTGTATTTCTGTATTGTGCTGTATTTCTGTATTGTGCTGTATTTCTGTATTGTGTTGTATTTCTGTATTGTGTTGAATTTCTGTATTGTGTTGTATTTCTGTATTGTGCTGTATTTCTGTATTGTGTTGTATTTCTGTATTGTGTTGAATTTCTGTATTGTGTTGTATTTCTGTATTGTGCTGTATTTCTGTATTGTGTTGTATTTCTGTATTGTGTTGTATTTCTGTATTGTGCTGTATTTCTGTATTGTGCTGTATTACTGTATTGTGCTGTATTTCTGTATTGTGCTGTATTTCTATATTGTGCTGTATTACTGTATTGTGCTGTATTACTGTATTGTGCTGTATTTCTGTATTGTGCTGTATTTCTGTATTGTGCTGTATTACTGTATTGTGCTGTATTTCTGTATTGTGCTGTATTTCTATATTGTGCTGTATTACTGTATTGTGCTGTATTTCTGTATTTTGCTGTATTTCTGTATTGTGTTGTATTACTGTATTGTGCTGTATTACTGTATTGTGCTGTATTTCTGTATTGTGCTGTATTTCTGTATTGTGCTGTATTTCTGTATTGTGCTGTATTTCTATATTGTGCTGTATTACTGTATTGTGCTGTATTACTGTATTGTGCTGTATTTCTATATTGTGCTGTATTACTGTATTGTGCTGTATTACTGTATTGTGCTGTATTACTGTATTGTGCTGTATTTCTGTATTGTGCTGTATTTCTGTATTGTGCTGTATTTCTGTACTGTGCTGTATTTCTGTACTGTGCTGTATTTCTGTACTGTGTTGTATTTCTGTACTGTGCTGTATTTCTGTACTGTGCTGTATTTCTGTATTGTGCTGTATTTCTGTATTGTGCTGTATTTCTGTACTGTGCTGTATTTCTGTACTGTGCTGTATTTCTGTACTGTGCTGTATTTCTGTACTGTGCTGTATTTCTGTACTGTGCTGTATTTCTGTATTGTGCTGTATTACTGTATTGTGCTGTATTTCTGTATTGTGCTGTATTTCTGTCTTGTGCTGTATTTCTGTATTGTGCTGTATTACTGTATTGTGCTGTATTTCTGTATTGTGCTGTATTACTGTATAGTGCTGTATTACTGTATTGTGCTGTATTTATGTATTGTGCTGTATTTATGTACTGTGCTGTATTTATGTACTGTGCTGTATTTCTGTACTGTGCTGTATTTCTGTACTGTGCTGTATTTCTGTACTGTGCTGTATTTCTGTACTGTGCTGTATTACTGTATTGTGCTGTATTACTGTATTGTGCTGTATTTCTGTATTGTGCTGTATTTCTGTACTGTGCTGTATTACTGTACTGTGCTGTATTTCTGTACTGTGCTGTATTTATGTACTGGGCTGTATTTATGTATTGTGCTGTATTTATGTATTGTGCTGTATTTATGTATTGTTTGTATTTTCATATTGTGTTGTATTTCTGTATTGTGCTGTATTTCTGTATTGTGCTGTATTTTTGTATTGTGTTGTATTTCTGTATTGTGCTGTATTTCTGTATTGTGCTGTAGTCTTGTACTGTGCTGTATTTCCATAGTGTGCTCAATCTGAACATTTTTGAGAATGATGAAAAAGAAAACACCCAAAGTAATGTTTCCAATAGAATTTTGTTTCATTATGTTAATCTGTTCATAGTTTTCAAATTAAAATGTTTACCTTTTTTTTAAATATTGGTCAGGATGTGGTATTGAAATTCTATATAAAGCTATTATTTACCACTAAAATGACCTGGGGTTCTAATGAGGTACTTTAAACAGGGTAGTAGTATGGTTGCAAGTTCTTATTGTTAGGGAAATATTTAATATTGTTTTTTTTTATAGGGAATTTGTCTAGAACTTAAAGATGGGGACTACTGCCCCGCCACCGGCAGATCCCTGTCGCCCTACAGGAGTTTTGGGACTAGATGACGTTAATATTGAGTTGTTATCACATGCGCTTAACCGGCAGCAGTGAAACCTCTCACAGATTAATAGTCTTCTAGAGCGCACTGAGCATGCTAAAATAGCATGGATAGAAGCGCTATATAAATTACCATTACCATTACTACTTTAATTACAAATCAGTAGATTACAGAATCAGAGTTTTCCTTTAAACTGCGTGCTGCCTTAGGATTAAAATGTCATGTTTTTTTTTCTTCGTTCAGCTACTTCATCATATGCCCAGCGACGCAGCAGACAAGATGCATAGCCTGGCTCAACTACCACCTGCCGTCGGACGGCTCAGTCCAGGTGACAGATGTGACCTCGATGTTCTCTGGGATCAACATTGTGGGGCCCCACGCCCAGCAGCTCCTGGCCGACGTCTCCGACTTCCCAACCACCAAGACAGAGTTCAGGCCCATGACCTGCAACCTGATTGACGTTGGTCACGCCAGCAGCATCCGGGCCCTGAGGTTGACCCACACTGGGGAGGATGGTTTCATTTTGTACATACCTGCAGAGGTAAGTCCTGGCCTTGTACCTGACTTTTTCAACTTTTCAATTGCCGTACCTGTGAACCAATGATGTAATATTTTTACAGAATACCCTCTATAATGTAGATACTTTGTAGGAGCCCTTTTGGTAATTCTATTTATGAGATTAATAACATAGTAATTTTATTGTCCCGTGGTTCATACTTTGGAATCATCAACATGGCCAAATGCAATTTAAAACTCTAACTCTAACAAGACGGCTTATTCTTCTGAGCTATTGTATTTATCAATTAATAGCATATTATTTGGCTCGTCCTGTGGTTCATACTTCTGAATTGTCAACATAGCAACCTGGGTTCTAACCATATGACATATAAGACAGCTTAGACTTGTGATCAACTGATGTTTTATCTTGCACCTAGCTGCCACAATTCTTGGTTAGTTTCTTAACTCTTTCCATCCCAGGGCTTTTTCCATGGTTTTACCAAGCATTTTTTACAGATACAAGAAAAAAATAGCACCTTGTTTTTTAAATATAAATCTTGGGACAAATATAAGAGATAGACCTTAGTGTTATACATCAAAAGAAAGCAAAATAAATGTAGTTTATAATCAAAGTACTTTAAAATATGTTTATTGAACTATATAAATTTTTTTATAGTGGTGAACCACTAAGAAAAAATTATTTATACAAAAATTTTCTTTCCAATCAAAGTTTTTTTATTTATAAAACGTGTCAACCAAATGATGCAATAACTTAAACCCTGATAGCAAATCTAACAAATAATAACACATTCAAATTTGAACAAAATTGATCAATAAATAACAAAGTTACACAATATTTAGCCAAAGATATGCCTTCACAAAAAAAAAATGTTGCAAAGTTGAAATAAACAAACATCTACTCATATTCTCATGAACAAGTCTAATATTAAAAATATACATGAAGTGTAATACATCAATTGAAAGGAAATTGAATATAGCATATGATAAATGTATTTAAACATATATTTATTATATTTGAAAAATAAATTTTAGTCAAAATGTGTAACCTTTCCAAGTGGGCCACGCCCCCCTTTTTGGACGCTTTCATTACATCATCATTTTTTTTGCTTTATTCTAAATTATAATCAATCTCTTGTTCTGTGAAGTTTTCATTGTTAGAAGTTAATAAAATAGGTCACCGTATTTTGTAATGAATAAATCAGTTATAGAGCTTTATTAGCGGTAATAATCTAATTTGGAGATGCCCCTGGACCGCTTGGACCCATAACAGAAATAATTGAACCAAAATATCGATCAAAATGTAAAAAATTAACGCAACAAATGTAAATAAATTGCATTAATAACAAAGAAAATGGCGTAACGAAAATGGCGACGTAAAATTACATCTTTACACCGTATAGGCTTTTCGCAAAATTATTAATTAATCATGAGCCGGTAGAATCGGCTCGCGGGACAGAAACAAAAAATAAAAAAGCCAATTGTACCGGCTCATGGGACGGAAAGAGTTAAAGAAAACAGACAAATATTTATTAAAAGATATTTATATTCACACAAATCCTTCACTGGCACTGTTTGAGACTTCAAGTTGTATTGTACAGCTGCTAAAAGTTCATCTCAGTCCCATGATGTTGTTTTTATCAAGGATGAGCCTCAGTCAGACACACATTGACACACATAATGTCTGACTCGTCTCAATATTTTATTTTCAGTTGTAAGTGTTCAAATGGAGAGTCACAAAAGTTGTGTTCAATAAAAGAATAAAGGATTCTTATTATAAGTGGCACCTACTTAAACTCCTAATGTGGATCCTTCATGCACAATGTCCCTCCCGACTATCTTAGCATCAAATCACAAAATAAAACTCATAGTACCTGATGGACATGACTAGAATGTATAAACAAAGGATTGGATACTTTATTTACATAGACACACGCACACTATATCTAGACATTACTTACATTGATAGAAAATATTTTAGTTTTAACTCAATGAAAAAACAATTATTACTACAAAGGAGAACAATATTGACTTAAAGGTTAATTAAATCCTACTAACTTTTTTTTGTATCTTAAAATGAAATGTGTTTAGCAACCAAAAGTAAGATTTAATGAAGAATACTTAATTGTTTTAAAAAGTGAGTTATCAGATTAATTCATATATAATGATATGTGCAAATCTCATTTCCATCCATGTGTCTTCAGTATGCCTTGCATGTCTACGACACTCTGATGACCGCTGGCAAAGACTACGGCATCAGGAATGCTGGATACTACGCCCTGCGCCACCTGAGGATCGAGAACTTCTTTGCCTACTGGGGCCTTGACCTGGATGATAAGACGTCACCTTTGGAGTGTGGAAGAGGATTTCGTACTAAGCTAGATGTACATAGAAAAAAAAACACTAAATACATTTATTATATTTAATTGGCAGTAGGATAAATGTTGATGAAACTTTATCTTCAGCTATCTAAAAAGTAGACTATAATTTTCAATATCATAATCACAGGCGTTAGGTTTTATTATAATTTGTGAATTTTAGCAATTTAATATTGTAAAATCGTATAATAATAGGAAATAGCAAGACTAATTAGGATTATTCTATAATTAGGATGTTTATTAAATGATAGAATGTTCTATAATTGGGATAGTCATCAAATTATACAATCGTAATGTCTTGTTTGCCAGGAATATGATGATTTTATCGGTAAGTCTGCTCTGCTGAAGGAACGCAAGCTCGGGGTTAAGCGGAGGTTCACACAGTTCCTGCTCGACGACTACGATGTCCACCGAGACTTCTGGCCATGGGGTGGTGAACCGATTTACAGAGACGGCAAATATGTGGGCTTGACCACCACATGTGGCTATGGGTACGTTCATAATTGAGTATTGCAAAACATAATCATTCCTTTTTGCAGATGCTATCGCAGTTTTCAGGGCTAAAAAGGTATGCCTTCCCTGACTTCACTGTGCCGTGGTACCATCCTGAAGGACTCTATAATCTTATCTAGAATAACTAGATTATTTACCTTTAAGGTTCTGATTTTGCATAAAGGTGATGAGACAAGTTCGTATTCAATCTCTCATCTAAGACTAGCTCCAAGGCACGTCTATTGAATGGTCCACGTGTTACTTTTACTTTCCCTTTACAAAGTAAACATTTGTGTCATCCCTAGAGACTTGCGGGGCTTGTCTGATTTTTCTATAGTGTGGTCTTATGTGGGGGCTGTGGTCCAGTAGCTAGTCATATTGCCATGTACTCATCTTAATTGAGCTTATGACCTCTTGACCCAAAAATACCTGAGCCAGACTTTTGGGTGTGGCTGAGCGACCTTTCTTACATCCCCACCAGTATCATTCTTCATGAGAGCGCACGGGTGGTTTAAAATCTTAAAGATCTTTGAGGCTCATGGGTACTCAGGTACCTAAGCACCAGAAGGTTTGGTCAGAGAATATATTGGCTTTGTCTGTTTACTTTAATATTGTCCTTTTGGTTTTCAAACCAATTTTAAAAAGAAAATTATGTGGGTTTTTTTTTCCATAATTCTTTAAACAGATTCACCCTGGAGAAGATGGTCTGTCTTGCGTTTATTGGGGAGATTGACGACAACGGAGAATATGTCACCCAGAAGAACATCAACGAATGGGTGATGAACAAAAATGCCAAGTACGAGATAGACATCGCAGGGGTCCGCTTCCCGGCCAAGCCTGGGATCTACACCCCTAAGAAAACCGTGCAGACCCTGGATCCGCTCTTCGTCCCGGCCCCTGACAAACCACCCAAGTCCAGCTAGGGGTTGGGCGTGATGATAGGGCGATCCGAGTTCTCATGACAGCTTTCTGTGATCCTGTTGCTATGCAAAGTAGCAAAGTAAGGCATTGTAGTATATATTTGCATTTCAGATAATAAGCCTTGCTTCCCCCGGAACCTAGTTTTGTAATTGTTGAGATTTAATGCGTGGAACACTTGCAGTGAGGAAAGTTTTTGTTCAAAGAGGTGAAAAATAGTTTAGTTTTTTCCATTCGCTTGTGTAGTTTTAGTTTTTGCTTTTTATTTAACCAGATTATTTGAAGAAATATTACTTTATAAAGGAGACTAGTTCACCTGTGAATTTTTAGTATTGGTGAATTTAATTGTGAATTTCACCCAGTGTAATTGTTATTAAAAGATCAGGTTTGAAGATTGAAAAGACAGCAATATTTCTGCATTTTTTTTTTTCAAATTTCCATTGAGAAGTGAATGGATCATTGAAATGAGTTTATCTGTAGGGTTAGCCCAAGAATGTATGCCAGTTTAGTTTAGTCTCTCTTGTTTTTTCCCTGTTTTCACTGTTGGTGTATTGATTATGTAAATGAACCTGTCTTGAAATAGTTTTTTTTTTAACTTACACTTGGAAAAGAACAAATGAAACAAATACTCTTATAATGTAAATTGAAAAAATTAATTCTTTAATCTGTACAGACCTTTTCTTTGTGTAAACCTGTTCTAATTTTTGTTTTTCTTATTCTTCTTTGCATTGCCTACCTGTTTAAAATCAAAGCAATTGACTTACTTTTGATTATCATCTAAACATTTTCATTTAATAATAGTGTTTATATTTTAATCTCTTGAAGACTTATTAATTGTGGTTCAGCGGCCCCCATAACTTTGATGGAGGGAGTAAATTCTCTCACAATATGATTTCATGCCGGCATTTTGTGTCTTTGTAAATGTGATGTGTGCTAAAAGTCTGGTTGTTTCCCTTTAACTAGGGGGGGGAAATAATTCACTGGCACTTGTGATAATTTAAAAAAAAATTAATTTGTTGTATTTTTTTGTTTTGTGTTTTTCATTTTTCATTTTAAGCTCATTTGTCAATACTTTTTTTTAATATCATTAGTTTAGTCTTAGAATGTCACAAAACTACCAGTGAATGCTTGTGTTTAAAATGATAACTACGTTAAAATACACTTTTTTTTTCCAATGTATTCTTATTCTCTTTGTTTTTGATTAAGCTTTGATGTACACTCATTGGTCGGAGATTTATTTTATAACTGAATCCGGTGGCTGTTTTTTTATACCATTCTTAAAAATCGTTGTTTTTTTTTTTCATTCTTTTGTTTAGTTTAGCATCAGAAGTATCATGAGCCATGTCAAAAAGCTTTCTTTGTTAAGTTTTAAATTTAAATGTCTGCATTCAAGTGTCTAGCAGAAAAAACGTATTCTTAAACCAACAGTTGAAAAGAACACTGCACCATCACTTACCATCACTTACCATCATATAAAAATAGCATACGCATCACCTTACATGCATCATACATACTGATATATATATATAACACTATAATTAACAACATACACACACATTACACCATGCATAACAATAACATCATACACAACACTATTTTATATTACTACACAATGCCATGCAAAACACCTCACACACAACGATACACATTACAATGCAGAACACAGGACTAGTTAAAAAAAAGATATTAAGTTGCTACCCGGTAAGTCACTTTTAAAAATAAGTTATCCACACTACCTTAAAGAATATGTGTTTTTTGAATATGTTTTTTTTTTATATGCTGATTGTTAGCTCAATCTTAAAAAAATATGAAGTACTCTAATAGTTTTTATAGAAAATATGACCTGCCTATCAAAATAAGCTAATTTGTGGCGTAGAAAGTCAATAAATATGAAAATCCTTTTTTGTTAACTTTGCTATTTTAGGGTGGGAAGTGCACTACTTGTATGATTTTAAAACCTTATTCTTGATTTTAGACAAATTAGAGAATTATATAAGACACTCCTAGTGGCTACTGTATGGTTGTGTGCTTTTGTATATTATAATGTAAGCTGATTACAAATTGAAATTGTAAAAATTATCTGTACAGAAATCACTTTAAACATTGGGTTATATATATATTAAAAATATGCTATTATTATTATAGGCTGCTTCAAAATACAAAGACCCAAATATCAATATGCCAATATCTGCTATCCCATGTAATTGCTGGCTTGTAGTCTGCTGTTCCGTGTGTGTTTGCTGACCTGTAGTTTGTAGTTGGCGATATTTGTGTTTGTGTATACATTTAGCTCAGCATAATAATGAACTGGATAGTGTGTATATTTTTGTATATATGTTTTTTTATGCTTATTTGATTTGATTCTAGGTTACTTACTTCTGAAACAGCTTCTTCTTTGTCTTGACTCTCTGAGGCCACAGATCAGCCTCGGCCGTTAAACTCATCAGTGGGGTGATAAATTAGATAAACTTTTGTTCCTCTGGTTGTGCAATTTTCTTTCATTTATTTATCGTTAAAAGAAAATTTCTAATTGTTTCTTTCTGAAATGCTAAATTGAGCCAATTTTTCTGACTGATTTGATTGACAACTGAGAATGTTGAAGATGCATTGATATAAGTGTATTTAATGATATTTGTATTTGTTTTTGACACTAACAAAGTGATTTTTTCTTACTGTTCAGTAACAGATGTACAATGTAATTAGGTCTTTAGTCCTTAAAAGGAATATAAGAGAGAAATAAGAGGCTGAATAAGCACATGTGTGTTTAAGTATCAAATTTGTATCAAGTATCAGTATTTTGTTTGTGCTTTTTTTTCTTAAAACCTGAATAGAAAGTGTAATTCATAAATGGAAGTACAGAGGGAGGTTAGGGACCATTAAGCATAGTGCTGGCCACAAAATCCTCTCATATGCAGTGGTCGGTGAAACTAATGAGCACAAGCTGTGTCTAGTAGAACAGGATCTACTAAAGGAACTTTACTTTTTTTTCTTTAAGTCTATTCTATTCTCCTCTATTGTTATCTATCCATGCAACCTTCAGGCAAAACCCTCCTTAATAATCATTCACCTCAAATTCCTCTGATAATACTGTGTATTATATTAGTATTGTGTGTTGCGGTTACACCCCACCCCCACTACACAAAATTA
Organism: Anisus vortex; assembly: GCA_949126835.1. Taxonomy (NCBI): domain Eukaryota; kingdom Metazoa; phylum Mollusca; class Gastropoda; family Planorbidae; genus Anisus; species Anisus vortex. The sequence goes on from OX421499.1 coordinate 33,174,775, forward strand.
ACCCTCAACTTCATTCCTCATCTCTGGGATTGGGATGTGATTTGGAGTTTTGTTGTGATATGTGAAACAGCCTCTGTGTATTTACAATGTCTTCAAAATTATGTGAAGATTTACACTGTAAACAAATGGTCCAGGATTGGTTGTATAGTCAAAGACTATAATAAGATGGGCCGCTTGCTCTATTTTTAGAGAATAAGTGTTGTTTTTTCCTTGTGCAACCAATAAAGCTGTCCTAATTGACTCCTAACTTTACCTCAAGACTTACGCTGTATACAACTTTCGATTTTAATATTAATTTTCTGTTGAGGAAATCATAGCCAATTATTAAACCGGAAGTCTAGAGCAGAGGTCAGCAAATTTTGATAATAGTGTGCCGAAGTAAGATTTCTAATTCAATCAGCATGCCAAAAGCTAAAATTTTTAATTGCTCTAGCTCATAATTTCTTGTAGAAGCGACTTGAATTGTCATTTTGGGGGTCTTCTTGTGCCAATGAAAATAGCTCTGCGTGCCAAGTCAACCACGTGCCTGGTCTAGATGACAGGGTTGCGATAGGCAATTCCAAAACAAGAGTATTTCAAGATATCAAATAGCAGAAATATCAAAGCAAGAGGTCTATCTTATTATAGTCTTTGGTTTTGTTTGTATAATGAAAAATAATTGCACACATACCTATATATATATTTTTGTGCACATTTGTCGTTTCTTTCATTGTTTATGTCTAAAAAACTATACAAGTTGATGTTTGTTTTTAATGCATTAAACAATAAAGCAAGATTTTTTTTCAACTTTTAACAATAATTTTTCTTAGTCATTTTTGTTTTCTTTTATGATTGCTATGTGTAACAGTAACCCCTATACCTCAGACACTGAGAGAATCTTGAGACAAGAGTCTTTAAAAAAAAACTTAAAGACCTTTCTCTTTGGCTAGTGGCTGTGTGCCTTACATATTCATACATCTGCCACTGCATTTCACACCAATAGAGCACTGAGCATGCTAAATTTAAAAGCACTATAAAAATGTCCATTATTATTATTTTTGATTTATGCATACATTTGTTTCCAATTTTGTTGAATACATTTTGGTTTCAACAGTAATTTTAACTACAAGTTGATTAAGCTGGTTCTTTTAACCATTCCAGTACCGACCTACTTCTATCTATGCTGCCTTCAGTTCCGCTATATACGCGCCCGGGACTGTAAGGGTTAAGCTGGTTCTTTTAATAAGACTCGTGGCATGTAGGTCTACCTGAACACACATTTCTATATAGGCTACCAGCATCTTAGCTTCATTTAAGCTTTAGGCGATGAAGTAAATTATTCGCTATATTACTATATTTGCTTGTCATTAATACAATACACTGACTCGTAAACATTCTGCTTCATTCTCGGACACATCACGGTCTCTACCCGAAAAGTCAGAATGACCTTCATTTTTTTTTTAACAGGCTTTTGTTAATTGGCCACCTGTCATCTTTTCTGTACTTCTACCATAATGAAACTGAAGACACACTGTTAACCCTTACAGACCCGGGCGCGTATATAGCGGAACTGAAGTCAGCATAGATAGAAGTAGGTCGGTACGGGAAGGGTTAATGTAGATTCTAGACACTTAATACTAAATATCCGTAGCAGCATCCCGTCCTATTCCTCTCCTTAATTGAATGGGTTTACTATTTAAAGGCAATAATTTTGGTTGACACTAGAAGACGCGTAAGATACGGGTTAGGTAAATGGTCGTTTTCCTTGGTCCAAGTGATAGCATTAGTGATTAGTGAATGGGAAAGGCTGGGTAAATATAGTTGTTTCCCCTGCTCCAGTGATCGCAATAGTGATCGCTTTATTAGAATGGGAAGAGTAAGGCAAGCGTTGATGAACTATGAACGTGTGTGGGTTTGCGTGGGTGTGTATGTTTGTGTATGCAAGTGTTGTTGTTTTTTTGTTGTTTTTTTTTTTTGGGGGGGGGAGGGAGGGGGCGGATGCGTTCTATGAGAATCAGAAAACGTGAAAGTGAAAAATGCAAGCTTCTTCTTACTCAATAATAGTCAATGGAGGGGCTGAACACAAGGAGATCTAGACCTAGAAAGCTTTAATGAATTGCACTGTGGTTTCTAGGTCTGTCTCGCTATAGTTATGTGTCTGTGGCGGTTCATCTGTGGTCAGAACCTGTTGTGAGCTGTTTTATAAAGGGAGCAGACTTGGAGAACGAAGAACCTGTTGTGAGCTGTTTTATAAAGGGAACAGGCTTGGAGAACGAAGAACCTGTTGTGAGCTGTTTCATAAAGGGAGCAGGCTTGGAGAACGAAGAACCTGTTGTGAGCTGTTTCATAAAGGGAGCAGGCTTGGAAAACGAAGATCATGTTCTCAATAAACCAAGTTCGTGGATGATTGAACGTGAATGAGTAATAATTTAGTCTTGCCGATGGGAGGAGAGAGAGAGGAACATAATTTTTTAGAGCGCTTAGGTTTGTTAGTTTCGGCATAATTAATTCTACTGAGGCAGAATGAAGCATCGTCCACGTAAAGTCTATAGAATGGCACTAACAAAGTGATTTTTTCTTACTGTTTAGTAAAGATATACAATGTAATTAGGTCTTTAGTCTTTAAAGGGAATAAGCTTATAAGAAAGAAATAAGAGGCCCAACAAGGATGTGCGTTAAAGTATCAAGTATCAGTAGGCCTATTTTGTTGTGCTTGTTTTTTCCCCATTAAAATGTTTAGAATAATACAAATTACATGTATAGGCCTGTGTGTGGTTAAAGTTTAACTTAAGAAACTTTACACGGCCTACAATTAAATAATTAACTTATGAAATAATGTTCAAAATATTAGGCTTCTTTTATTTTATAATAGGCTGAAGGCAGCATCTTTCAACTACAGGTAGGATATTTGGCTTGGTCTGCTTGTAGTCTACAGATGTTTCAACTACAGGTAGGATATTTGGCTTGGTCTGCTTGTAGTCTACAGATGTTTCAACTACAGGTAGGCTATTTGGCTTGGTCTGCTTGTAGTCTACAGATGTTTCAACTACAGGTAGGATATTTGGCTTGGTCTGCTTGTAGTCTACAGATGTTTCAACTACAGGTAGGATATTTGGCTTGGTCTGCTTGTAGTCTACAGATGTTTCAACTACAGGTAGGCTATTTGGCTTGGTCTGCTTGTAGTCTACAGATGTTTCAACTACAGGTAGGATATTTGGCTTGGTCTGCTTGTAGTCTACAGATGTTTCAACTACAGGTAGGATATTTGGCTTGGTCTGCTTGTAGTCTACAGATCTTTCAACTACAGGTAGGATATTTGGCTTGGTCTGCTTGTAGTCTACAGATGTTTCAACTACAGGTAGGATATTTGGCTTGGTCTGCTTGTAGTCTACAGATCTTTCAACTACAGGTAGGATATTTGGCTTGGTCTGCTTGTAGTCTACAGATGTTTCAACTACAGGTAGGATATTTGGCTTGGTCTGCTTGTAGTCTACAGATGTTTCAACTACAGGTAGGCTATTTGGCTTGGTCTGCTTGTAGTCTACAGATGTTTCAACTACAGGTAGGATATTTGGCTTGGTCTGCTTGTAGTCTACAGATGTTTCAACTACAGGTAGGATATTTGGCTTGGTCTGCTTGTAGTCTACAGATCTTTCAACTACAGGTAGGATATTTGGCTTGGTCTGCTTGTAGTCTACAGATCTTTCAACTACAGGTAGGATATTTGGCTTGGTCTGCTTGTAGTCTACAGATCTTTCAACTACAGGTAGGATATTTGGCTTGGTCTGCTTGTAGTCTACAGATGTTTCAACTACAGGTAGGATATTTGGCTTGGTCTGCTTGTAGTCTACAGATGTTTCAACTACAGGTAGGCTATTTGGCTTGGTCTGCTTGTAGTCTACAGATCTTTCAACTACAGGTAGGATATTTGGCTTGGTCTGCTTGTAGGCTACAGATGTTTCAACTACAGGTAGGATATTTGGCTTGGTCTGCTTGTAGTCTACAGATGTTTCAACTACAGGTAGGATACTTGGCTTGGTCTGCTTGTAGTCTACAGATGTTTCAACTACAGGTAGGCTATTTGGCTTGGTCTGCTTGTAGTCTACAGATGTTTCAACTACAGGTAGGATATTTGGCTTGGTCTGCTTGTAGTCTACAGATGTTTCAACTACAGGTAGGATATTTGGCTTGGTCTGCTTGTAGTCTACAGATCTTTCAACTACAGGTAGGATATTTGGCTTGGTCTGCTTGTAGTCTACAGATGTTTCAACTACAGGTAGGATATTTGGCTTGGTCTGCTTGTAGTCTACAGATGTTTCAACTACAGGTAGGATATTTGGCTTGGTCTGCTTGAAGTCTACAGATGTTTCAACTACAGGTAGGATATTTGGCTTGGTCTGCTTGTAGTCTACAGATGTTTCAACTACAAGTAGGATATTTGGCTTGGTCTGCTTGTAGTCTACAGATCTTTCAACTACAGGTAGGATATTTGGCTTGGTCTGCTTGTAGTCTACAGATCTTTCAACTACAGGTAGGATATTTGGCTTGGTCTGCTTGTAGTCTACAGATCTTTCAACTACAGGTAGGATATTTGGCTTGGTCTGCTTGTAGTCTACAGATCTTTCAACTACAGGTAGGCTATTTGGCTTGGTCTGCGAAGGCAGCATCTTTCAACTACAGGTAGGCTATTTGGCTTGGTCTGCTTGTAGTCTACAGATCTTTCAACTACAGGTAGGATATTTGGCTTGGTCTGCTTGTAGTCTACAGATCTTTCAACTACAGGTAGGATATTTGGCTTGGTCTGCTTGTAGTCTACAGATGTTTCAACTACAGGTAGGATATTTGGCTTGGTCTGCGAAGGCAGCATCTTTCAACTACAGGTAGGATATTTGGCTTGGTCTGCTTGTAGTCTACAGATGTTTCAACTACAGGTAGGATATTTGGCTTGGTCTGCTTGTAGTCTACAGATCTTTCAACTACAGGTAGGATATTTGTCTTGGTCTGCTTGTAGTCTACAGATCTTTCAACTACAGGTAGGATATTTGGCTTGGTCTGCTTGTAGTCTACAGATCTTTCAACTACAGGTAGGCTGCGAAGGCAGCATCTTTCAACTACAGGTAGGATATTTGGCTTGGTCTGCGAAGGCAGCATCTTTCAACTACAGGTAGGATATTTGGCTTGGTCTGCTTGTAGTCTACAGATGTTTTAACTACAGGTAGGCTATTTGGCTTGGTCTGCGAAGGCAGCATCTTTCAACTACAGGTAGGATATTTGGCTTGGTCTGCGAAGGCAGCATCTTTCAACTACAGGTAGGATATTTGGCTTGGTCTGCTTGTAGTCTACAGATGTTTTAACTACAGGTAGGCTATTTGGCTTGGTCTGCGAAGGCAGCATCTTTCAACTACAGGTAGGATATTTGGCTTGGTCTGCGAAGGCAGCATCTTTCAACTACAGGTAGGATATTTGGCTTGGTCTGCGAAGGCAGCATCTTTCAACTACAGGTAGGATATTTGGCTTGGTCTGCGAAGGCAGCATCTTTCAACTACAGGTAGGATATTTGGCTTGGTCTGCGAAGGCAGCATCTTTCAACTACAGGTAGGATATTTGGCTTGGTCTGCGAAGGCAGCATCTTTCAACTACAGGTAGGATATTTGGCTTGGTCTGCGAAGGCAGCATCTTTCAACTACAGGTAGGATATTTGGCTTGGTCTGCGAAGGCAGCATCTTTCAACTACAGGTAGGCTATTTGGCTTGGTCTGCGAAGGCAGCATCTTTCAACTACAGGTAGGCTATTTTGCTTGGTCTGCTTGTAGTCTACAGATGCTGCTATAACTGAAGGGTTGTGATAAAATTATGATTATCACATCACATCACATCTAGTCGAAGTGGTCGGCTTCTATCAATAATGGCAAGAACATAAAGATTTAGGAACTCTTTTAGTTTGACTATCATTGAGAATCTTTCAACAGAGTCGCAAGTAAGCCCGATAAAACCTACCTGACTCTTAACGATACTTTTTCATGTACGATAAATAGTATAGTATTATTAGTAGGCCTATGCGTTTTAGAAGCATATTTCTGTGTTTGAGAAGTAAAGTACCCGTCGAATTGATCCATAGGTCCGATGAAGAGGCGTTCACCAGTTTCTGTGGCCACGGCTTACTAGGTGATTGTGTGGCCAGCACTATGCACAGCCGCCTTTACTTTACCCCAACTAAGGTCAGGTACCCATCAGAGCTGGGTAGACTCAGGGACATCCTCCAGACCCGGGAAAAAATCCCAGCCTGCACAAGGATTCGAACCCGGGACCTTCGGCTCACCAATCAGACGCACTGCCGCTCGGCTACCGTGAGTACTAAAAGTTCTTTAATATTGTTTAAAATATTCCGAAAGACCGAACATCTGTATATCAAGTCACATTTCCATTTGATTGGATCAATAAAGCAATTTTATCTTACTAATGATTGTTTATATGCCATATTACTTGTGTACTTTACACATTTTATAATAGTATTTCGTCTATTGACTTCTTCGTCTAGGCCTATATGCATAGCCTGGGAGAGGATACGGCCAAACTACGTGAACATATCCACATAGTTCAACTTTTATAATTAATAATTTCATCTTTGATTACTGGATGATTGTTAAACTATTTTCTACATCTGTAAGTATGGAGAACTAACTTTATTAAAAATAAGAACTATTGGACATCAAGATGTAGGTCGACCTGAAGAGAAAAGAAAAAAATCTGCACGCGCAGGATGGCGGGTTATAATTATCTTTCTTTGTCCAAGAACCGCAACTCACGATTTCCTGAATCTTGGAGTTTAAAAAAAAATAAGAAAGAAATTCCTCCATACACATTCTACCTTTCCCTCGGCATAGCTCGATGTACCTTTTTTCTCACGTTACACCTGGCAGTTGTGGCCTTGGTATGCACGGACCTTCATATCCTTACAGTAAACCTTTAAATATTCCGTTCTGTTGCTGCAGATATTCAACTCCTAAGTAGGCCCCTACTCACGCAACAGCATACAGTAGGCTACAATGTAAAAATTAATAATCTTTTAATTCCAAATTGTATTGTTATGTTTTCTTCCTAATATTAAAAGATAGTGTCAATTTGTATTCTTTCAGCAAACTAAAAGTTTTTTTTAGTGTAGGCTATATTAAATATCTTATCTTATACATTACAGACGCTCCTTCTATAAAGAAGATTATTGCGTCCTACGCTCATCCGTGGTCCGAGTCTAGTCTTGCATTTTTATTAATGTTTTAAATGATAAGTTATTGGTTTTCCTGGTTTGTTCAGGCAACCCATTCCATGCCCGAATGCCACTCGGGAAGAAAGAGTACTTATATGCATTTGTTCTAACAATTCAAATATCGTATTTGTCATTGGTTCGTTTTATTAAAATGTTTACAGTAGTAACAAAAAAAGTAATGTTTGGACAAGACAGAGGAAGAAGTGAGTTCATAGTTGAAAGTTCACGTGTAAGCCTGGAGCTCACTTCTTGCTGCTTCATATCTCGACATGCAAAAAAAAAAGATAAAAATGAAAACGAACCAGAGTTGGTAACAGAATTTAGATCTAGAAGTTATTAGCAAATTTATTATGGTCGTGAATTTAAAAGGCACAAAGAAAAAAATGAATAATTGTACATAGTTTAGGATAAGGGCTTGGTGTATAGAATAATTGTTTTTTTAATCTCTGGGGTGAAGCTACAAAAAAATTTTCTAAGACTAGTGTGTAATCAACTGAGTTGAAGTGGCAATTTGTACCACGTGTGTAATCAACTGAGTTGAAGAGGCTATTTGTACCACGTGTGTAATCAACTGAGTTGAAGTGGCTATTTGTACCACGTGTGTAATCAACTGAGTTGAAGAGGCTATTTGTACCACACCATTGTGTAGGTAAGTATATCAAAATTTATTATACTTGTATTTATTTACTATTCATCTTTTACTGACTTTCATTGATATATAGTGTATTGACATTTGTTAACTCACTAACGTATGAAACACTTCATGAATAGGGCCTATTAGCTAGTAGAGAGCCTTGCAGCTCTTATCTTATACATTACAGACGCTCCTTCTATAAAGAAGATCATTGCGTCCTACGCTCATCCGTGGTTTGAGCCTAGTCCTGCATTTCTATTAGTGTTTTAAATGATGTTAAGTTACTGATTTTCCTGGTTTGTTCAGGCAACCCATTCCATACTCTGATGCCACTCGGGAAGAAATATTACTTATATTCATTTGTGCTCGCATAAGGGATAAGGAAAGTGTTTTTGTCCTTAAGTTTATCTAAGCATTGCAAGAGGTTGTTATTGGGGTTATATTTCTAAATTAGAATTTAATTCCGTATTTATTATTACTACTTTACTCTTTGCCCTTCTGTCCTCTAGTGTTTCTAGATTTAGCAAAACTAGATTCAAACAAGAATAGGATGCAATTATCGAGTGTAAAAAAAATATCGTCTGTAACATAAGCTATAGAAAGATACATATAAATACTTACAGAGATTAGGTAGAATATAGACAGACAGAGAGAGGGAGAGACACAGAGAGAGAGAGAGAAAGACAGAGAGAGAGAGACAGAGAGAGAGGGAGAGAGAGAGAGGGGGGAGAGAGAGAGTGAGAGAGACAGAGAGAGACAGACAGAGAGAGACAGAGAGAGAGACAGAGAGATACAGAGAGAGACAGAGAGAGAGACAGAGAGAGACAGAGAGAGAGAGAGCCAGAGAGAGAGACAGAGAGAGAGAGACAGAGAGAGAGGGAGAGAGAGACAGAGAGAGAGACAGAGAGAGAGAGGGAGAGAGAGACCGAGAGAGAGAGAGACAGAGAGAGAGACAGAGAGAGAGAGACAGAGAGAGAGACAGAGAGAGAGGGAGAGAGAGGGGAGAGAGAGAGAGACAGAGAGAGAGAGAGGGAGAGAGAGACAGAGAGAGGGAGAGAGATGAGAGAGAGAGACAGAGAGAGAGAGAGGGAGAGAGAGAGAGACAGAGAGAGAGAAAGAGGGAGAGAGAGGGAGAGAGAGATACAGAGAGAGAGAGGGGGAGAGAGAGACAGAGAGAGAGGGGGAGAGAGAGAGAGAGACAGAGAGAGAGAGACAGAGAGAGAGAGAGAGGGAGAGAGAGAAAGAGAGTAAAAAGTAAAGTATCAATGAAAAAAAAGAGTGAGCCCAGCTGGCTTCAAAGTGTCTGTTATGTTTAAAAAAAAAAAAAAGAAATTGCTGTTTTTATTTACTCAAGACAATAATCGTGACATCATTAGATATCAAGTTGTCAAAAAGTGCACTAACATCAATTCTGCAGCCAGTCATATTATAGTATTTTACAATATAATTTACTTTTGTTGTTATTTTTTAAAAAAGCAATTAGATAAAAAAAACAAACAACAAAAACGAGAACAATATTATTGTTAACCTAAACTCTCCACATCTGCATGAGATATTGCTTTAAACATTTGTTCTATTGTCACGTTCAAGCTTTTTTTTGTGCGCATGCTCAGATTGAGGTTGTGATTAACTCTTTAGCTTATTAACTGACCTAATGACCCACTAATTGCCTTACTGACTAACTAACTGACTCAATAACTAATTTACTAAATGAGACACTGATTAAATGACTGACTGACTAAAAGACTAACTATAATACGTGTAAAGTTTTTTTAAAACGACAGCCCAAAACCTCCTAAGCCGTGATCAATTGAGAACCCTTAGAAAGAGCGTCTGTAACCAGTGGCGTAGCTAGGGGAGGGGCAGGGGGGGTCCAAATTCGAAAATCCCTCGGGCCCCTACTTGAGGGGGCCCCAAAGGAGTGTTAAAATTGTTTTTTCTCATGTCATAATGTCAAATGTCAAAATGCAGGGGCCCCTAAAGAGGACAAGCCCCCCGGGCCCCCAAATCCCTTGCAACGGCACTGTCTGTAACATCTAGATAGAGAAAGCATATCGATAAGAAACAACTTATTTTGCAGTGTGAAGAATGATTACTTAGAATAGTTTCGATTTTTTTTTATATTAGGTGCGGCTTTTGCGATTCAGAATTTATACAAACTAATGTACGCGCAAATAGCTTACGAAGTAGGGTAAAGCGAGATGGCTGTCATTCCGTCCACAAGTAGAGCAAATATTTCAATTTAAGCAATCCTTAATGATGAACCTTATAAACTGATTTCAATAAATTACATCGCTAGATTGAAAACCTTCTATTTACCGCCCAAATCAACCTCAAGTAAACCAATTCTGTTGATTTAAATAAAAATTTGACTTGCTTTGTTTATCGACGAATGAGAGAACATCTCTGGTTGCAGTAATTTATTTATCAATATTTTTTTCTTGTATAAATTAAACTTTAGTAGAATAGAAAGAAAATCATATAAATAGTGAAATTTAAAATAGTGGTGATTTGACAAAATAGGGTGTTTTAGTAACTCAATAGTCACTAGTGGTGTCTTGGTTGTGTAAGTTTATAATGCAAACAAAGAGTCAGCATTGAGTCATCAAGATAATGATTTAAGACTTTTAGCATTTAACAAAGCCTGCTTACTGTTCTATTGGTTCCCCGTGGAACGCAGGGCCCACACAACAGCTCTCCAGCGCACTCGATTCTGGGCAGCCTTTTTCAGTTGCAGCTTTTCATTTCATCCTCAAACGATCGTCTCCATGTGGTCTTAGGGTGACCAAGCCGTCTCTTTCCCTGGGTGTTCCATTGCAAAGCCTGTCGGGTGATGTCCTGTTGGGGGTTTTCGTCGGGTGTGCCCAATCCACCGTCACTTTCGTCTTGCGATCTGCTGTCCAAGGTGGTCCTAGTTTGTCTGCCGCTAGTTTGTCTGCCGCTAGTTTTTCTGCCGCTAGTTTGTCTACCTTTTCTGTCCACTAAATCATTAATGTGTTGCGGAGACACCGGTTAACAAAGCCTGACAAAGGAACAATTCCTAGAAAAACTAAAAATCTCGCAAGTTAAAATATGTAATTTATTGAAAGAGAAATTTTGAGTGCATTAAATTTTATTATTAAGGCTTGTTATCAATTAGAAATATTAGAATGTCACTTTATTTAGTGAATTTTGATTAAATGTATATTATAATTGTATGTATGTTATTCTTACATAAAGCCCAGCGTAGATTTACTTGACAATAATAATAGAACAAAATATCCATTCCAACATTGATTACCGTTGCAATAAGGTAGTTAACAAAAAAAAATAATTATTTAGTCTGGACAAAGAGCTCATGAAGGCGCGCCACCAACAGCCTCGATTTCGTCGGAAACATTACATTATTGGACTTGTTTCACGACGGTTGCTGTTGTGTGCGCGCGCGTGCGTGTGTGTGTGTGTGTGCACATGTGCCAGTTTACTCAACCAATACAAACCTGTTAAATGTTCAACTACGTGAAAGAAACACAGAATGGAGGGGACGGGCGATTGTTGGGGGGAGGGGCGGACATGAAAATAACAATCAATCATATATTTGTTTAATTGCCAGAATTTCGTAGAAGTCCTGGTCTTTTTAAAATTAATGTTTTTAATAATGCGTACACGTAAATACGAAGAAGCAATGGATAAGAATTCTGCAATTAAATGTCTACAGACTTGAACGTTGGTTATTTCTGTTCTCTTTTGCCAGGTATGAAGTAATTACGTCTAACTGTTTAGAAATGTGCATGCAGTTCACTTGGTGTCATCTACAAAATTGAATTCTTATGTTACAGGCGTTGAAGAGGACGTTCGCCAGGACTCCCCACATTACCATCGTCCATCTCTCTCCAGCAGCTATTCCTGAGGTCAACGAAAGGATATGAGCTTGCCATGTACAGTTTTAGCAGTAGGAAAAACAGAAAGTAAACAAAAACTAAGATAAAGAAGGAATTGTGAAACAAAGCCAACATCATCATGTAACTTTGATTACAACAGAAGGTCAATTTCTCCCGTACAGCCCGCGAAGTGTCCGCAGACGAATCTGTTCGCCATGAGAATTCTGTGCTTTGAAAGAGATAACCAGACCGTGTTTACCTGCCCTGGACCCACCAATGAGACGTACATGGCGAGCTTCGAGCTGTTTCCCTTTTACGAGGGCTCTTCCTACTCGCTGTACAAAGGCCTGCTCAACGGTAAAGGTCCGCTCCGGGGCGAGTTCTGCGTCGTAAGGACGACCCTGGAGAGAGCGGTGGAGCCTTCGGTCTGGAGCACCTTCATGCTGCGCTCGGCACAGGCCAGCAGCCTGGCCGCGAAGTTTAACAAGTACATCGGTTTCAAGGTCATCTCTTTCCAGTCGCCGCTTCTGACGAAGATCGACACGGTGTCGGACTTTGCGTCTCTCTTTAAGTGCTTAGTCCCACACGACAAGCGACTGTATCTGGAGGAGTACGTCGTCCTCGAGCCTTACATCGAGGGCAAGTTCCGGTACCAGTTCGACCTCAAGCTGCTAGAGGCCGACGAGGAGCGACTATCCGACCAGCTCAGCGACGTGTGCGGCTCTGACATGGGGCAGGCGGATGAGGCGTCCTCCAAAGTCAGCAACTTCTCGCAGTGGCCGAATCTGGCCGAGGCGTTCAGCCATTTTACTTGGCACACAACACGCTCCCTGCTCGTGTGCGGACTTCAGGGCGTCTTCAAGGACCTGATGTATTCGTTCACCAACCCGACGATACACTCCGTGGAGATCCGCTACGGGGAAACGGACAGGGGCGTCGCTGCCATCGCAGACTTTTTCGCGAACCACCAGTGCAATAACGTCTGCATTGGGTGGGAGGCCTACAAGCCCAATCGATCAGCTCCCCTTAACGTCGTGACAGTTGAACCCCAGCTGACCACCTTGCGTCAGAAAGTCAACCCTAAGCGTCACTCAAACGTGTTCGTCTGTCCAAGCAAAATAACGTCAAAGCAGTCGAATCGCATGTCCTACCCTTGCCATCCAGACCTCATTCACGGTTCAGAGGTTCCCTACTTTCTCAACAATCAAAACGACATCCAAGACCACTTCCGTAAACATTCTTGTCAATCAACAATTCCAGGCAAGCCCTCTGTCCACGAGGTCAATTCCACTTACGTCTGCAACAAGCTAGTCTTTCCCGACAAGCTTGTCGAAAGCCGAGTCCTTAAAGAGCACGTGCATCCGGTCAAATTTTACAGCCAGCTGTATCTTCCCAGCAAGCCAGACCTGGCACTTCCGGTAGAATTCTCCAGCCACCACGATCTGCCCGACCACCCGAACCGCAACGCGTTTCAAATCAACCGAGAGAGCGAGCCGTTCAGGGAGCTGGGCGCCTACGGGAGCGGCCTCCAGGCAACGGAGTCGCGGGACCAACAAGGCAAGAGGGACTCGGTCGCGGGCGGGGCCTTCGACGTCACCGAAGCCCGCCAAGAACCACAGCAGCATTCCATCAGCCCTCCGCGGCCCTCGAAAGATCACGCCTCGTACTACAGCTGCAACCCCGCAGAGCCGTCTCGACCACTGAGGCGTGACAACGGCTACCAGATCTCTCTTGTGTAGTCAGTACATCAGATCAGGAAGTCTTACAAACGAAACCGGATGCCACAAATAGATCACTGGACTATTTATATTCTCCACTTCCTTAATAGGCCTATGTAATTACTTTTTTGTAAAACATTCAAAGCTTCGGTGTTTTGTGAAGAAAAAAAAAAGAAAGACAATAACTGCATGCGTTTTGAACAGGATGCGATTTAGCAGTGGGAAATCATACGACGCACACAGTTATCAAATTTACATTTATTCGCCTTTAAAAAACAACAACAATGTTTTTGGTATGTCTCCCGCCCACAAACGATACTCCCCCCACTTCCCATTTCCGCTTGCAGTGGTTCAAATATTTTTAATAGGACAAGGTCAGCACCATACTCTTAGCTTGCAGAAAATAATGCTATGAAATAAGGTCAAAGTAGTTACTGTAGTAATGATATCAATACGGCTTACAGCCCAGCCGGTTTGCAGTGAGAGAAATAACGGTTTAAATTACTTCAAAACCATGCATTTTGACATCAATTTTAAATTATGAAATTATAAACAATGTCTTGAATATTAGTGTACCCTGCTCTCTGAACGTTATGAACTTTAATTAGCAGCAATGGATAGGGAAAAGTTGAAAAACCTTACTTGACGACACACCGTTCATCCGTATGTAGCCTATGCATTCAGCAGTTTTAATTGTAACGAAAAAAAAAATATAACATTATAGTCTTTTAAATGTTGAGTGTCGTTTTTTTTATTGGAGGTTAGCTAGTAACCCTGCCTTACCATGTCCTGAAATGTCACTTTCATCGTGCCACTGAAAAGTTTCGAGCGTGCCAGTCCTTGCACGTCACTCTCCAGTGGTTGCCGATATGGTCTTACTTACTACACACAAGAATCTGGCTATACGACTAAAGCTCTCACCGAATGAAGGATGTGTGCATATTGTGTCCATTTGTTTAAACTTGATCATGAAATATTTTTTGTTTTACTTCACCTAAATGAACCCAATTCCCTATTTCCCCACAATCTTCCTATCAATTCTGTTGTTTACATAACTATGTTTCCTTTTATATTCTTTTTTTTTCTTTCTACAAATTATTCTTACTGAAAACTTGTAACGCTTTAATATTTATATTTCAACATTAGTTTGATAGTTAAAAATTTTTACAACAAATTATATAATTTATATTTATTCGATTGTCCCCCCCTGTTGTTGTTTTTCTGTTTGGCTTGTCCAACTAATCCCCTCATTACGTTTTTATTTTATTGGCTGTGCTTTTGAGTGTGTGTGTGTGTATTTATCTATATATATATATTTTTTTTTTACTAAGCATTTACTTCAATGTTTTTTTTTAACTTTTTTATTTTGCCGGCTGTGTGTTTTCTATTTTTTTTATAATCATCGATTCGTGCAATAAAATTAATCAACTTCAATGTGCAATAAAACAGTCCTAAATATAAAAAATATTTATTAAAAAAAAAGTATTTAGGGTTCTTTATTTATTTTGAACACAAAACTCATTCAAACTACAACATTACCTTGATACTATGTGGATAAAAGCCTTAACTCTTTTATAAAGATCCTCTCTCTTTCTCTATCTCTCTTTTTTATTTACTATTTCATTTCGGTTATTTCTACCAATACTCTTTATAATGCTCCCACTCTCATTATCTATCCATCTATCTATCTATCTATCATATATCTATATATGATTCTATCCATAATTCAAATATTCTATCTATCAAAATATGTATCTTACTATATAACTATCTATCTATCATATATCTATTTATGATTCTAACTATCATTCTATAATTCTATATATCTATCAAAATATTTGTCTAACTTTCTATCTATCTATCTTATATCTAGCTATCTATCAATATATCTATCTATATTTATATGTAGGGGCCTATCTTTCTTTCTATCTAGATATCTATCTATCATTCTATCCATCTATATTTATATGTATCTTTCCTTCTATCTATCTATCTATCTATCTATCTATCTATCTATCTATCTATCTATCTATCTATCTATCTATCTATCTATCTATGATTCCTTTAACTCTCCAAGAATATTTAATTTTAAGCAAAATCATTACATAATATTTGTCTAGTCAATGGCATATCAACAGTAGAAACGACTAACTTGGCCTTAATATTTAAATAAAATGGTTGAATTGAATCAGTCTAAACAACTATATCAATATTTTTTAAGCTAATACTAAAGGATCATGTTTAGAGGCAAAGACAGAATATGGTATACATTTATGACGAAAGTATAGATATGGTATACATTTATGACGAAAGTATAGATATGTTATACATTTATGACGAAAATATAGGCCTAGACAGACGAGACAGTCTAAGACGTTGTTTTTTTTAATGCTACAATACAAGCTATCAAACTTCTTTACATTTTTTTATTTATACAGGTGTCATTACTCTATTTCTTATCATTATAGATATCTTATAATTGCGTATGCTATAGTTAGCGGCGTATTTAAGTGAGTTCTACATGTTCCATGGAACACAGCCCCCCCCCCCCCCACACAATCCTAAACACGGACCTGGGTACAGTGTACGTTTATGTGAGCGTGTGTATGTGAGAGTATTTGTATATGTGTATGTGTTTTACGATAATTCTCGTAAAAGATTATGTTTAGAAAAGGTTTCTTTAAAA
The DNA here is from genome assembly GCA_949126835.1 of Anisus vortex. Classification (NCBI taxonomy): domain Eukaryota; kingdom Metazoa; phylum Mollusca; class Gastropoda; family Planorbidae; genus Anisus; species Anisus vortex. The sequence goes on from OX421499.1 coordinate 33,190,915, forward strand.
ATAGTAATACAATGTGTATTAATTTTATCGCCCATTAGAAATATGAACACTGCATTTCCCTAGTAAATAAAAAATAATACACAATATTAGGCCTACTAATTTATTCTGAAAATGAAATACCATCTAAAAGTCTTACCGTTAGCGGGTTTGGGTGAAGAGAGGGGGGGGGGGAATGTCTATTTGTTTTAGTGATGGGCCAAACGGTTCACCTTACTGATCGCCGCTCAATTGAGCGCTCACTAAAAAGATCCGGGCCGTTGAACGGATCGACGGATCACTTTCCCCCCCCCCCCATTTTTTTCCGAACCCCCCTCCCCCACCACCACATGCCCATTTGGTATAAGCTTATCTATTTATGTATGTTAGCCTAACCCCACTCCCCCCTATTCAAGTTTGACCTCTTTAATTTAACATACTTCCCTCTTAAGTCAAATATAATTTATATGTTGTTAATGATCTTGAGTTGTACATTCACTTGAAATGTTGGCATTTGAAAAAATAAATATGTATTCTCAATTGTCTTGTTGTAGGCTACTAAACTAATTATAATTAAACTTTTGTTTTTAAGTTAAGCTATAATTCCTTTTTTTCACCTAATAAGTAAAATTAAAAGGGTAAATGTAAAATACTGTAATCATATTGGCTAATTATAATGCAAAAATGGTATCATCAACATTATTTACAATTGACAGCAATTGTACGATCACTCGCATTCGAAACCAGCATATCGAAATGCAGAATGGGAACCGATCAGTACAGACCCATTCAGTACTGAGCGGGTCTGATCCGATCAGTACAGACCCATAATAATATCAGTACAGACCCATATCAGTAGTGAGCGGGTCTGATCCGATCAGTACAGACCCATATCAGTACTGAGCGGGTCTGATCCGATCAGTACAGACCCATATCAGTACTGAGCGGGTCTGATCCGATCAGTACTGATCGGGTCTGATCCGATCAATACTGAGCGAGTCTGAATCGGTCTGATCCGGATTCTAAGTGAACTATGGAAACCAACATATCGAAATGCAGAACGGGAACGGATCAGTACTGATCCGGGTCTTTTGACAGTGATCGTCTTTCGGATCCGTTCCTTTGAAAGACCCGGATCAGTTGATCAGTTCTTTAGTGAGCGACCCATCTCTAATTTGTTTCCCCGAATCCCCTCCCATCACACTCCAGGCTTGCTTTATGCACACTCCCTTCTTCTTCCCCAAAGGCTTTTTCGATCCCCCTCTCCCCATCCCTATAGTGTTTCTTAATGTGGTGGTCTTATGCTATGTAGGTGCATGGGCTATTAGTTATATAAGTAACAGGATAAATTAGTGAACAACACTGAAATAATAATAAACATGGTCTGGTTTAATAACATGGCTGACTGCCATCTTGTTGACTACTAAAGTAATAATAATAGTACCCGTATGTAATACAAGGGCAGGCTACTCTAATAATGTTTGATGTACAAATCTGCTTGTTGAATATAAGTTATCTAATCTTGAAACCCTACAATCCCTATCGTAGCAATTTCAAGAAGAAAACCTTCACACACAAAACAGGTAACGCAGACACGGAAGTGTGTTCTATCTAACACCCAAACCCCCTTCCCAACTGATGGTGAGGCTCATGCAACCGCCCTCTCCCCTCCGCCCCCCCCCTCCCCACCGTGCGAGCACAAAAGACTATCGTTTGGTCCAAAATATATCCAAAAATTGTATATATGACAACACAGACAAACTTTGAAAAGGACGAAACGGCTCCATTTTCTAAAAAAAAAAATATCGTATGCTAGTCGTAATTTAACACAACGGTAGCATAATAATAATAATAATAATTGGTCATTTATATAGCACCTCACTCCATGCTAATGCATTGCAAGCATGCTCAGCGCGCTCAAAAAAACGAAAAAAACGAAACGACGATAACATTCTAAAATAGTTTTAAACAAGGTTTTTGCCGATGGAGGCACGAAACGACAATAACAGTAGGCCTACAAATGTAGCCTTTTTTTAAAAAAAAATCGTACACTGGCCTACTATAATATATCCTCCGCTACAAGGTCGTTTTAGTTTTCATATACTTGTGTACTTTTAAAAGTTTATTTGTTACTTAAGTAGATCGTTTCATCGATCCTATTAGAATTATACTCAGCAACGGTGGCCAAGCGGCAGCGCATTCGGGTGGCATTCCGAAGGATTTGGGTTCGGATTTTTTCACTGGACTCAAGGATGTCCCTGAGTCTAGCCAGCTCTGATGGGTACCTGACATTAGTTGGAGTAAAGTAAAGGCGGCTGTGCATAGTGCTGGCCACACAATCACCTAGTTTGCCGCGGCCACAGAAACTGGTGAACGCTGTTTCACCGTCTCTATGTATCTATTTGGTCCGACGGGATACTTTACTTTATTTAAAAGTGAAAGCAGAATCATCAATCTTGCAATTGACCAAGTCTGCAACTTGGACACTATGGGACACTATGAGACACTATGGGACACTATGAGACACTATGGGACACTATGGGACACTATGGGACACTATGGGACACTATGGGACACTATGGGACACTATGGGACACTATGGGACACTATGAGACACTATGGGACACTATGAGACACTATGGGACACTATGGGACACTATAAGACACTATGGGACACTATGGGACACTATGAGACACTATGGGACACTATGGGACACTATGGGACACTATGAGACACTATGGGACACTATGGGACACTATGGGACACTATGGGACACTATGGGACACTATGGGACACTATGGGACACTATGGGACACTATGGGACACTATGGGACACTATGGGACACTATGGGACACTATGAGACACAATGGGACACTATGAGACACTATGGGACACTATGGGACACTATGGGACACTATGGGACACTATGAGACACTATGAGACACTATGAGACACTATGGGACACTATGGGACACTATGGGACACTATGAGACACTATGGGACACTATGGGACACTATGAGACACTATGAGACACTATGGGACACTATGGGACACTATGGGACACTATGGGACACTATGAGACACTATGAGACACTATGGGACACTATGGGACACTATGGGACACTATGGGACACTATGAGACACTATGGGACACTATGGGACACTATGGGACACTATGGGACACTATGGGACACTATGGGACACTATGGGACACTATGGGACACTATGGGACACTATGAGACACTATGGGACACTATGGGACACTATGGGACACTATGGGACACTATGGGACACTATGGAACACTATGGGACACTATGAGACACTATGGGACACTATGGGACACTATAAGACACTATGAGACACTATGGGACACTATGAGACACTATGAGACACTATGGGACACTATGGGACACTATGGGACACTATGGGACACTATGAGACACTATGGGACACTATGAGACACTATGGGACACTATGGGACACTATGGGACACTATGGGACACTATGGGACACTATGAGACACTATGGGACACTATGGGACACTATGGGACACTATGGGACACTATGAGACACTATGAGACACTATGGGACACTATGAGACACTATGGGACACTATGGGACACTATAAGACACTATGGGACACTATGGGACACTATGAGACACCATGGGACACTATGAGACACTATGGGACACTATGGGACACTATGGGACACTGTGAGACACTATGGGACACTATGGGACACTATAAGACACTATGGGACACTATGGGACACTATGAGACACCATGGGACACTATGAGACACTATGGGACACTATGGGACACTATGGGACACTATGGGACACTATGGGACACTATGGGACACTATGGGACACTATGGGACACTATGGGACACTATGGGACACTATGGGACACTATGGGACACTATGAGACACAATGGGACACTATGAGACACTATGGGACACTATGGGACACTATGGGACACTATGGGACACTATGAGACACTATGAGACACTATGAGACACTATGGGACACTATGGGACACTATGGGACACTATGGGACACTATGGGACACTATGGGACACTATGAGACACTATGAGACACTATGGGACACTATGGGACACTATGGGACACTATGGGACACTATGAGACACTATGAGACACTATGGGACACTATGGGACACTATGGGACACTATGGGACACTATGAGACACTATGGGACATTATGGGACACTATGGGACACTATGGGACACTATGAGACACTATGGGACACTATGAGACACTATGGGACACTATGGGACACTATGGGACACTATGGGACACTATGGGACACTATGGGACACTATGAGACACTATGGGACACTATGGGACACTATGGGACACTATGGGACACTATGGGACACTATGGGACACTATGGGACACTATGGGACACTATGAGACACTATGGGACACTATGAGACACTATGAGACACTATGGGACACTATGGGACACTATGGGACACTATGAGACACTATGGGACACTATGAGACACTATGGGACACTATGGGACACTATGGGACACTATGGGACACTATGGGACACTATGAGACACTATGGGACACTATGGGACACTATGGGACACTATGGGACACTATGAGACACTATGAGACACTATGGGACACTATGAGACACTATGGGACACTATGGGACACTATAAGACACTATGGGACACTATGGGACACTATGAGACACCATGGGACACTATGAGACACTATGGGACACTATGGGACACTATGGGACACTATGAGACACTATGGGACACTATGGGACACTATAAGACACTATGGGACACTATGGGACACTATGAGACACCATGGGACACTATGAGACACTATGGGGCACTATGGGACACTATGGGACACTATGGGACACTATGAGACACTATGGGACACTATAAGACACTATGGGACACTATGGGACACTATGGGACACTATGGGACACTATGGGACACTATGGGACACTATGGGACACTATGGGACACTATGGGACACTATGGGACACTATGAGACACCATGGGACACTATGAGACACTGGGACACTATGGGACACTATGGGACACTATGGGACACTATGGGACACTATGAGACACTATGGGACACTATGGGACACTATGGGACACTATGGGACACTATGGGACACTATGGGACACTATGGGACACTATGAGACACTATGGGACACTATGGGACACTATGGGACACTATGAGACACTATGGGACACTCTGAGACACTATGGGACACTATGGGACACTATAAAACACTATGGGACACTATGGGGCACTATGAGACACTATGGGACAATATGAGACACTATGGAACACTATGGGACACTATGGGACACTATGGGACACTATGAGACACTATGGGACACTATGGGACACTATAAGACACTATGGGACACTATGGGACACTATGAGACACCATGGGACACTATGAGACACTATGGGACACTATGGGACACTATGGGACACTATGGGACACTATGGGACACTATAAGACACTATGGGACACTATGGGACACTATGGGACACTATGAGACACTATGGGACACTATGAGACACTATGGGACACTATGGGACACTATGGGACACTATGAGACACCATGGGACACTATGGGACACTATGGGACACTATGGGACACTATGGGACACTATGGGACACTATGGGACACTATGGGACACTATGGGACACTATGAGACACTATGGGACACTATGGGACACTATAAGACACTATGGGACACTATGGGACACTATGAGACACCATGGGACACTATGAGACACTATGGGAAACTATGGGACACTATGGGACACTATGGGACACTATGAGACACTATGGGACACTATGAGACACCATGGGACACTATGAGACACTATGGGACACTATGAGACACTATGGGACACTATGAGACACCATGGGACACTATGAGACACTATGGGACACTATGGGACACTATGGGACACTATGGGACACTATGAGACACTATGGGACACTATGGGACACTATGGGACACTATGAGACACTATGGGACACTATGGGACACTATGGGACACTATGGGACACTATGGGACACTATGGGACACTATGGGACACTATGGGACACGTTATTAGTAAATTGGTATATACATAATTAAAACAATTTCGCTACGAGGGCATATAACTATGTGGTACATAGAGGTAAATATCAAGTAAAAATTAAAGGACCACATTTATCCATAGATCAATATAATAATATCAAGAAATTCTTTTTTTTTTTAGTTTAAAAAGCAAACATTGATAGATAACGAATGGAGGTGAATCAATGAGACACAGATAGAACATGTTGCACATTTTGTCGAAAAGATAGGAAGTTTAGATTTATTTTAAAGTTGTTATTAATTTTCAATTTGTAACTTATACAGCATTGTCTCTTTTGACTATTTGAGCACATTATTTTTTATTTATTTATTACAAAACGATCTCGTAAATAAAAATTGAATTATCTTATAAATTACAGAAGCTCCTTTTATAAAGAAGATTATTGCGTCCTACGCTCATCCGTGGTCCGAGTCCAGTCCTGCATTTCTATTAGTGTTTAAAATGAAGTTAAGTTACTGCTTTTCCTGGTTTGTTCAGGCAACCCATTCCATGCCCGGATGTTACTCATGAAGAAAGAGTACTTATAAAAAAAATGTTCTTGCATAAGAGATAAGGAAATTGTTATTGTCCGTACGCTTATCTGAGCATTGTAACAAATTGATTTTATGTTGTATTTCTAAATTAGAATTTAGAATTATTGCTGCAATGATATGTCTGTTCTAGTACAAAGTGTGATATAATGAGCCCGGTACTTCTGTAGGAATGCATAAAATTCTAACATACAAATACGCGTACATCACTTGAATAAAATAAAATACCAAGAAAGACAGAAAGTTAGAAACGTTTGTCTATTTGGGTTGATTGAATGAACCAGGTCAACCATCAACTTAACATTCCTTAAAACATTCATCCAATACAACACTATAGAAATAACGGATAAGCGTTTTACGCAATAATCAGATTATCACTAGTTTGCGTTTAAAGCCAACTCACTCTGTTCTGACTTCTATTATATACATGTAGGATTGGACATAGTGTTAGTTTTGTTTAGATTTTACTTGTCAAACATCGCCAGTTATTATTAGCAATTTGTCACTGTTAGCTTTCAACACATCTCTCTCTCTATCTATCTCTCTCTCTCTCTCTTTCATGTTGCATCTGTATACTATCTATTGTTTTCTATTTATAACCATCTCTCACTAGATCCTCACTAGATCCTCACTAGATCCTCACTATCCTTCTTTCTCTCTAATTCGATCTTTTCTATCGGTCTAGTTAGCCTAACTTTATATATTTTTATGCATTTCTATCTGCCTATCAATCCATTTATTAATCTATTATATTCTTTATATCTATTTAGAGTCTATCCCTCCATAACTATCTATGACTATGACACACCCTTCCAATCATATTATATATTTTAAAATAAAAGAAATATTAAACAATAATATTATAATAAAACTATTTTTTTATATTAACAGTTAGGTCTTCACTGATACTTGTACATAGCTAAATATTTATATTATCATCAATAAAAGATCGTGGTTCAAAATCGTTTTCTTTATCTTATACTCAGGTTTAAAAACGCCTTATCGGAAAACTTAACTACCATGACGCTGGACTTGAGTTCTAACAAGCCTGGATATGCCCATGTCATGTATTCTCCCAGTTGGAACGCAACCACAGCAGCCAGAAGCATATCATGAAACAATAGAAACGCTCCCAATGCTATTACTACTACTAAGTCCACTCGACTTCGGGCTCGGTTACATATACTACCACTACACGAGAGTGTACGCAGAGTAAGGGGATTGAGTAAAGCAAAAAAAATATCGATACACTGAATATTGATCCAGACCACCATTTCGCCCCGTAGGGCTAGCCTGGTATCACACTGTGCAGAACGATAACAATGTAGCACTGCTCGCTCGTTGAGTGTTTGGGGCGCATTTGATTGTTTATGTATTGAGGCCAGTGTGAAGACCTGCTTTTGGTGCTGCATTAGTGTCAGACGACATCACACTGACGCATGCAAATAGGTGCTGGAACAAGTGACGCATGGGTGATGCACGAGTTACGTTTGATACTGGCATGTTTTAAAAGCTTTCTCTTTTGATTCCAACACCTGAACGTTTAATCGTCGACTGGACAAGAGACATCACCTGAAGGAGTTCTATAATAAAAGTAAGATTTTTAAACATTATTTTTTGTATAGGTATATTAAGCATGCTTGATTTTAAAACACAGTTCACAATGAGGCTAAATGGATGTTGGATAATTTTATTTGTAGGTCTGTGTAAATTTACATGTTCAAAGTCTTTCAATTCATCTATCTATCTACTCGTCTGTCTGCCTACATCTATATAGCTGAATGTTTGTCGGTCTAACAACTTATCTATCCATCCATCTATATGTATGTCTATCTAACTGCTTACCCATCTGTCTACATATCTATCTATCTATCTATCTATCTATCTATCTATCCGTGTGTACATCTGTATATCCCTTTCTCTATCTCTCTATCTGACTACACAACTATCTATCTAACTGCCTGTCTATATATCCATCTGCCTACATATCTATCTATCAATCTATCTATCTATCCGTATGCCCATCTGTATATCCATTTATCTATCTATCAATCTGACTACACAACTATGTACCTACATGCCTGTCTATTTATCCATTTGGCTACATATCTATTTATGTCAACGTCTATGTATATATATCTGTCTGTGTTTATATTCGTCTATGTATATATATCTGTCTGTGTTTATATTCGTCTATGCTATACACCTGTGTTTCTCCGTATACCATATATCTATTTGTCTGTCTGTCAAGCTGTCTGCCTAACATTCTATCTGTGTATCGGTCCATTTATCTATCTATCTAATCCACTATCTATCTCTATCAACACCCATCTATCTATTTAGCAATCCATCTGTCTATTCATTCAACCATCCATCCACCCGTCCCCACCCTCCCTCACTCCATCGATCTATCTGTCCGTCCCTCCGTTTGTCTGAGTGTCTGTATATTTATCGATCAATCAATACCTCTCTAGCTGTCCGATTTTTTTGTCTTGCTTTCTCAAACAGACAGATCTATATAAACTAGAGCCACTGTTACAGTTATCAGTTAAAGCAAAACTCAACACATAAAAACAAAAGACAAAATAAGCACTGATATGAATTTTGCAATGTAAACTATACTCTTGAGTCTGACAGTTCTATACACCCTAACACACCATAACGACCTAAACATCATATTAATTATTAACTCAAAACAATGACATATTATGTATACGCATCAACGAGTTTCCAACCATAACTCCGGTCACACAAGTGTGTCTTCCTTATCCTAATTCCTATTCAGAAGAATAATCAATAGGATTGTCTTATTCATTGTGGAGAAGAGCTTCATTAAAATGTATTAGTAAACCCAATAGCTGTGTGTATATCATATTCCATACAGTCAGACTTGGCAGTTCTTTAAAGCATACAATTAGCCTTAAAGAATATCGAAGTTCATTATTACAAGATCTATAGAGTTCTAGAATCTTCTTTGCTTTAATTTCCCGTAAACAAAATTGTAAGATATTTAAATGACACCCCCCACCCCGGGTCACATATTTTTCCCGACTTGGTTAGACCTGGGTAGACTCATTCATACAAGTCTCTTTAAAATCTAACAATAATACAACTTGTCAACAGCTTCCTGGTGTAAGGTAATAAGGTAGGCCTATTAGGTAATATAATTAATAGACCCTGTGATTGTTTTGTTTTTCAGGTATTAACGGCTATGATACAAGACATGTTTTTTTTACCCAATGAGCTATAAAATTATTGGATCTTTTATTACATTTTGATATTTAAAGTGAGGCTAGCTGAATCTCCTTTTTTTTTACACACTTTACAGTGGCTTTACACAATTCACTTATCCATGTAAGCTAGTTAAAGAAGTAAACAACCCATAATTAGAACAAATCTATACGCTAATAAACTAAACCATACAAACATAGTTTTTATTATACTCCCTTTTTTTTGTAAAATAAGTTTATATTTAATTTATATTTTGATAGATTAAAATAAATATAAGTGATATACAATATTTTATTACTAAACTTTCACATTTAATTTATGGTAATTACTAGTGGTTATGCCCGTCAAAATGATGGAGAAACGAATGATTACAATGTGTAAGAGAAAGAAAAATATAACTAACACTATTACAATAAAAACTGTTGTGAGAACGTATCTTTCGGTATTTATTTTTTGTTATTTTTTATTGAAAGCATTTCTATGGGAGATCATTCTGAAATGGCCCTCAGTTTAGAAGCTTAACATACGGTGATTAGTAATAGGTTTAAGTTTATTTAAAAAAAAAAATTACGATTTAAAAAAAAAGTAAAGTACCATTCGGACCAAAGAAGCAGCGTTCACCAATTTCTGTGGCCACGGCATACTAGGGGATGTGTGGCCAGCACAATGCCCAGCCTCCATCAGAGCTGAATAATACAAAACAATAAGAGACACCCTCAAGTCCTGGGAAAAATCCTGGCTACACCAAGATTCGATCCCAGAACCTTCGGAACGCCAGTCGAACGCGCTGCTGCTCGGCTACCATGTCCCATTAACGATTTAAGCTGTAGTATTTATATAATAAAAAAAAAGTTTTTGAGGACGTTTCCAATATATAAATTTAACTTTTGTGCCGATCGGCCTATAGTCTATAGCGAACTCACATATAAATAAATAAATTTATAAACATATATATAAACAAACTCACGGTAATTATCTATATTGATTGTCTAAACATTATCATTTGTTAGTCAAGATGATTATCTAATTAATACCTGCTAATATTAATTATATTTTTATCTCAGTTTAATTGAGATGTTCTTAGTATTATTTTATGTAAGTGTCTCAGATTCACGTTAAGCAGAATGGATACATAGTAATCATACAAACTAGATAGATAATGTAATGTTTTAAAATATACATATAAATTCTTATGCCATAAAATATTTATTTAATTTTCAAAATCCCTTTTACAGTTTGATCATTTCAAAGTTATAAATTGTAAGCCATTTATTCTTTTAAAAAAAGGAAAAAAAAACAATGTATTAGAAATATTAGCTCAAATAAAACGGGTTTATTACCTCCCTTTAATATGGGAC